>JACEEZ010025877.1:525000-585000 GCA_016584305.1 Chionoecetes opilio | reverse complement strand
GGCGCGGACCAACCCCCCACCGCCTCCGTGATGATGGTACAGGCGCGGACCAACCCCCCACCGCCTCCGTGACAATGGTAGATAGATAGATAGATAGATCATTTATTGACCACAATTTACAAAACTTGTGCAACAACACATAATCAGTTAAATGGTCCAAAACAAGTGTTTTAACAGTAAAGTTTACAAAAAACTGTTTCTCACATGCGCACATATAATCCTTCAAATCTACTTTCTGATAATAAGGTCTTCAATCATAAACCAAACACTAAAACGCAAGAAATGTTTCCTTGTACAAAAAGCAGTGCAATAATTATGAGCATCAATGAAAAAGAATCAATGAAAACTACAATAAATTTGTAAAAACCTAAACAAGCAATAAACAATTAAAAAACGAATACTAAAATACTGAAAATACTAAAACGGAATACTAAAACTTAATACAAAAAAACAGAAAATACTAAAACGGAATACTAAAAAATATAGGCGCGGACCAACCCCTCACCGCCTCCGTGACGATGGTACAGGCGCGGACCAACCCCTCACCGCCTCCGTGACGATGGTACAGGCGCGGACCAACCCCTCACCGCCTCCGTGACGATGGTACAGGCGCGGACCAACCCCTCACCGCCTCCGTGACGATGGTACAGGCGCGGACCAACCCCCCACCGCCTCCGTGACGATGGTACAGGCGCGGACCAACCCCCCACCGCCTCCGTGACGATGGTACAGGCGCGGACCAACCCCCCACCGCCTCCGTGACGATGGTACAGGCGCGGACCAACCCCCCCACCGCCTCCGTGACGATGGTACAGGCGCGGACCAACCCCCCACCGCCTCCGTGACGATGGTACAGGCGTGGACCAACCCCTCAACGCCTCCGTGACGATGGTACAGGCGCGGACCAACCCCCACGCCTCCGTGACGATGGTACAGGCGCGGACCAACCCCCTCACCGCCTCCGTGACGATGGTAACAGGCGCGGACCAACCCCCCACCGCCTCCGTGACGATGGTACAGGCGCGGACCAACCCCCCACCGCCTCCGTGAACTGTATGATACAGGCCGGACCAACCCCCCACCGCCTCCGTGACGATGGTACAGGCGCGGACCAACACCCCCACCGCCTCCGTGACGATGGTACAGTGCGCGGACCAACCCCCACCGCCTCCGTGACGATGGTACAGGCGCGGACCAACCCCCCACCCCCGCCTCCGTGACGATGGTACAGGCGCGGACCAACCCCCCACCGCCTCCGTGACGATGGTACAGGCGCGGACCAACCCCCACCGCCTCCGTGACGATGGTACAGGCGCGGACCAACCCCCACCGCCTCCGTGACGATGGTACAGGCGCGGACCAACCCCCCACCGCCTCCGTGACGATGGTACAGGCGCGGACCAACCCCCCACCGCCTCCGTGACGATGGTACAGGCGCGGACCAACCCCCCACCGCCTCCGTGACGATGGTACAGCAGGGCGCAGGGACCAACCCCCCACCGCCTCCGTGACGATGGTACAGGCGCGGACCCAACCCCCACCGCCTCCGTGACGATGGTACAGGCGCGGACCAACCCCCCACCGCCTCCTGACGATGGTACAGCGCGGACCAACCCCCCACCGCCTCCGTGACGATGGTACAGGCGCGGACCAACCCCCCACCGCCTCCGTGACGATGGTACAGGCGCGGACCAACCCCCCACCGCCTCCGTGACGATGGTACAGGCGCGGACCAACCCCCCACCGCCTCCATGACGATGGTACAGGCCAAAGAATAGACGAAGTGAAACTGACACTGCACATCGCAACCTCCAACAAGCAAAAAGCAACGATTAACGAGCAGGAAACAACGAATAACAAGCAGGAAGCAGCGATTAACGAGCAAGAAACAACGATTAACGAGCAGGAAGCAACAACCTCCCTCCAACCCAATGCTGTGTTCCTGTTCATAGCATGTTTGATTCCTGTGTTGATCATATTTACTAAAGCGTGTTTGTTACATAAGAACATAGGAACATAAGGAAGCTACAAGAGGCCGTGAGACCTACACGAGGTAGTTACTGTTACTTAACACTACCTACATCCACCTTTGATCCCCATCCATGAATTTATCCAGCCTCCTTTTAAAGCTCCCTAATGACTCCGCACTAACTACCTGACGACTGAGACCATTCCAATCATTCAACACCCTATTTGTGAACCAGTTTTTCCCTATTTCCTTTTTAAATCTACGCTTTTCCAGCTTGAATCCGTTACTTCTTGTTCTACCCTGGTTACTACCCGTAATAACTTTTCCTACCTCTCCTTTATTATATCCCTTTATCCACTTAAAAACTTCTATCAGATCGCCCCTTACTCTGCGTCTCTCGAGTGAGTGTAAATTTAATAGCTTCAATCTCTTCTAAACTAAAACTAAAGTTACGGATCCCATGAATCATTTTGGTCATCCTTCTCTGCACTGATTCTAACAAGGCTATATCCATCCTGTAATGTTGTTAGGTCTGCATTGATTACCTAGCACGGGAGGTTCCATCATCGTCATTCGACTGCCTCCTTGTGTTACCGGCAGTGTATGTGTGTAGGTAGCATGGAAGGAAGTCAACACTGCTTGAGCAAGTCAGAATCGAAGGTTTCTTAGTTTCCTACTTTATGGGTTTAGCAACTAGCGGGGTTTTTTTTATTTGTTTTTTGTTTTTGCCCTTGGTCAGTCCTAGAAATAAATAAATAAATAAATGATATAGAATAATATAAGCGAAAGTGTGTGTGTGTGTGTGTGTGTGTTGTGTGTGTGTGTGTGTGTGTGTGTGTGTGTGTGTGTGTGTGTGTGTGTGTGTGTGTGTGTGTGTGTGTGTGTGTCCCCGCGGTAGGTGCCGCCCCCCGTGCCCCAATCCCATCATATGGCACAGTTTTGGAACCAGCTAGACCAGGGGCAACTTTTAAGCCCACTTATGAGATGATCCGATCACTTTTTTCTTCTTTTGTTTAGCAGCCTATTAGCGAGAATTGTGAAAAAAAATGTGAGTTGCGAGAATTGAGGAAACCTTGATGTAGGGTGATGGGTAATGGGTGAGTGAATGGGTAATGGGTGTGGGGTGATGGGTGAGTGAATGGGTGGGGGGTGATGGGTGAGGGAATAGGTGGGAAGGCTTTGCGGCTAGTATAGAATAAACGTCAGTCAATGAAGGTGTACAGGTTTATACACACCTAAATCAGCGGAGGTCTGGCACAAGATCATTGATGTTAGTATTTGATGCCGAAATTATAGAGAAAACATGAATTTCGATACTCGTTTTGTTGGATTCAATGATGTACGAAATATAGATACAAAAAACTGATATGATATAATTACTTAATGTGCCTTCATGATCCTCACCACACAATTTACCAAGACTGAAAAAAAATCAAATATATAAATAAGCAGGATTTAAATAAAGACACTCCCCTCGGAATGATCTAATCGGCAACAGATCTAGAAAACCACAAAACACAAAGAACCATCATATTCCTCAACCTTGAGAACACTTTTGACGGAGAAAGGAAGAAAATTGTATATCATTACATAACCGAGGAAAAAACGAGCATTTTATTACTTCAGAACTTTCGTGCAAACACCTCAGCACCACTGACCAAACAACATAGACACATTACAACAGTACCGTTTCGTGCCTTTTGGGGCCCTATGCGAACGCTGCTTGGGGGCCTATGCGAATGCTGCTTGGGGGCCTATGTCGAACGCTGTTTGGGGGCCTATGCGAATGCTGTTTGGGGCCCTATGCGAACGCTGTTTGGGGGCCTATGTGAATGCTGTTTGGGGGCCTATGCGAACGCTGTTTGGGGGCCTATGCGAACGCTGTTTGGGGGCCTATGCGAATGCTGTTTGGGGGCCTATGCGAATGCTGTTTAGGGGCCTATGCGAATGCTGTTTGGGGGCCTATGCGAATGCTGTTTGGGGCCTATGCGAACGCTGTTTGGGGGCCTATGCGAATGCTGTTTGGGGGCCTATGCGAATGCTGTTTTGGGGGCCTATGCGAAGTCTGTTTAGGGCCTATGCGAATGCTGTTTGGGGCCTATGCGAATGCTTGTTTGGGGCCTATGCGAATGCTGTTTGGGGGCCTATGCGAATGCTGTTTGGGGGCCTATGCGAATGCTGTTTGGGGGCCTATGCGAACGCTGTTTGGGGGCCTATGTGAATGCTGTTTGGGGGCCTATGCGAACGCTGTTTGGGGGCCTATGTGAATGCTGTTTAGGGGCCTATGCGAATGCTGTTTGGGAGCCTATGTGAATGCTGTTTGGGGGCCTATGCGAATGCTGTTTGAGGGCCTATGCGAATGCTGTTTGGGGGCCTATGCGAATGCTGTTTGGGGGCCTATGCGAATGCTGTTTGGGGGCCTATGCGAATGCTGTTTGGGGGCCTATGCGAATGCTGTTTGGGGGCCTATGCGAATGCTGTTTGGGGGCCTATGCGAATGCTGTTTGGGGGCTTAGTGGAATGCTGTTTGGGGCCTATGCGAATGCTGTTTAGGGCCTATGCGAAATGCGTTTTGGGGCCTATGCGAATGCTGTTTGGGGGCCTATGCGAATGCTGTTTGGGGGCCTATGCGAATGCTGTTTGGGGCCTATGCGAATGCTGTTTGGGGGCCTATGCGAATGCTGTTTGGGGGCCTATGCAGAATGCCTGTTTGGGGGCCTATGCAATGCTGTTTGGGGGCCTATGCGAATGCTGTTTGGGGCCTATGCGAATGCTGTTTGGGGCCTATGCAATGCTGTTTGGGGCTATGGAATGCTGTTGGGGCCTATGTGAATGCTGTTTGGGGGCCTTATGGAATGCTGTTTGGGGCCTATGCGAATGCTGTTTGGGGGCCTATGCGAATGCTGTTTGGGGGCCTATGTGAATGCTGTTTGGGGCCTATGTGAATGCTGTTTGGGGGCCTATCTGAATGCTGTTTGGGGGCCTATGCGAATGCTGTTTGGGGGCCTATGCGAATGCTGTTTGGGGCCTATGCGAATGCTGTTTGGGGGCCTATGCGAATGCTGTTTGGGGCCTATGCGAATGCTGTTTGGGGCCTATGCGAATGCTGTTTGGGGCCTATCGAATGCTTTTGGGGGTCTATGCGAATGCTGTTTGGGGGCCTATGCGAATGCTGTTTGGGGCCTATGCGAATGCTGTTTGGGGTCTATGCGAATGCTGTTTGGGGGTCTATGCGAATGCTGTTTGGGGCCTATGCGAATGCTGTTTGGTGGCTATGCGAATGTTGTTTGGGGTCTATGCGAATGCTGTTTGGGGGTCTATGCGAATGCTGTTTGGGGGCCTATGCGAATGCTGTTTGGGGTTTATGCAATGCTGTTTGGGGGCCTATGCGAATGCTGTTTGGGGTCTATGCGAATGCTGTTTGGGGCCTATGCGAATGCTGTTTGGGGGTCTATGCGAATGCTGTTTGGGGCCTATGCAAATGCTGTTTGGTGACCTATGCGAATGCTGTTTGGTGGCCTATGCGAATGCTGTCTGGGGGTCTATGCGAATGCTGTTTGGGGGTCTATGCGAATGCTGTTTGAGGGCCTATGCGAATGCTGTTTGGTGCCTATGCGAATGCTGTTTGGGGGTCTATGCGAATGCTGTTTGGGGGCCTATGCGAATGCTGTTTGGGGGCCTATGCGAATGCTGTTTGGTGGCCTATGCGAATGCTGTTTGGTGGCCTATGCGAATGCTGTTTGGGGCCTATGCGAATGCTGTTTGGGGCCTATGCGAATGCTGTTTGGGGGTCTATGCGAATGCTGTTTGGGGGTCTATGCGAATGCTGTTTGGGGGCCTATGCGAATGCTGTTTGGGGGCCTATGCGAATGCTGTTTGGGGGCCTATGCGAATGCTGTTTGGTGGTCTATGTGAATGCTGTTTGGGGGCCTATGCGAATGCTGTTTGGGGGTCTATGCGAATGCTGTTTGGGGGCCTATTTTGTAAAACTATGGTGGGGGGATTCCAAGCCCTCTAAGGTGGTCCGGGGGCACGCCTTTAATATCTAAATGCATCAATCTGGTGCACTTTAAGAGGAAGAGTGACTGGATTCTAAGAAAAAGCAAATAATGGTAGCTTGGGGGCCCCTTGTAGGCTTCGGGGGCCCTGTGCAACCATGTAGTGATAGCATATAGTAAGAAACTACCCCGCATTACGATAACAATATTAATAAGGGAGTTCAGCAGGGCGACACATTATCACCACACCTATTTACAGCATGCCTCAGACGCGCTATCAAACGGTCAACTTAGGAAATATAAGAATGGATACAAGTGAAAAAGAACCCTTTGAACTTATATTTCTTGAACCTTTTGAACCTAAAATTTTTGAACCCTTTGAACCTAAATTTTTTAACCCTTTGAATATAAATGTTTTGAACCCTATGAACCTAATTTTCTTTAACATTTTGAACCTATTTTTTTTACTCTTTGAACCGAAATATAGGTACTGTACTTACGTCCTCTCAGGTTTGCGTCACGACACACTCTTGCATCAGGAAACCGCGTCAGGTCGTGTCAGGTCACCTCTCTGACCTCAGTACAAGCTTAAAATGTGTCTGAAAATGAATGAAACAAAATTATTAATACGCGATATCAATACACAAAGAAACATCCTTAACACTAAACGTAACTTCTTTTCTACATAGATTGATAAGTTGAATTGTTTAGGTCAAGAACCATAATAACAATATAAATAAATGATCATATAAATAATAAAATATCTATATCATCAGACTGAAATCACAGATGGTAAACATTAAGTAAGTGTACGAGAAAACATAATATTACTACAAGTGCTTGTGGGCCCTTCGGACCCATGTATTGATGGTTGTAGTAGTAGTATATATTAGACAACATGTGAGTGCAAACTCCAATCGTGTTGTTGCTGTCGTTGGTCACTGGTCAAAGTTCATCGGGGTATACCACGTTCCGTGTGATTCCAGCCCTTTGTGTTCCGTGTGATTCCAACACACACTCACACACGCACACGCACACAAACGGTAAGTCCATGTGAGTCTACTGAATTAGTGAAATGCGGCAAGACGTTACCGCGGAGTTTATTCCTTTAATCTAATCTCTGAAAAGTGTTTTTAGCCCAAAACCCCCTTTCAAAATTATTCAATCGACATGGGACCAAGCCGCTTACCACCTACGATTTATTTGAGATTTTTTGAGCCTACTCTCATCAAAATTGAATTTACAGTTTCGGCTACCCAAAACAGACAGACAGACACACACACACACACAGACACACGGCTACTCCTATAGTATATTAGATTAGTAGTAGAAGTAGTAGCAACAGCAACAGAAGTAGCGTTCAAAATATGTACATAGTTAAAGTTTATCTGATTGCATAAAAAGATCACTAGGTCAGCAGGTAGTAGTAGTAGTAGTAGTAGTAGTAGTAGTAGTAGTAGAGGAACTAGTAGTAGTAACAACAACAACAACAACAGTACTATCGCTTAATCTACATATGTAGTAAAAGTAAATCTAATTGGAGCAAAAGATCAGTGGGTTAACAGGTAGTAGCAGGAAGTAGCAGTAGTAGTAACAACAACAACAACAGTAGCAGTAGCAGTGGTGCTCAAAATAGATGCATAGTTACAGTTATTCTGATTGCATATACAAAAAGGTCAACACAGACTGCTGCCCTAAATACTTTGTGGGCCAAGAACTCCAAAAAAATGTGAAGGTGCTGAAGCCAAATCATTAATAGTCAAAGAAGTGGCCACACAAAGCCCGGCTCGTTCAGGTCACAAGGGAAAGAAAGCAACGGTTAACGAGCATGAAGCAATAATTAACGAGCAAGAAGCAACGGTTAACGAGCAAGAAGCAACTATTAACGAGCAGGAAGCAACGATTAACGAGCAGGAAGCAACGATTAACGAGCAGGAAGCAACGATTAACGAGCAGGAAGCAACGATTAACGAGCAGGAAGCAACGATTAACGAGCAGGAAGCAACGATTAACGAGCAGGAAGCAACGATTAACGAGCAGGAAGCAACGATTAACGAGCAGGAAGCAACGATTAACGAGCAGGAAGCAACGATTAACGAGCAGGAAGCAACGGTTAACGAGCAGGAAGCAACGATTAATTAACGAGAAGGAAGCAACGATTAACGAGCAGGAAGCAACGATTAATGAGCAGGAAGCAACGATTAACGAGCAGGAAGCAACGATTAATGAGCAGGAAGCAACGATTAACGAGCAGGAAGCAACGATTAACGAGCAGGAAGCAACGATTAACGAGCAGGAAGCAACGATTAACGAGCAGGAAGCAACGATTAACGAGCAGGAAGCAACGATTAACGAGCAGGAAGCAACGATTAACGAGCAGGAAGCAACGATTAACGAGCAAGAAGCAACGATTAACGAGCAGGAAGCAACGATTAACGAGCAGGAAGCAACGATTAACGAGCAGGAAGCAACGATTAACGAGCAGGAAGCAACGATTAACGAGCAGGAAGCAAGGATTAACGAGCAGGAAGCAACGATTAACGAGCAGGAAGCAACGGTTAACGAGCAGGAAGCAACGATTAATTAACGAGAAGGAAGCAACGATTAACGAGCAGGAAGCAACGATTAACGAGCAGGAAGCAACGATTAACAAGCAGGAAGCAACGATTAATGAGCAGGAAGCAACGATTAACGAGCAGGAAGCAACGATTAACGAGCAGGAAGCAACGATTAACGAGCAGGAAGCAACGATTAACGAGCAGGAAGCAACGATTAACGAGCAGGAAGCAACGATTAACGAGCAGGAAGCAACGATTAACGAGCAGGAAGCAACGATTAACGAGCAGGAAGCAACGATTAACGAGCAGGAAGCAACGATTAACGAGCAGGAAGCAACGATTAACGAGCAGGAAGCAACGATTAACGAGCAGGAAGCAACGATTAACGAGCAGGAAGCAACGATTAACGAGCAGGAAGCAACGGTTAACGAGCAAAAAGCAACGATTAACGAGCAGGAAGCAACGATTAACGAGCAGGAAGCAACGATTAACGAGCAGGAAGCAACGATTAACGAGCAGGAAGCAACGATTAACGAGCAGGAAGCAACGGTTAACGAGCAAGAAGCAACGATTAACGAGCAGGAAGCAACGATTAACGAGCAAGAAGCAACGATTAACGAGCAGGAAGCAACGATTAACGAGCAGGAAGCAACGATTAACGAGCAGGAAGCAACGATTAACGAGCAGGAAGCAACGATTAACGAGCAGGAAGCAACGAGTAACACTTCACACGAGCTGACCAAGGAGTCTTGCTTTGCCTACCTACCACCAACCACTCACACACACTTGAGGAGGCGGTAGCGGAGTGGTTAGCGTCTCCGACTGGCGTTCTCGGTGACCCGAGTTCGATCCCCGAAGAAACCCAAAACCTTTCTGCACCGTCGAGTGTCCTAAGAACACCCACATGCCCTGCCCATTAACTCTACCTTCGATTGCGAGTGCATCGGAGGACACAGGGGGGCGGCATGAGCCTCTAATCACAGGCGTCACTATAAGAATCCTGCCTGCGCCACCACGGGCGAGGACCAACCATCTCACAGCCCTCAAGTGAACCTCCAGAGACTACCATCCGAGCTCTGGATCACTACTGCCTACAGGCGCTATAGGCACAAATGTAAAAAAAAAAAAAAACACACACACACACACACAAACGTACCTATAAACACACAGACAGACGGTGGCAACATAAGAACACGAGGTAGTTCCTGTTACTTAACACTACCTACATCCACCTTTCATCCCCATCCATGAAATTGTCTAGCCTCCTTTTAAAACTCCCTATTGACTCCTCACTAACTACCTGACGATTGAGTCCATTCCAATCATTTACCACCCTATTTGTGCACCAGTTTCTCACTATTTCTTTTCTAAATCTACGTTTTTCCAGCTTGAATCCGTTACTTCTTGTTCTACCCTGGTTACTAGCCGAGACCTTTTCCTACATCTCCTTTATTGTATCCCTTTTACCATTTAAACTCAAAAACTTCTATCAGATCGCCCCTTACTCTATAAGCCTTAGTCCTTATAGCATGTACAGCCTTTATCATATACTACTGCCTTCTCTCACCGTCCATTGCAGTGTCTCGGTTTGATTATAAGGTTGTACTAAGGTGGCAAACAGGCGAGATCGGTAACCTGGGACTGGATGTTCGAACGGTCGGAACTTTCCGCCTCAAAGATCATCTTAAGAGTGTTCATAGCGGCCATCTTAGATCTTGGGCTACGAACACCACAAAAATGTATTTTCAAAGGATCGTCCGAATGTTCTTAGCTAACGATGATGCGATCTTCAAGCTCGGTCCGTTCCGTTCCGGCCATGAGGAATGGAACTCAGCTGACTGTCGCTTGGCCAATCAGAGGAAAGATTTCATCAACCTTTGAGATTGTTAGCCAATCATAATGCAGTTAGAATGTAAACAAATATCATGCCTCCCCAAGGGAAATATCTGAAGACTGAAGACGTATGCTCACTAATAACCTCCTGGCGCGTCCCCACACAACAAATTACAAACTTATAACCTGAATATAACCTGAACTGGTAAAATTTGATTTCTTTCCTGCCCTTAGGTCTCGCTAGGAAGTTATTGGTAGGGTTAGATAAGGTTATAATGAGGTTAAGATAGTATTATTTTGGGGGGTCATTTAGGACTTTAGGTGGGGTAAGGGGATGTTAAAGGGGGTAACTCTCCCACTTTATAATTACGTTTTAGAGGTATCTGAAGGGATTTGTGAAGGTCTGGAGAGAAAAAAACACTAATAAGGGCGGGAAAGGATTATAATTTTACCATTTTAGCCAGCGCGAATAATTATATATGAATTGAATGATTAATAGCTGCCACTTACACCCAATTAGTAAAATTTCGGTAGTTGGCTTTCAACGATTTCCAGGCCGAAACTAGTTTTCCTGAATTGTTTTAATGTGTATTGAATGAATATGGCACTCGTTTTTGTCAGAAATATTTTTTTGTTTACATGTATGGGGGGATGTATGCCCTGCAAACCTTGCACCGCTTCGCACTGCCATATTATTGATAATTTTATTTTTTTCTTGATATCATGTTACTAAACCAAACCCCACCTCTAACCTAAACTAACCTAATCTGATTTAACCTAACTCAACCGTTTATGGCTGAAATAACGGTAGATTTTCGGTAGTACGTACATGTAACGCCATTATTATTCAATTGTACCATGGGAAATGGGGTTCAAAATACTCAGAATGAAGAAATCTACACGATGATGTAGGTAAGAATCCTAGGACTTTTGAAAGCCCACTACCAAACTAATACCCACCCATTTTAGGGTGGGTATTATTAATGGGATACATTATCCAAATAACTAGACAATACCTGGAACTGTCGCCGATAGGAATTCCCGCCGACGTTCCTATTTTTTTCGTCGGCGAGTGTTCCTATTTTAGCCGTGTTTCTAAATTCAGGGATTAAATACCAGCAATAGCCTGAACAGTTAGGTTAGGTTAGGTTGGCCAGTTGACTATATGTCTAGGTTAGGTTAGTGATTGAGCGGGGGTAATTCCCCCCCAGCTCAGCACCGAAATAATACCGACTTGATATATTTCAGTAGATGGGTTAGGTTGAAATGAAAGCCTGCATTCTAGTGATTTTTATGTGCTTTAGCCCCACAATTTCAGTGGTCGTGAACTTGCCTAGAATAACATCTCACTACCCCAGCTTCCATCATTGAACCATTCATTCAATACTTTCGCTTTACTCACATACCATATCTCTTAGAGTTGGAGTAAAGTGTACCTACTCTTCTCAGACGTCCTTGCCCACCAATCACACATTCCTTTATCCTCCACATACTCTTTTAAGTAAATATGCAGTTTCAACCAATACTCCCTATTCACCAATACTCTACCATTCAAGTGTATACCTACGTACTCTTCTCAGACATTCTTGCCCACCAATGACACATTCCTTTATCCTCTACATACTCTTTTAGGTAAATATGCAGTTTTAACCAGTATAATCCCTTTTGACCAATACTCTTCTGACATAACTAGGGGGTATACGTCCCCCAAGACCCCCTGCTAGTTAACTAATCTAACCCGGGCATTGATTACGTAACCTAACCTCACTGGGAGGGGTTTGCACCCCCAGATCCCCATGTGTTATTTTTTCCTTTCCGACAGCTTTTGTGTGGGTTAGAAATACTCCTTATAATAAGAACGAAACGTTCAGGATACTTAAAACCACCGATTGGTTGTGTTGTATTGTATTGGTCTAAACTGCACTTATACCTTTATGTATTTCACTTTTCCACCTACAGTATGCATGCATTCCACGCACTAGTACACCGGTGCTCGCATGTCTCTTATCTTTGCCTCTCCGTAGCATTGATGAGAGGAGGATGCAGTCAGTTCGTACACAAGTTGCTTCGTACACCTAGATTCGTACACCTAAAAGTTGTTTCGTAGTCTATAATGAAACTATAGTCGCTTCGTACACTCAGCTCAGAGTTTAACTTGATGACTAGAGTTACGAAACGACACACCAGGTATGTACGAAAAAACTCAAAATCAGTGTACGAAACAACTAACAAAACCTGGGTACGAAACAACTTGTGTACGAAACTCCCTGTATTGCTAGTCCTTTCCTCCCCTAAACACACACGTCAAGGTTACCTAGTTGATCTGCCGTTCCAGCACTCATTTTACTTCATCTGCTTCTCTATCCATTCTTCATACACCTTGCGTACCCACCCTTCGTTCGTTCCAATCTCACTTTATGCCACCGCCATCCGTATCCTTCACTTGACTCATTCGGCAGCATACCATTCATTGCACCCTTTACATTCCCCCTACAGCGTCCTGACCAACCATAAACAACTCAACATGAAATAAACAACTTATAACATAACTTTATATGGCTTGTATATTAGAAAACCTTCATCATGCCATTCATGCGACCCTACGAACAGTGTGCGAGTGGTCTTCAGCAACCTTAGCACTATGAACAAATATGGTGGAAAAACTAACAAATATGGCGGATGTTCACGAAGATCGTTTGAAAATACCCCTAAACGCGTTACGAACGTTCCAAGATCAATCTAAGTGCAAAGATGATCTCAGAGACGCGTTACGAACGTTCGAACATCCGGCCCCTGGACTTCTATTTCCTACTAAACGCTGACTTTTCATCACTTGTCTCTATGGATGGGTTGTTCTGAACGTGTAAAACGCTTTTGTTTTATGTAAACAGAGGGAACTTGAAACTATAATTAACACTAGCAAACTCATTTACTTTCCTTAACCCCTTCACGCCCTTGGCTATAAAAAATTGTACCTTGTCGAACCATAAAATTACGAAAAGTCACTGAATATACCACATGAGTTAGTGGACAAGGATACTAAACAGGTCATAGCTATAAAATATTGCTTATAGTCACTAAAAATCGTCTTATGGTACCCAAATTACAATGGAGATTACGTTCTGGGCCTCAAGGGGTTAAACACAGTACGTACAAAAAGCAAGTAAAAATTTAAAACGAAAATATATACCAGTAAATATATAATTAAATAGAAAAAATTAGGGAAAGAAAACGTTATACAGACTTTCACAACTTCTGGGAAAGCGGATATTTCTCCACAAAAAGTCTTACACTATGGTATGAGAAACTGAATTAGGGAAAAAAGAGAGAATAATAATATGAAAGATTATTTTTTCAGTGGGAAATACTTACACCATGGCTTCAAGACTTACCATTATAGAAATACAGATAAAACACGACATAGTATTGAAAAGACTCTTACATTGCGATGATGGAGAGAACTTGATGCAAAGTTTATCCTAGCTGCGCAGACCGAGCCGTGTTATGCATGCGCAGTAGTGACATAAAACGCAACAGAGAAACGTCCTTTGTAACAGAAATGTCCTTTGTAACAGAGAAACGTCCTTTGTAACAGAGAAACTTCCTTTGTAACAGAAAAACGTCCTTTGTAACAGAGAAACGTCCTTTGTAACAGAGAAACGTCCTTTGTAACAGAGAAACTTCCTTTGTAACAGAAAAACGTCCTTTGTAACAGAAAAACGTCCTTTGTAACAGAAATGTCCTTTGCAACAGGAAAGTCCTTTGTAATAGAGAAACGTCCTTTGTAACAGAGAAATGTCCTTTGTAATAGAAAAACGTCCTTTGTAACAGAAATGTCCTTTGCAACAGGAAAGTCCTTTGTAACAGAGAAACGTCCTTTGTAACAGAGAAATGTCCTTTGTAATAGAAAAACGTCCTTTGTAACAGAAATGTCCTTTGCAACAGGAAAGTCCTTTGTAACAATGAAACGTCCTTTGTAACAGAGAAATGTCCTTTGTAATAGAAAAACGTCCTTTGTAACAGAGAAATGTCCTTTGTAATAGAAAAACGTCCTTTGTAACAGAAAAACGCCCCTCGTAACATAAATACGTCCTTTGTAACAGAAAAACGTCCCTCGTAACAGAAAAACGTCCTTTGTAACAGAGAAACGTCCTTTGCAACAGGGAAACGTCCTTTGTAACAGAGAAACGTCCTTTGCAACAGGGAAACGTCCTTTGTAACAGAGAAACGTCCTTTGTAACAGGAAAACGTCCTTTGTAACAGAGAAACGCCCGTTGTAATAGAGAAAAAAATAACACAGCAAACAAATGTAACAGAGAAGCGTACACACACAGAGAGAGAGAGAGAGAGAGAGAGAGAGAGAGAGAGAGAGAGAGAGAGGAGAGAGAGAGAGAGAGAGAGAGAGAGAGAGAGAGAGAGAGAGAGAGAGAGAGAGAAAAAAAAAATACAAAGGTACCCGAACTTAGTAAAAAAAAAAATAGGTGTGTACATGTATAGCTACCTGACCAGTGTGTGTGTGTGTGTGTGTGTGTGTGTGTGTGTGTGTGTGTGTGTGTGTGTGTGTGTGTTGTGTGTGTGTGTGTGTGTGTGTGTGTGTAATAAGGCTTTTCTATGCTATCAACAACAACAACAACAACATAGACAGCAAACTAGATCGAATACAAACTATCAAATAACTAGAAAACAAATCCAGCCAGTCAGCCTTCAGGACAAACGCATCAACGACAACGCCTCATCAATAACATGCAATTAAGAACATAAGAACATAATAACAAGAGAAAATAAGGAAGCTACAAGAGGCTGGGAGACCTACACTTGGTAGTTCCTGTTACTTAACACTACCTACATCCACCTTTCATCCCCATCCATAACACTGTCTAGCCTCTCCCTATTGACTCAACACTAACCACCTAATTACATCAACACCAACATCACTAAATCAACACTGTATTGAGAACAAGACTAATAGAATATGACTAATAGTAAGCAGGCAAGGTTTTGAGAGAGAGAGAGAGAGAGAGAGAGAGAGAGAGAGAGAGAGAGAGAGAGAGAGAGAGAGAGAGAGAGAGAGAGAGAGAGAGAGAGAGAGAGAGAGAGAGAGAGAGAGAGAGAGAGAGAGAGAAGAGAGAGAGAGAGAGAGAGAGAGAGAGAGAAGAGACTAATAGAACAGGCTACAATATCGCCTTCACATAACTAACGATCAATTACACTAATAAAGAACAAAGAACAAAGTAAACAAACCATCAATAACATCAATTGGAAATAGCACCAAAAAATACTTTCTTCCACAAGTTTCATGATTATTCCAGTTATATTATTTATTTATTTGTACTCCCTTTCTCTTGTACCTAGTGTTGTACTTAAGCCGTAGTTAAAAATACACGTTTATATATACGTAATATTCAATGCGTTGTTGACACGTGTGAGTGCCCCGCGCCGATCAGGTCATCCGCATGTGTGTGATTACGCCCACCACACAGAGCTAGCTCTCTCTCTCTCTCTCTCTCTCTCTCTCTCTCTCTCTCTCTCTCTCTCTCTCTCTCTCTCTCTCTCTCTCTCTCTCTCTCTCAAAACCTTGCCTGCTTACTAATGCTGTAGACTATTTCTGGTTTCGTGTAGCAACACACACACACACACACACACACACACACAACACACACACACACACACACACACACACCGCCTGAACGTCTTGGTTGGTTAGAGCGTCAGGCAACATCCTGTGGTTCTGCGTTCGATCCCCGGCCCCGCTCATTCCCAGGGATTTTTCCAGTGATAAATTCGGGCGGTTACTGTCCCCCTTGAGCAAGGGGATGGGGGGGGTGAGGTCCAAACATTACCCAAAGATCGGTCACTACGAGCTCCAAGTTCGCACCGGGAGGGTGAAACTGGCGATCGCGAGTCTGACTCGCGGGTACAAGACCATGGGTGAATGAGTGATACACACACACACACACATACACACACATACACACACACACACATATACACACACACACACACACACGCACACACACACACTCACACACACATGCTTGAATTGTTTCCACCCGGCCAGGGATTCGAACCCAGGATCTGTTATTAGTGTGGAAGCTGAGTGCGCTGACCCCAACGAGTCACTCAACTTATTTCAAGCTTATGTTAAAGCAAGAAAAAATGCTATGAACCCCCCCCCCCCAAAATACTATGAGAACCCAAAAAAATCCCATAAAACACCCCCAAAAAAAAATTCCCATGAAACACCCACACGAAAAAATTCCCATGAAACACCCACACAAAAAAATTCCCATGAAACACCAACACAAAAAAAATTCCCATGAAACACCCACACAAAAAATTCCCATGAAACACCCCCACAAAAAAATTCCCATGAAACACCCCCACAAAAAAATTCCCATGAAACACCCACACAAAAAATTCCCATGAAACACCCACAAAAAATTCCCATGAAACACAAAAAAAATCCCATGAAACACCCACACAAAAAAATCCCATGAAACACCCCCACAAAAAAATTCCCATGAAACACCCACAAAAAATTCCATGAACACCCCACAAAAAAATTCCCATGAAACACCCACAAAAAATCCCATGAAACACCCACCACAAAAAATTCCCATGAAACACCCACACAAAAAATTCCATGAAACACCCACACAAAAAAATTCCCATGAACACCCACACAAAAAAATTCCCATGAAACACCCACAAAAAAATTCCCATGAAACACCCACAAAAAAATTCCCATGAAACACCCACAAAAAAATTCCCATGAAACACCCACAAAAAAATTCCCCGTAGCTGTGTTTTGTTGTTGCGTCACGTATTGATAAGACAAGAGAAAAACGAGGCTAGTTTTTAAATACTTCAGATTTTTCCCGAACAAAACGCGTCTCAGTTATTGTTTCCTATTTTGTATTGATCTCATTTTCCTTCACATATTTGCATTGTCCACACCGGCGCCCGAAGAGAGAGAGAGAGAGAGAGAGAGAGAGGAGAGAGAGAGAGAGAGAAGAGAGAGAGAAGAGAGAGAGAGAGAGAGAGAGAGAGGAGGAGAGAGAGAGAGAAGAGAGGAGAGAGAGAGTGGGGAAGGAGCACGTTCATGGTTATTTTGCTTAAGAGAGAGAGAGAGAGAGAGAGAGAGGAGAGAGACGAGAGAGAGAGAGAGAGAGGAAGGAGCACGTTAATGGCTTTTTTTCTGAGAGAGAGAGAGAGAGAGAGAGAGAGAGAGGAGAGAGAGAGAGAGAGAGAGAGAGAGAGAGAAGAGAGAGAGAGAGAGAGAAAAAAAAATAACTATGTAGTCGTAATATCACACGTGGCTGACCTTCCAGATCGGCCCACACGTGTCATCTCTATTCCTCCCCGCCACCACCACCGCCACCACCACCACCGCCACCACACAGTACAAATCCCTTCACTCGTTACGACATGAACGCTAATCCCAGCAGCGACACGTGGGTCTGCCTACGATGGGTCAGGGTGAATAAAAGTCACTTGTTCCTCCCTGGTTTATGAAAGGGAGCCTCTTTTGAGTAACACGTCAACACATTCACCGCGAGAGCTGAACCAATTATCATTAGACGTGCAACTTTAAAGAACATATGAAAATAAGGAAGATACAAGAGGCCATGAGACCTACACGTGGTAGTTCCTGTTATTTAACCCCTTGAGGCCCAGAACGTTATTTCCATTGTAATTTAAGTACCTGTAGACGATTTTCATGAATATAACCATTATTTTATAGATTGTGACTCATTTAGTATGGTTGTCCACTAGCAAATTTGGTATATTAAGTTAGTTTTTCGTAATTTTATGGCTAACAACCGACGATTTTATATAGCAAAGGAAAATCTGGGCGTGAAGGGTTAAATTAATATTACCTACATTGTAATCAATAAAGATAAAACATGGCAATGGTACTATTAGGGTATGTAACCACCTATCATATTTTTTCTGGTAACGAATGAAAGACCAGCCTTATCTGAGGGCGGCACCGGCACTCGTGTGTGGGGCGCGGGTACTGGTGGCCACGAGTGACTTTCTAGACACACCAAATCCAGTCTGAAGGATAAGTGGGTTGTCACAAAAATCAATAATGATATTATTATTGTTACTAATATTATGTGTATCTTTACTATAACTATCATTATCATCATCATTTTTTAAGATCAGCCAAGGTAGGGCCACCACAAAATCAAGGGCGCCCACACCCAAACAAGCATTGTGTTGCTGCTGTACTGTACTGTCGTCACTGGGGACAGGAGGATTGGACGACGCCGAAACTTTTGCCTCATCGGAACTTCTTTGCGGTCGTTGAACCTCGTCATGCATGACATATCACGTGGCATCCCTAGTGTCGTGTGAAGGACAGTGTGTGCCTTCAGTGTGTTCTGCATTATTCAAGCAAACAAATCTCTGGTGCTGCTAGAGTGGTCTTCTGCTGCTTAATGTTGGCGAAGAAGTGACAAGAAAATTATGGGTCAAACTATTCATGTTGACTTTTAGCCTTGGTATCAAAGTAGCGTGCGTCAAGGTACACTGACGGCTGCCTGGGCTGAGAAGGAAGGGG
This sequence comes from Chionoecetes opilio, assembly GCA_016584305.1. Taxonomy (NCBI): domain Eukaryota; kingdom Metazoa; phylum Arthropoda; class Malacostraca; order Decapoda; family Majidae; genus Chionoecetes; species Chionoecetes opilio. Next base: position 566,073 of record JACEEZ010025877.1, on the reverse strand, counting down.
GGGGGGGGGGGGGGGGGGGGGGGGGGGGGGGGAGTCTGGCAAGGCTTCCCAGATACTCACCCAGATAGTATAGTTAGTAACCTATACTATACTAGATAGTATCCAGGAAACCTTGGCTGGACCCGCCAACCGCTTGAAACTGTTACCGATATAAATGTTCTTGATGACCACCATCAGAACATTGGGTAAATGACTTCATTCATATTCGTATTTGTGTCTCATAATCACATTCGTCCAAACTGTCAAGATGAACCAGTAATGGACGCAGCTATGTAGCATGATGGGCACATAGTCTGATTTCAAATATGGTGAAGGTCAAGATGGGGGCATACGCTATGCTGCGCGTGGCCTCGGTGTTCATCTCCATCGCATTAACCTTTGAGCCTGTGGTGGGTGAGAACCCGCTATATAACCCGGGACACAGAGCTAGTGAGACACCCGGGTTACCAGTTACCTACCCCAGGTTTCCCCAGGTATCCATTTATTAACTCCCCGAAAGGAAGGATGATTAGCAAGGTGGGCTGGCCGCCGACTGCCCAGACCTGAATTCGAACTAGGGCCCGCAGATTCGTAGCCAGGCGCGCTAGCCATTACACCACGGAGGCGCATGAATATGGCTGGTATTGATTCATTAAGTTAAAGTATTTTACTGATGTCCTGTTGTTACCTCCGCCAACGAAGTTGGAGGGGTTATGTTTTCACCCCGATCTGTCTGTCTGTCTGTCTGTTTGTTAGTGTACAGGATTTCTCAAAAAGTTACCAATAGATTTGGACCAAACTCAGTATACCAAGTCTATTTGGTATAAGGAAGAACTGATTTAATTTTGGATGAAATCTATTGACAACTGTTGCCATGGCAACCAATTGATGAAATATTCGGCCGGAGGTATGCGCTCATACTGAGTGCATATATGTATATATGCATATATATAATATATATGCATTATATAATATATATATAATATATATATATATATATATATATCATATATATATGTTATATATATATATATATATATATATATATATATAAATCACAACTGTTGCCATGGCAACCAATTGATGAAATATTCGGGCGGAGGTATGCGCTCTACTGAGTGCCCCCCCCCCAGTTTACAGATGCATTGATCGAACTGTGAACCTGTGAACGTATTCGAGGCAAGGAGATGAGGCAGGACACACGACTTACCTACCACGACCTACATTATCTCTCTCTCTCTCTCTCTCTCTCTCTCTCTCTCTCTCTCTCTCTCTCTCATTCTCTCTCTCTCTCTCTCTCTCTCTCTCTCCTCTCTCTTTACACATACATACAGCGACACTTTTCCTCCTCGGGGCGGCAAGGTGGCGGGACAAACAGTTAAGGCGAGTCACGGGATTTCCTTTCGGCCTTTACTGTTTTGTCAACTCCTTCCTCCCATCCTCTGGCGGAGACATCCAGGCTCTCACCACATCCCACGGGGTCTTCTTGTGTGGGTGGTGTGTGTGTGTGTGTGTGTGTGTGTGTGTGTGTGTGTGTGTGTGTGTGTGTGTGTGTGTGTGTGTATGTGTGTGTGTGTGTGTGTGTGTGTACAGTCACAGTCGTACAACGCAAGAAGTAGTATAATAAAACATTATGAGCTCCAAGAACCAATCATTAATATTAATAGTGCAAATAGTGGTGTAGCAGTGGTAGTTAAAGCACTAGTAGCAGTAGTAGTAGCAGTGGTAGTAGCAGTAGTAGTATATATGCAGTAGTAGTAGTAGTAGTAGCAGTGGTAGTAGCAGTAGTAGTATATATGCAGTAGTAGTAGTAGTAGTAGTAGTAGTAGTAGTAGTAGTAGTAGTAGTAGTAGCAGCAGTAGCAGTAGTAATAGCAGTGGTAGTAGTAGTAGTAGTAGTAGTAGCAGTAGTAGTAGCAGCAGTAGTAGTAGTAATAGCAGTGGTGGTAGTAGTAGTAGTAGTAGTAGTAGTAGTAGTAGTAGTAGTAGTAGTAGTAGTAGTAGTAGTAGTAGTAGTAGTAGTAATAGTTGTGGTTATAGATAGTTTGCATTACACTCGTTTCAATCTCTTATCCTTGTGTTTACAACGAACACTTTTCTTCCTTCCTCCCTTGCTATGTCCTTGAGTCAATCAATTACTCAATCAGTCAACGAGAGAAATGTAAATAGAGGGTGAATATTTTTGTCTTCATAAAAAACTCATTTCTTTCTTCATTTTAGATGCGAAGTAAACAAAAAGCACACACACACACACACACAAACACACACACACACACACACACATCGAGAGTAGGCACAAGACAAACATACGGGTAACTTGAACCAATGAATCAATGGTTTCGAACGTGGGTCACGTACTCGAGCAGCAATACTCCCCAGCCACTCCGCCACCACCTGCTGCCGCTGATACGCATGGGTGGTGGAAAGCAGGGATAAGATCATTACGAGGTTGCGGTGCACTAAATATCAGAGTTCTCAAGACACTGATAAGATGGCTATTGTGGCGCGTTGTGTGTGTGTGTGTGTGTGTGTGTGTGTGTGTGTGTGTGTGTGTGTATAAGAACATAAGAAAATAAGGAAGCTACAAGAGGCTGGGAGACCTACACGTGGTAGTTCCTCTAATTAACTTACTTAACACTACCTACATCCACCTTTCATCCCCATCCATGAAATTGTCTAGCCTCCTTTTAAAACTACCTATTGACTCTACACTAACTACCTGACGACTGACGAGTCCATTCGAACCATTTACCACCCTATTTGTGAACCAGTTTGTCCTTATAACGTGTGTGTGTGTGTGTGTGTGTGTGTGTGTCTCATCTACACGCCCCTGCTCCACACTCCCTACTATGTAGTACATACACATGTCATAATTTACGGAGGCAAAAAGGTGTTGATCAAGCCTGGCCGGAGCGAGGACGCGGCAACGCTCAAGAGGCGACCAGATACAAAGGTCGCCACTGCTCATTGTCCTAATTGGTATGCAATTACGTTCTGGGCCTCAAGGGGTTAATGTTGTGGGACAGTAAGGCCCAGTTGCAAGAAATGGACGTTTTACATAAAAAAGTATGAGTGGGGGGGCCCCACTGTCGTGTACTTCATTGATGATTTCATGAACGGCTGATTTTGCCCCCCCCTCGGCATGAGGGCCCCACCCTCGGGGGCGAGGGGGTAAAACCCAAAAAGTGGTAAAAGAATGATAATTTTACTACTATAAAAAAAAATTATTCCCTCATTTCCCATCATGGGAATTTTTGTTTTCCCAAACATTAAAAAAATAAATAATACTTGTATTAGCAATGCTTTTTTTTTTTCAATTTGAAAGGGGGCGGTACCCCAAAAGATTTTACAAGTTCTGAGGTTGGGGGCATTTTGAAATTACCATGACAAAGCCAGGGGGTGGCGTGCCCCCCCCCCCAGCTTGGAACCCCCCTTTCCTTTCCTGCCCCCCCCCCTTTTTTGCCCCCTTTCCCCTCTCCTGGTTTTCTCTTTTCTTCCCCCCTCTTCCTCTCTCCCCATTTTTTCCCCCCTCTCTCTTTTTCTCTCTCCGGCCCCCCTCTCTCTCTTCTCTCTCTCTCCCCTTTTCTCCATTTTTTTTTGGTTTTTTTTTTTTTCCCCCCCCCCCCCCTTTTCCCCCCCTTGTTTCCGGTTCCCCCAAAATGTTTTGGTTTTTTTTGTTTTTAGGTTAAATTTGGTTTTAAAGGCCAAATTTTTGTAATTTTTTACATTTCGAAAAGGGGGAACTGATACAATCCCCTAATTCCTCTATTTTAAAATCTGCCCTCCCAGCGGGAAAACCGAAACGGGTTTAGTTTTTGTTTTTGGGGGGGCAAGGGTTCCTTTTAGGAACCCCAATTTCCCTGGTGATTCCTACGATTGGGGTTCACAGGGGGTTTATTTGTTTATCCCGTCTTTTTCAGGGAAACCAGGTAAGGTAGATGACAACCCCCCCTTTTCGTTTTTGGGGGGGGTGGAAAGGGACTCCGCCCCCCCTTTTTTTTGGCTTAGTAACCGCGTTGATTCTTCCCCAGAAATGTGTCACATATTGAATATGTTGATTATTGATGTTCAATGGAAGTATTTAATAATATATAATGCTCATCGATCATCTCGTCGGTAGGGGGTTACCGCCCGACGATTTTTGCCCGATGGGGCCCACGATGGGGATGAAATGGCGCTGTTCTTGAACTAGAGGTGTCGGGCATTTCCACGCCGGGACCCTATAGGGAGCACGATAAGACCTTCTTGCAACTGGGCCTTAGTAAGATAGACAGTAGGGAGGGAGGTTGTACCCTATGCCGTGTTAATCAATGTATCCACACTATGTTAGTATGCCAGATCAAGCTTGAAAATAGGACGTCATGACACAGATCTGTTTATTAATTCTGCAAACTCGACTTGCTCCAGTTATCGACCCGACCACGGAAAGCGGCGACCAGCTGACTCCTGTGTTGATGTGTTTCTCGCGCCTCCTTCCCCCTACCTCCTTCCTACCTCACCCCCCAATGCCTGCCTCACGCCCCCACCTCCTTCCTACCTCACCCCACCATACCTCCTGCCTCACGCCCCCACCTCCTTCCTACCTCACTCCATAGTGCCTGCCTCACGCCCCCACCTCCTTCCTACCTCACTCCATAGTGCCTGCCTCACGCCCCCACCTCCTTCCTTCCTACCTCACCGCCACCACCTTTTCTCTCTGCTCTGGCCAAGAAAACTTTTATGAGGAACAAACGTTTGCACGAACAACACGCGTCATGGAATTACGTAAGTGTGTGATGAGGGGAAAGGCTGAAGGCTGAGTGTGTGTGTGTGTGTGTGTGTGTGTGTGTGTGTGTGTGTGTGTGTGTGTGTGTGTGTGTGTGTGTGTGTGTGTGTGTGTGTGTGTGTGTGTGTGTGTGTGTGTGTGTGTGTGTGTGTGGTTGTGTGTGTGTGTGTGTGTGTGTGTGTGGTTGTGTGTGTGTGGTTGTGTGTGTGTGTGTGTGTGATTGTGTGTGTGTGTGTGTAATATTTCCTTCCTTCCCGCCATTTTTGCCGTGCTTGCATTGCCCCAACGCGTGTGAGTGCCCATTGCAGGTTAGGTCACCGTCTTGGCCCGCCAGGCTCACGGTGCAGTACTGCACAGCCACGCCACAGCTGCGCTGATGAGCGGCTTGCTCGTCACCTTGGGCTTTACACCTGCCGCCACGCAAAAAAAGAATGTATATATACCTGTGTGGGTGTACTCGTGGCGACGTTGCCAAATCTATAAATGGGGAAATAGGAGAGAATCATTTTCCTTGTAGCGGCGCCTCTTGAGGTGGCTGAGTGGCTAAATAGAGGACAGGTGCGCTGGAACTATGTGTGTAATTGTGTGAAGGCCATTCTAGACGACGGAATCGCCTGCGTCTCAAAGAAATAAACGTATTGCACCAGGGCACCCAGTTAGCTTACACGAGCAAGGCTCCGTCTGCCCCACACCGCCTGAGCCACGAGTCCTCAGTTACCCTGTCACGGCGCTGCCAGCCGCGCGATCACCTCGGAAGGGGACTCGCTCACCCCATCCTTACCCAGGCAGAGAACAATAAAATAAGATGCTTGTGTGACCCCCCTCAAGGTCCCCCTCGTACTGCCGCCCCCCTTCCCTACGCAGGATGGGGAGACAGCGTAGGTACAGGGTGCGGTACGAGAGTGTGGGCCCGAGGGTGCCACAGACGGGGCAAGGTGAGGCCAGTCACAAGGAATCTACTGCGCGTGTGTGAAGGCGAAGGATATATGTATGTCCCGAGTTGGAGCAGCAGTAGTATCGCACTAGCACATCCTCAGTGAACAGTTGTCCCTTGGAAGTGAAGACTTAGCCTGACAGTGAGCGTCAGACACAGCCCCGGCGCCTCTCAGTGAAGCAGTGGTGATCCCAGTGAACACAAGCATTGGTTTACCGACCCCTGTCTGTCTGGACACAACTCATCACATCTCTATCAGTTATTTAGGGTGAGTATTGTGACTCAGCCGAGCATAGTGATGTAACCTTGTGCATTGCCGTTATGAGTGTATTATGGAAAGTTACATTGGTCGTCAACACTACGAACACTGCGGGAATCTCTGAAACCTACTCAAGCACGTAAAAATGTCGCTCCGTGCAGAGAGATGGTGGCTCAGCCCCGCACTCAGGCCAGGGTGGTGAAAGTTAGGGTTAGGAGGCACGGCGGTAGGAAGTGAATTAAAGAAGGACGGAAGTGTGTGTTTTCAGCATAAATCTAGCAAGCTTACAATCGTCAAGACATTGCATGATTCGTACGTGATTATTTTCATCAGGATTGAGACAGGGTGTGGGTAGGGGTGGGGGGCAGGCTTCATTCTGATAACAGTCGAGTGTTTGTGTTAGCACTAGGTGAATCACGACTACTGCATGGATACTGTTTCTTGGCAATCTTTCTGACGCCAAGCAGTTTGTATTCCTCCACACGTTAGATAAACTTCTATGTATTGGCAAGATATCATGGGACTGGGTTAAGGTAATCGATAGCCTGTTATAGTCCTCGCCACCACTGTTACATCATCGCTTGAGTCAGGAAGCGTGAGGCAGGTTGTGAGGCGTTGGTCCATGTTCCCTTTAATCTGGCCGTGCTAGGACCCATGCTCTTTAAAGGTCATTGCGTCCCGCGGGTCACACACAACAGTGGCGGGACTCATCAAGAATACAGGGCCTTCAGTCTGGTGAAACCCATGCGGTAAATAGTTCCATTAGCTCATCGGTCTGTACATAAGGTAGGAGTTTCTTTAGTGTATCTGTTAGGAGTAGCGGTGTAAGGTATGAACGTGAGAGTATTGATAGTAATTTGTTGTTTATACTGCACAGCGAGGATGAAAGTAACGTGATTGTATTTGTTGTTCCATAGATAGTCATGGCCATGCTACCGCCCGGCCCTGGCTCCTCATCCTTCCCGGTGGTCATGGACTTGGACCACGCCTTCCCCCCCAACACTATGGCCCAGCCTCAGCTGCAGCCCCACCAGTACGCCCCCATCCCCATGCAGCAGCAACAGCAGCAGCAGCAGCAGCAGCAACAGCAACAGCAACAGCAACAGCAACAGCAGCAGCAACAGCAGCAGCAGCAGCAGCAGCAACAGCAGATTCAGCCCCAGCCCAGCCCCATGGAGCAGCAGTCAGCAGCGGTCCCCAGGGTGGCCGTGGAGATCCCCTCGGCCTCCGAACCGCCCTACCAGTGCAAAATCTGCGGCAAAGGTTTCGCTATTCCCGCGCGGCTGGCCAGACACCACCGCGTGCACACCGGCGAGAAGCCCTTCAAGTGAGTACCGCTGGCTGCTGTGTGTGTGTGTGAGAGGGGGAAGGAAAGGGAGGGGGGGAGAAGACCAATGTTACGGTGGCGTGTGGGCTCAGGGGATTGATTGATTTAATGCCTAAAAGGTGAATGTGCCAGACATCAGTGGGCTCAGGGGAGGTGGCTGTGTATTGAAGAACGATCGAGGTGGTGTGTGGAGGGAGGGACTGAGGAATTATAGAGAACACCAAACTAGGTGTCAAAATAGTTTTGTATGGAGATAGAGCTACTTGTAAAGGGTTGGAGTCATGAAATACTTAGACCTGCACGTCATATGAGGGTCGATGAGGAGAGAGGGATATTGTGTATGTGTGTGTGTGTGTACATAGTTGAAAATCGCGACAACTTTTCCTAACACTGTCTTCTTACTTTCTCCTCAGGTGTGAGTTCTGCGAGAAGACTTTCAGCGTGAAGGAGAATCTGAACGTTCACCGCCGCATCCACACCAAGGAGCGACCCTACAAGTGTAACATCTGCGACCGCTCCTTTGAACACTCCGGCAAGCTGCACCGCCACATGCGCACCCACACCGGCGAGCGGCCCCACAAATGCGAGGTGCGTACCCTACAAGGGATCTCTTCTAGGGGCGTGACAGGCTTACCACTTGATCATTTCTTCCTCCTGGGCTTCTGGGTTAAGGGGAACATCTGAGGGGGTTCAAGTTAAAGTTTGGAGGACTTTCAATATGCAAGATAGTAGTATTTCAGGGTAACCTTTTTGTCTCATATTTGGCTGAAGGTGAGGTGGTCGGTTGGCCCAGAGTGACCGTGTTTTTGACCGTGTGTGCTTCTTGTGTTGCAGGTGTGTGGCAAAACCTTCGTGCAGTCCGGCCAGCTGGTGATCCACATGCGCGCGCACACAGGGGAAAAGCCGTACACCTGCGAGTACTGCCAGAAGGGCTTCACGTGCTCCAAGCAGCTCAAGGTGCACATCAGGACCCACACGGGCGAGAAGCCGTACGAGTGTGACGTGTGCGGCAAGACCTTCGGCTACAACCACGTCCTCAAGATGCACAAGATGTCCCACCTGGGCGAGAAGCTGTACAAGTGTACGCTGTGCGAGGAATTTTCAGCTCCCGCAAGGCGCTGGATCGCCACATCCGGGACCACAGCAACCCCATCGCGCAGTCCCACCAGCCCAAGCCCTGCCATTCCGGCCGCCCCAAGGTCGTGCCCCTACCCACGCCCACCCCCCTCAGGGAACCCGTGGTGGTGGACGTGCGTGACTCCTCGTCGTCTTCCAGCACGTCCAACTCGCCGCCCACCAACCCCTCGCCCGTGGCTTCCTGGGACAGCGACTCCATGGACCCGCAGCAACAGCTTCAACAGCTGACATTTCGTGACCTCCGGAGAAATTCCCCCGACTACCCTGTCGCCAATGGACCCGAGGTATATACCTGTTTCGGAGGTGATGGGCTCGGCTCTCGATCCCCTGGATACATCAGTGATGACAGCGGTCGAGGCGCTAGCCCCGTCAGTGACACTCCTTCCCCACCCCGATCTCCACCTCGATCTCCAATCCCTGCTGGACCTGCTGTAACACCGCCCCACCTCATGGAGCCCCCGACACATTCTCAACAGCAGCCCATCGACTACAACATGTTGCTGCGACGCCTCTACCCAGACCTGGTGACGCCCCGCGCAGAGTCCTCTCCGCGCCTCACACTCACCACGGAGACGGGCGAGCGCGTCACTTACCCTTACGAGATTCTGCTGCGACTCCAGTGCAAGACGGAGCAGAGCTTACTAGAGGAGCAGGAAGCGATGCGGAGGCAGCAGCAGCAGTTGGAGGAACATTTGCAGCGAGAGGAGGTGCGCCACAAGCGTGAGCGCGTCTTCATCGACACCGTGCAGCGGGTGCTTGAGGCCCTCATCGGCCGTGAGCGGCTGGAGCGGCTGGGCCACCCCAAAACCTCCACCGACGAGGTGTTGATGCGCACCCTGCAAGTGATGGGCTCCCAGCCGTGCAAGGAGCCCTCGCTCTCTTCCATAGACCGCATCAAGGTCAACCTCAGGCTGCTGCTCGAGTGCAGCGTTCCGGATCAGGAAATGTGGGCCAAGTTTGGATGGCGAGGCAAGCCCATCGACGACATTGTGGCAGATTTCCTCAACTTCTGCTAGAAGAGGTACAAACCGCCGCTAAGGCACATCGATCTCAGGTCTCCCCGCCGACGCCGCTCTCAGTATTGTGGCGCTGCGATCGGCGCCACCCTCTAGTCACCGCGACTCACTCATCACCAACATTCCATGATGCATTTATTGCACAATCAGCGGCACACATTGTGTCCAACATAAGTCCATATACATATATATATATATATTATAAATATATAGAAATATATTTTAAATGTATTGTTAATAAATGACAACATTGAACTACTATCTTTCACTCTGCATCCTATTGCACTGACCTTCCCTTCAACACGCCTAGATTATGGGCTGTCATTGCAGCAGGACATTGCTCTCTCCTACGCGCGTCTCTCTAAGCATCACCTGTGCCGCGTTGAGAGGTGTAGGCAGTGGTGTAGCTTCAATGGGTGAGGGGGTGGGGGGCAATAGGCAAGTAAGTGATCCATCAATGGGTGAGGGGGTGGGGGGCACTAGGCAAGCAGTTCATCAATGGGTGGGGGGCAATAGGCAAGTGGTCCATCAATGGGTGGGGGCACTAGGCAAGCAGTTCATCAATGGGTGAGGGGGTGGGGGGCACTAGGCAAGCAGTTCATCAATGGGTGGGGGGCACTAGGCAAGTGGTCCATCAATGGGTGGGGGGCACTAGGCAAGCAGTTCATCAATGGGTGAGGGGTGGGGGCAATAGGCAAGTGGTCCATCAATGGGGGGGGGACACTAGGCAAGCAGTTCATCAATGGGTGGGGGGCAATAGGCAAGCGGTCCATCAATGGGTGAGGGGGGGGGCACTAGGCAAGCGGTCCATCAATGGGTGGGGGGCATAGGCAAGTGGTCCTCAATGGGTGGGGGCACTAGGCAAGCGGTCCATCAATGGGTGAGGGGGTGGGGGGCACTAGGCAAGCGGTCCATCAATGGGTGAGGGGGCACTAGGCAGTTCATCAATGGGTGGGGGCACTAGGCAAGTGGTCCATCAATGGGTGGGGGACTAGGCATCACAAGGGTGGGGGGCACTAGGCAAGTGGTCCATCAATGGGGGGTGCATGGCAGGTCTAGGTGGGGGGCACTAGGCAAGTGGTCCATCAATGGTGGGTGGCATAGGCAAGCGTCATCATGGGTGGGGGGCACTAGGCAAGCGGTCCATCAATGGGTGAGGGGTGGGGGCACTAGGCAAGCGGTCCATCAATGGGTGAGGGGGTGGGGGGCACTAGGCAAGCGGTCCATCAATGGGTGAGGGGGTGGGGGGCACAGGCAAGCGGTCCATCAATGGGTGAGGGGGTGGGGGGTACTAGGCAAGCGGTCCATCAATGGGTGGGGGAGGGGGTCTGGGGGGGGGCACTAGGCAAGTGGTCCATCAATGGGTGAGGGGGGGGGGCCTAGGCAAGCGGTCCATCAATGGGTGGGGGGGCACTAGGCAAGGGTCCATCAATGGGTGGGGGGCACTAGGCAAGCGGTCCATCAATGGGTGAGGGGGTGGGGGGCACTAGGCAAGCGGTCCATCAATGGGTGAGGGGGGGGGGGCACTAGGCAAGCGGTCCATCAATGGGTGAGGGGGGGGGGGCACTAGGCAAGCGGTCCATCAATGGGTGAGGGGGTGGGGGCACTAGGCAAGTGGTCCATCAATGGGTGAGGGGGTGGGGGGCACTAGGCAAGTGGTCCATCAATGGGTGAGGGGGTGGGGGGCACTAGGCAAGCGGTCCATCAATGGGTGAGGGGGTGGGGGGCACTAGGCAAGCGGTCCATCAATGGGTGAGGGGGTGGGGGGCACTAGGCAAGCGGTCCATCAATGGGTGAGGGGGGGGGGCACTAGGCAAGCGGTCCATCAATGGGTGAGGGGGGGGGGGGCACTAGGCAAGCGGAGTACAGGGGTATGCTGATGCCACGTAGAAAGAAGGGTATAAGGGCATATTCTAAGTTGCGATCAGTGGTAGATATTAGAAGAGCATTATAAAGAATACGGCAGCCATGGCCAATGGTGGGGGGGACGCGCCCCCCCGTAAGTACGCCAATTAGTGTGGGTTATGCCTGTGTAGTGTGTATACTCTGATGCGAATTTACGTAAAAAGGACAAAACTAAACAAGATATATATGTATAGTCCAAGTACAGCTTAGTGCCATATGACCTGATGGCTGGCACATTTCCCCCTTTTTTTTGGCATTGAATCAACCAAGTACAGCTTCATCTCATGTCGAACCTCGTGCCGCGACCACATAACACGGCGGCTTTATAGGTGTGTGGCCTTTTAGGCCTTCCTACTAGACCTTGTTAAGGTGTGGGTGTGGCTGCGAGGCGACCAGTACGTGAGTGTGGCTCAAGGGACTAGGCCTCGCGATGGATCAGTCAGTGTGGGTAACAATGTTGTCCAGGGGCGCCGAGGATGTGATGTGCCTTTCGTGACCGGGTTCCTTGGAGTGTTACGAGCAAAGGTCACTTTAAGATAAGGTAATACTGAAGGTGCACGTTGATGGAAGTAACCGTGGCTAATGTAATAGTCCCGGGAGCTGGATTTTTGTTTTCGTTTTTACGTTAGGGCCTAGAGCGCCTGTAGGCTATTATCTGCCTTCCTTGAGAACCCATATGTTGGCCCTGCACATATATATATATATATATATATATATATAGATATAGATATAGATATAGATATAGATATAGATATAGATATAGATATAGATAGATATAGATATAGATATATAGATAGATATAATATATATTAGATATATAATATAGATATATATATATATTTATTTATTATTTATTATTTTTTTTTTTTTTTTTTTTTTTTTTTTTTTTTTTTTTTTTTTTTTTTACATTTGTGCCTATAGCGCCTGTAGACAGTGGTGATCCAGGGCTCGGATGGCAGTCTCTGGAGGTTCACTTGAGGTCTGTGATGACCTCGCCCGAGATGTCCTCGCCCGTGGTGGCGCAGGCAGGATTTTTATAGTGACGCCTGTGATTAGAGGCTCATGCCGCCCCCCTGTGTCCTCCGATGCAATCGCAATCGAAGGTAGAGTTGATGGGCAGGGCATGTGGATGTTCTTAGGCCACTCGACGGTGCAGAAATGTTTTGGTTTTCTTCGGGGCTCGAACTCGGGTCACCGAGAACGCCAGTCGGAGACGCTAACCACTCCGCTACCGCCTCCCCAAATATGTTGGAGGGCTATGATGGTTGGCCCTCCCCCGTGGTGGCGCAGGCTGGATTTTTAATGTGACAACTGTAATGATTGGAGGCTCATGCTGCCTTGGTGCCCTCCACCGCACTCACAGTCCCTTATACCCCAGTCGAAGGTGAGGTTGATTGGCAGCATGTGGGTGTCTTCGGCCACCACTGAAGAAACAGTGGCTCACCTGTGCTCACCAATACCTGGTTCTAATCTTCCGACCACTGCGTTTATGATTGCCGAAAGAGTTGCCTCCGGCGAGATTAGAACTCGCGACCTCGAGCTCACCATTCCCAGACGTTAACCACTCGGCCACCGCCTCCTCATAATTATGGTAAAGAGTTATTGTTGTTGAACGCGCCATAAAGTTCTGTTCTCTTCGCTTGGCATAATGTCTTTTCGTCCACAGCCTCGTTGTGGCCACAGTTAGCTGTCGTATCCTGCGGAGGTTCTTGTGGTCGGGTTGCCGGTGCCTCGGGTCAATGTTCACCGCAAGTAACGAGTTGGAAATCATAGTGATCTGCAGTTTTTCACAGTAGTTTTTTCGTCAGTGTAAGATGAAGGATCGTGTCGAAAAACTTCATTTCAAGACGAAACCGATTCTACAAACTTCATCCTTCATTATACCTTGAAAGAAACAAAACAAAACAAAAGTAGAACTATAAGAACGATTTAGTGCAAGGTTAAGAACTGAATGTCTAATTGAACAGCTTGCTCTCAGCGGCACAACAGCCCTGTACCATGGATTGATGGCTATGGCGGATTGGAAAGTGTGTCGCTCTCCCGTGCGGTACACATTGACTGCAGCAAAACACGGCAGAGTTGACGAAAAACATGTGGATTGCAGAGCTGTAAAGGTAGTACGTCTGGGCCTGGTGGAGTTCGAGGAGGCGGGTGATTAGTTTGCAAAAATGAGGAAAGAAACTAATAAAGAGTTGATGATTGTGTGAGTTTGATGCGTGGATCACCTGACAACGTGATCCAGCATACGCCACGACGTGATGCCTAGAAAGTAGCAACATTCCGGGACAAGGAGCGACCTAAGTAATGGCAGACGACACACATAATAAGTTAGCAGGCTGGAAGGATACAATTATAACTGTTGCATTGGTACTGCATGGTGATCCAAACAGCTCATAGACGAGTGGACAGAGAAGAGGAAGAGTCAGTGTCAGTTTAGTAACAATTTCGTTCATCAATTAAAAGAAGAGACCTTGGAGTATAATGACCTAAGTTCTGACCTCCAATCTAGGCACCAACGCGTATAGTCTGTTTTATTACAGTTGGCAAAAATGCACTAAGGAGGCCGCGCCCCCTTGTACCTGATTGGCTAAACGCAACGTTTCCGAGCTTGTTAATGACAAACCTACAAATCAAACTACAGCAGTGTTGTTCACTTAGATAATATTTCAATCATTAAACAATCCGATCGCATGTATTTATTGCAGCTCATTCACAAGCTCGGACACGTTGCGTTCAGCCAATCAGGTACATCGGGGCGTGGCCTCCTTAGTGCATTTTGGCCAACTCAAATCAAATAGACAAGTTAACAGTAACAGACTATTAAGCTTTACAAGTATATATATATATATATATATATATATATTATATATAGTATAGTTATATATTATATAGTATATATATATAATATATATATATATATTATATATTACTTATTGACTATTACTTATTATCATTAACTCTACTCAAATGCTTTCTGAGGCACGTTGAAGGGATCGAACATTTGTGAAAACTACACTTTGTATTTATCTTACGGTTTGTAACGGATCTCCGAAAGTCTGTAACTTGACTGTTTGTACGTCGAGGAGTGGCTGCCCACCTAAGGGTTCCAAAACACACACTATAATATTATATAATATATATAATATAATATTATAATATATATATCATTTAATGTGTGTAGTGATGTGTGGTAGTTGGAAGCCCTTCAGGTGGGCAGCCACTCCTCGACGTACAAACAGTCAAGTTACAGACTTTCGGAGATCCGTACAAACCCGTCAGTAAATACCTTTAAAGTGTAGTTTTCACAAATGTTCGATCCCTTCAACGTGCCTCAGAAGCATTTGAGTAGAGTTAATGATAATAAGTAATAGTCAGATCCATTACATTATCCATTACATCATTATGACTAATGCAAGAGTTAACCAGTATCTTTAATACTGGTTAATTAAAATGATTCAAGGGATGCGTAACTATAGTTATGAGAAGAGATTGAAGCTATTAAAGTTACACTCACTCGAGAGACGCAGAGTAAGGGGCGATCTGATAGAAGTTTTTGAGTCCATGGTTAAAGGGATACAATAAAGGAGATGTAGGAAAAGTTTTTACGGCTAGTAACCAGGGTAGAACAAGAAGTAACGGATTCAAGCTGGAAAAGCGTAGATTTAAACAAGAAATAGGGAAAAACTGGTTCACAAATAGGGTGGTGAATGATTGGAATGGACTCAGTAGACAAGTAGTTAGTGCAGTCATTGGGGAGCTTTAAAGAGGGGCTGGATACGTTCATGGATGGGGATGAAAGGTGGATGTAGGTAGTGTTAGGTAACAGGAACTACCACGTGTAGGCCTCACGGCCTCTTGTAGCTTCCTTATTTTCTTATGTTCTTATGTTCTTTACTCTTTCATCCCTTACACTGGTAAACTCTGGAACTCTCTTCCTGTCTGTTTCTATTTTTCCACCTTCCTACGACTTAAATCTTTTCAAGAGAGGAGTGACAAGACACCTTCCGAAATAAATTGGCCCACCCCCTTTCTTTATTCTCTTACTGTCTTCTTTATAGGGACTGGCAACTAGCGGGCTTTGTGTTAACTTTTGTTTTATTGTGACCTTGGCCAGTCCTTTGTCATGTAAAAAAAATAATAATAGTAGAGTCACAATACCGTGTAGGGCTGGTGAAAATGTGTTGTGTATTATTGGGGTATAGCTGTACTGTACATACATTCTTTTCTACAATGCAGTGCATAGTATACACTGCATTAAACAGTCCTGCACTGCATACACAGTGTATATAAGATCCGGATCTTCAAGTCGCTTGTGATCCCTGTCTTATTCTATGGCTGTGAGACATGGACACTAAATAGTGACTTGAAGAGACGAATCGATGCCTTTGGTAATGAGTGTCTTCGCAGAATCATGGGGTATCGCTGGGATGATTACGTGTCAAATCAGCGATTGCACCGTGAGACTGAATCGAGGCCTATTACCTGCATAATCCGTCAGCGCCAACTTGGGCTATATGGGCATGTGGACCCTGTACGTGTATGTTTCATGTACCCTGAAACCGATCCTTCCCATCGGGTTGTATCTGTAATAGACAATCCGGCGTGGAGGAGGCCAAGGGGGCGCCCACAAGGCTCATGGCTGGGGCAAGTTGATGTCTCTTGTCGAGAGCTGCTTGGTATGGGAAAGGAGCCTGCATGGGAACTCGCGCCTGGTGACCCCCGGTAGTGGCGTCGTAGGGTGGGCGAGGCGACGCGCCCCCCGGCGTATGCCCCCAATGGTTGATTGCTTGAGTGTATAGTATTCAGTATCGACAAGAGTAATGTTGGACTTACATTTCAAGTTAAGTATAATCCAAGGAATCAATTACACTGGCCAACAAAGTTTTTTCATCAGAGATAATTTTGTGTGGCTTGGATAGCATTTTTGACGCTGATTCCAAAACTGCAATTGGATTTTCTCTAGCATGTATAGTTTTTATTATGAAGGCATATATGTAAATACACAGATTTAACCATTTTATATAGGCAAAGTACTACTTTTTTCAACATTTTATTGGGTTTATCTTATGTATTTCTTAGTTTTACGGGTAATATATGGGCAAAAGTTATAATGTTTAAATATTTGATAGGGTTTATCTTGTCTAGTCTTGTCTATGTATTAATTTATCTATTTATTTTATCTGTTTATTTCTCTATTTATTTCAGGCATCTTATCGTACGTCTGGCAACATGCGCAATTCATACCTCCCGTCTCTGAGAACAGCGTGCACATTCTGCCTCTGGCTACTGTCGTGTGAAGTGCTGTGCTGATGTTAATTCGTTTCGAATCATTTGCTCAAATCAATCAGCATGCCTCGAGAATGTAAGAATCACCCAGACAAGTTTTGTTATATGTGGTAATTTCACAACTAAACTACAACGACGAACGATCACAACCGACCTTAAGAAAATATACAAGCTATACTTTGATTGCCACCTAGGTGACCAAGATAAGCCATGGGCGCCACATCAAATTTGTTCTTCTTGTTCAAACGGATTACGCGATTGGGTGAACAAAAAGAAAGCTTCAATGCCGTTTGCCATACCCATGATATGGAGGGAGTCGAGAGATCATCATGAAGACTGTTATTTTTGTAGTGTAAACATAATAGGGTTTTCTACAAAGAACAAAAACAAGATTGTTTATCCAACCATGGATTCAGCACGTAGACCAGTGCAGCACGGTGAAGAATTGCCCATTCCAATTCCCCCAGATGATGGTGTAGATTCTATCGAAGATGACATGGATGGTGATGAATTGGTGGCGTTCCCGGACCGTCTGCAGATCCAGATTACACATCGGAAGGTAGAAATTTCGAGCCAAAGCTATTCACCCAAAGACATTTTAATGATCTTGTTAGAGACTTGTCACTGTCTAAAGAGAAAGCAGAGCTTCTAGCCTCAAGACTACAGGAGAACAAGTTACTTGAAAAAAATGTTCGTGTCAGTTACTACCGAAAGCGGAACTTTAATTTAGCAACATTCTTTACAGTAGATGGTCCTCTCTGTTATTGCCATGATATACATGGACTATTCACAGACTTGTCTCAGACGTATGTGGCAAAAATTTTGTGGCATCTGACTGGCGTCTCTTCATTGATTCATCGCAGAGAAGCCTGAAAGCCGTTCTTTTGCATAATGGAAATGTAAAGCCATCCATCCCTATTGCTCATTCTGTCCATCTAAAAGAGACATATGACAATATGGATATACTACTTAAAGCAATCCAATACGACAGTCATCAATGGAACCTTTGCGGAGATCTTAAAGTTATAAGTATGTTAATGGGTATGCAAGCAGGATTTACAAAATATTGTTGTTTCCTTTGCCTGTGGGACAGTCGTGCCACAACGGAACACTATAACAAACGTGACTGGCCACAAAGGTCCACATATGTCCCAGGAACAAGCAATGTCCAGTCTGTCCCTTTAGTTGATCCCCAAAAGATCTTCCTACCACCTCTCCACATTAAACTTGGTTTAATGAAGAATTTTGTTAAAGCAATGGGTAAAGTCAATTCACAAGGGTTCCAATACCTTTCTAAGAAATTTCCGAAAGTTAGTGCAGCAAAATTGAAGGGGGGAATTTTTGTTGGGCCACAAATCAGGGAGGTTTTAATGGATATGGAATTTCAACGGGCCCTCAGTCCGCTGGAATTGAAAGCTTGGCTGGCTTTCAAATGGATATGCGCAAACTTTCTGGGGAATAACAAGTCTCATGCATATAAGGATGGAGTTGAGAAACTCCTCGATGCTTATAAAGAAATGGAGTGTCGAATGTCTTTAAAAATGCACTTCCTGCATTTTCACTTAGATTTCTTTCCCGAAAACCTTGGTGCAATGAGTGACGAGCAAGGGGAACGCTTTCACCAAGACATTCAGACTATGGAAGTTCGCTACCAAGGATTTTGGAACGAAAGCATGATGGCTGACCATTGTTGGATGTTGTATCGTGAAAATCCAGACCAAATATTTAAAAGAAAAGCGTACTCTCAACGCTTTTAAGATCTTGTACTGTGTATATTCCTACTTTACAAGTATGTTCAATGACCTTTGATGATGTAAATTTGTTGCTTACAATTCATTGCGTTGTATTAATTTAGTGTATGATGTATATTTTAGTTCTTACAAGTAAATTATTTGCATGAAATGTAATTTATTACACCCGTAGATTTTCATAAAATTACGAAGATTTTCATAAAACAAAAATAAAAATAATTCAAAAACTATACGTGCTAGAAAAAAACTAACCAGATTTGGAATCAGCATCAAAAATACGTTCAGAAAAGCTTATTTATGTCTGTGATGTGAAAAAAAAGTTTGATT
The DNA here is from genome assembly GCA_016584305.1 of Chionoecetes opilio. Taxonomy (NCBI): domain Eukaryota; kingdom Metazoa; phylum Arthropoda; class Malacostraca; order Decapoda; family Majidae; genus Chionoecetes; species Chionoecetes opilio. The sequence continues at coordinate 547,388 of JACEEZ010025877.1, read as the reverse complement.
TTGTTAACCAGTGTTATGTACGTAAGTAGGGAGGTTCTTGTACTAAGAGTAAACTTGACTCAACTCACGGAGAGTCCTCATTATAGAGCATAATTTTGGTTTCCCTGTCATTAAAAAATATATATTATAGTAAATTTACGTCAACATACCCAGAAGCCACGCCCCCTGCCTTTCCCCCCTTTTCTACGGGGCAGCTTATTGGTGCATTCCTCGTATCATCACTACCAATCACAATATCCTCACTACTTACCAGCGCGTGACCACTGGGCAGAGCAATCTTCACTACAAAGGGTGTAGTGTAAACATAGGCCACCAGGAGTGTGTGTCGTGCACATGTTATCTTCGTTACAAAAGAAATGTTGGCCTATTATTAATTTTTACACTACACCCTTTGGAGTGAAGATTGCTCTGCCCAGTGGTCACGCACTGTTAACTAGTGAGGATATTGTGATTGGCAGTGATGATACGAGGAGTGCACCAATCGGCTGCCACGTAGAAAAGGGGAGAAAAGCAGGGGGTGTGGCTTCTAGGCAAGCTGAACGTAAATTTACTATAGTTTGACTGAGTACAGAGTTAAGATGACATAGATTATATTCAAGGGGTAAGAAATCTATCGTACAAATGAAAATAGCATAAAAAAATAAGAAAAAGCTGACTTAGCATTCTTTTGAGAGATGTAAGTAGAAAGGCGATGTCACTGATATTTCTAGGCGTGTAAAGAGGACTATGTAGGTAGATGTAGATGTAGATAGGATTGTGATAAAAACTTATGTCGGTTCAACTCAGTGTTAAATTTTCAAAGACTGGAAAAAATGGCTCTGCTCACAAATAGCATAGTAAAGGCACACAGTGAACATATGAATAAGAACATAAGAATATAAGAAAATAAGGAAGCTACAAGAGGCTGGGAGACCTACACGTGGTAGTTCCTGTAAAAAATATAACAAATATTTATAACTATCTCGTTACATTCTCGTCTTCGTCAACGACAAGAATACATTGTGGTGGCGCCTCGCAACACACGGAACAAAGACGAAGGTTCATCACTCTCGCGGCTTATCATGTAATTGCTTCATGATGGGAGGAGGAAAGAATTGCTGAAAACCCCAAACTTGAACCGGAGACGCTTACCAAGGACTACAAAGAGGAAACGTTGTGTTATGTATGACGTGGGGTTAACGGTGGTGGTGGTGGTGGTACGGGGGGGGGGGGGGGGGGGTTGATGGTGGTGGTGGTGGAGGGGGAGGTGATGATGGTGGTGGTGACGGTGGTGGTGGGGGGTGGTGGGGTGTGGGGTGATGATGGTGGTGGGTGACGGTGGTGGTGGTGGTGGTGGTGGTGGGGGGGGGGTGATGATGGTGGTGGTGACGGTGGTGGTGGTGGGGGGGGGGGTGATGATGGTGGTGGTGACGGTGGTGGTGGTGGGGTGGGGGGGTGATGGTGGTGGTGGTGGTGGTGACGGGTGGTGGTGGTGGTGGTGGTGGTGGGGTGGTGTGACGGTGTGTGGTGGTGGTGACGGTGGTGGGTGGTGGTGGTGGTGACGGGTGGTGGTGGGGTGGGGGGGGGGGGGTGATGATGGTGGTGGTGACGGTGGTGGTGGTGGTGGGGTGGGGGGGGGGTGATGATGGTGGTGGTGACGGTGGTGGTGGGTGGGGGGGGGTGATGGTGGTGGTGGTGGTGGTGGTGACGGTGTGTGGTGGTGGTGGTGGTGTGATGGTGGTGGTGACGGTGGTGGTGTGGTGATGATGGTGGTGGTGGTGGTGGTAGTGGTGGTGGTGGTGGTGGTGACGGCGGTGGTGACGGTGGTGGTGACGGTGCAAAGAAAAGGTCACCAGATGACAAACGTGACGAAAATGACGATTTGAAGAAACCTCGATAGACGCACGCACGCACGCACGCACGCACGCACGCACGCACGCACGCACGCACGCACGCACGCACGCACGCACGCACGCACGCACGCACGCACACACGCACACGCACACGCACACGCACACGCACGCACACACACACACACACAGATGATCCAACAGGAAAAACAGAACACGAAACAAGCCATTGAGAAGCGCGATAAGCAAGGTTCGGTACACTTCCCGGGCCTTATATTACCAGCGGCGTGACCGTGTATTGTGAGTGTTGTTCAGACAGGAAGCAACGGAGAGACCTAGGCAAGGGCGGTGCTTCTGTGACTCACTGCAGCTATCAGTGTGACGCGATTGTGTGTGTGTGTGTGTGTGTGTGTGTGTGTGTGTGATTATCTTGGTGACACTCTTAACATGATGAAACTATGGGTATGTGGTGACGAAGAGAAGGATGAGGAGGAAAATTTCAGTGGTGAGGGAGGATCTCTCTCTCTCTCTCTCTCTCTCTCTCTCTCTCTCTCTCTCTCTCTCTCTCTCTCTCTCTCTCTCTCTCTCTCTCTCTCTCTCTCTCTCTCTCGTTTATTTTCTTATCTCTATGCTACTTCCCTATTTTGACTCAAGTTTTTCGTTTCTTTATATTTGTCACTACTCTTCTTTCTTCCTCCTTTCATCATCATCATCATCATCATCATCATCACTTATTCTAATTACATCAAACCAAAAAATATAAGTAAAATATGAATATTAAGAAAGATTATAAAAAAATGCTTAATTTGGTAATGGGCCAATAATGAAGAAGGTCACTATTAATATGAGAGAAATTTTATTGAAGTATTTGGATGACATGAAACTTGTCCGAAACGTGTTCAGTTTGTTGGTTTTAGTTGTGATAAGTTATAAAACATCGTAATTTTGGCTCACACGCCTATTTTACTTTTATAACAAAATTTTGACGATCTGCTACCAAGCCTTCAAATTGGCAGTTCAGAAGTCAAATATGTTAATCAAGCTACACCGTCTTTGTGCATGTTTATTGATGAGAGGAGATTATGTATCCCAATGCCTATACACGCGTCTAACCCCCCCTTCCCCCCACACACAACACCCGCTGGTCCAGTGGATAAGAGCTTGGTGCGCCATTCTGTGGTTCGTCGGTTCGAATCCCCGCTCGCTCCCAGGGATTTTTCACAGACAAATGCGGGTGGTTACTATCCCCCTTGAGCAAGAGGATGGAGGGTGGGTGAGGTCCCAGCATTACCTAACGATCGGTCACTACAAGCTTTAATAAGTTCTTTACGGGAGGATGAAACTGGCGAGGGGCTCACGTAGACAAGACCATGGGTGAATGACACACACATACACGTCCATATACCTAGGAGGTTAAGCAGGGAATATGCCAGATGAGAGAGAGAGAGAGAGAGAGAGAGAGAGAGAGAGAGAGAGAGAGAGAGAGAGAGAGAGAGAGAGAGAGAGAGAGAGAGAGAGTCCAGGATTTTGGATGGGAAAGAAGGGACGCATGGAGGAAGAGATGGAGGGAGAGAGGAAGGGATGAAATGGATGGATGAATGGATGGATGGATGGAGACAAAGGAGAGAGAGAGAGAGAGAGAGAGAGAGAGAGAGAGAGAGAGAGAGAGAGAGAGAGAGGAGAGAGAGGCTGTCAGGCAGGAAGTAGAAGGGAAGCATTTACTCTATGTACACAAACACTACTGAAGAAGTATATAAATGTGTCATTCTTGGCCTACGTAACGACTTATCGAGTGATGGCATTGAAACACTTTGTCAACACGACCTGAATGCCTCTCAAAGCCACCGTGGTCGTGCCTCGGTTGACACAGTTTGTTAAGTTGTCGGTCATGAGTATTGTATGACGGGTCGCTTATTGTCAGCCAGGTCGTCTTACTCTTTGATTCACACAGTGGCGCAACACACGCTTCCAGGGGGCGTATTGCCGTTCTCTGGAATAGTATGTGGCGTGGGGCAAGATCTATACACTTTTAATAGTATAGTTAGTTAATAGATATTAATAGTTATTTGATAGTATAGATAGTATGTCTATTAATCTTGGTGTGGGGATGTCTCTAGCCAATCACCGTTGTCCAAGCTCGTGACGTCACATTGGGAGTTGAGGCTACGTGATCACTGGGCTATAATATGTATGTTTTATTTAATATTAGACCTATTAAATTGTTTATTTTAACCTGACCTAACCGAAACTAACCTAACCTAGCCTAGACTTTATAAATGTTGTTAAATAAAACACAGGTTATAACCCAGCAATCACTTAAGCTCCACCCCCATGTGACGTCACGAGCTTGCACAACGGTAATTGGCTAGAGACATCCCCACGCCACATACTATGCCAGAGCACGGCAATATGCTTCCCACCATTCTTGAAGACATCGTATCATTACGCGCCTAACACACAGTGGGCAACGTTAAGGCCAAGCCAGTGTTTTTTTCCGGATTCTTTATGACCTCACAGGAAGAATGGCGGAAAGAAATGACAAGGAAACAAAGAATTGGAAATATAGCAACAGAATGAAGTAACCGAAACCTAAAAGAATTCCTCCCCCACACACACATACACAGTGACACACACACACACACACACACACACACACACACACACACACATACACACACACACACAGTGACACACACACACACACACAGTGACACACACACACACACACACAGTGACACACACAGTGACACACACACACACACACACACACAGTGACACACACACACACACACACACACACAGTGACACACACACACACACACAGTGACACACACACACACAGTGACACACACAGTGACACACACACACACACACACACACACACACACACACACACACACACACACACACACACCCTCCCTGTAATGGATTATAAGAAGAGGCAAATAGTGTGTATGCAGTGTATTCATTTTAAGGAAAAACTTGACAGATATAGACACGGAGACATGACCAGACGAGTATGGCTCAGGTATGCTACATCTCTCTCTCTCTCTCTCTCTCTCTCTCTCTCTCTCTCTCTCTCTCTCTCTCTCTCTCTCTCTCTCTCTCTCTCTCTCTCTCTCTCTCTCTCTCCATACCATCCAGCGCACTCAGTATATACTGCGCTGTTTTCCGCCTGTCTTGCATCTGAGCTTCTCCAAACCTATTAAGACACGTGCCAAACAAAGCCTCTCTGTTCTCTCTTTATCCCTGTTCTGTAAAAGTCACTAAGACGCCATCAACAGTAGACTCACTAAGACGCCATCAACAGTAGACTCACTAAGACGCCATCAACAGTAGACTCACTAAGACGCCATCAACAGTAGACTCACTAAGACGCCATCAACAGTAGACTCACTAAGACGCCATCAACAGTAGACTCACTAAGACGCCATCAACAGTAGACTCACTAAGACGCCATCAACAGTAGACTCACTAGGACACCATCAACAGTAGACTCACTAAGACGCCATCAACAGTAGACTCACTAAGACGCCATCAACAGTAGACTCACTAAGACGCCATCAACAGTAGACTCACTAAGACGCCATCAACAGTAGACTCACTAAGACGCCATCAACAGTAGACTCACTAAGACTCCATCAACAGTAGACTCACTAAGACGCCATCAACAGTAGACTCACTAGGACGCCATCAACAGTAGACTCACTAAGACGCCATCAACAGTAGACTCACTAAGACGCCATCAACAGTAGACTCACTAAGACTCCATCAACAGTAGACTCACAAAGACGCCATCAACAGTAGACTCACTAAGACTCCATCAACAGTAGACTCACTAAGACGCCATCAACAGTAGACTCACCAACCCGTTAATTTCTTTCACTGGTTAGCCTTGGAATATCAGCTTTACTGTTTTTTCCCGCCTTTCTGCGTCGGAGCTTCCCTTCAAGACATCGTAACAACCCTATTGACCTTCCCAGATTCAAAGTTTTCGTTCTGTTTATCTTTGTTTCTCTATTTCCATGCTGTTTTTTGTAGGGAGAATATTATCTAGAAGGGAATTTACGTGATAAAATAAATAAATAAATACACAAATATGAATGAGATTAATTAACATCATCAACTGAAATCTATAATTTTGAGACGCTAAAGAATATGTTAAGGGAATGGCTTGAACTTTTTCATTTCCTTCCTTCCTTCCTATCACTTGTTGGCTGATGAAGGAAGTACATCCAAGGTCACTAAATAATAAGGACTTCTATTCCCCAACTTTGGAAATCTTTAGATATACATCAATGAAGCCACACACACACACACAGACACAGACACAGACACAGACACAGACACAGACACACACACACACACACACACACACACACACACACACACACACACACACAGTCAGGTTGATACCGTGCTGGTCTCCCAGCGCGCCAATCGGTCAATCCTCGCGCTCCCGGGGATTTTTCACTGACAAATTCGAGCGGTTACTGTCCCCCTTGAGCAAGGAAATGGGGGTGTGTGGTGTGTGAGGTCCCAGCATTACCCAAAGATCGGTAATAATGAGTTCCAAGCTCACACCGGGAGGGTGAAACTGGCGATCGCGAGCCAGCTCGCGTGGGCGAGACCATGGCTGAATAACACACACACACACAATCACCAGACGCTACATATGATTCACTGCTTCGATGATTCAGTACTTCAGATAATTATGCCGGATGGAGGATGGAGGAAAAGAGGGGAGGGGGGGGGGGGGGAGAGAGAGAGAGGAGGGAGAGAGAGAGAGAGAGAGAGAGAGAGAGAGAGAGAGAGAGAGAGAGAGAGAGAGAGAGAGAGAGAGAGAGAGAGAGAGAGAGAGAGAGAGAGAGAGAGGTGAGGGATGGAGGGGTATTGTTGAGTCACAGTTTCGTGGTTATGAATCAAGTGTTTGACAATGAGTGAGTGACGGGTCGAATAAAGAGACAGTGACGCAGGTGACGGGTCTAGTAAAGGGAGAGTGACGCAGGTGACGGGTCGAATAAAGAGACAGTGACGCAGGTGACGGGTCGAATAAAGAGACTGACGCAGGTGACGGGTCGAATAAAGAGACAGTGACGCAGGTGACGGGTCGAATAAAGAGACAGTGACGCAGGTGACGGGTCGAATAAAGAGACAGTGACGCAGGTGACGGGTCGAATAAAGAGACAGTGACGCAGGTGACGGGTCGAATAAAGAGAGTGATCCCTTCCAGACCTACATCGCACTCGACGACGTCTCCGTCACTCCAGTAAGCTTGTCGCTGGTTATCTATTTTTTACATCATGAGGGTTTGGCAAAGGGCAAAACAATGTAACACAAATCCCGCTCTGGTGCCGCTGCCAGACCCTATAAAGCACACAGTAAGATACCTACAAAAAAGGTGTGTGGGTCAATTTAGTTTGGGAGGTGTCTTGTTACTACCTCTTGAAGTAATTAAAGTCATATAATAGGAAGGTGGATAAATAGAAACAGGAAGAGAGTTCCAGAGTTTACCAGTGAAAGGGATGAAAGAGTAAAGATACTGATTAACTCTTGCATTAGAAAGATGGACAGAATAGGGATGAGAATGAGTAGAAATCATTGTGCAGCGAGGCCGTGGGAGAGGGGAAGGCATGCAGTTAGCAAGTTCAGAAGAGCAGTTAGCATGAAAATAACGGTAGAAGATAGCAAGAGAAGCAACATTGCGGCGGTGATTTAAAGATTGAAGACAGTCAGTCAGAGGAGGGGAGTTGATGAGACGAAAATCTGTTGCCTCTACCCTGTTTAGGAGAGCTGTATGAGTGGATCCCCCCCCAACATGTGAGACATACTCCATACATGGGCGGATAAGGCACCTGTAGAGAGCAAGCAACTGGGAGGGAGAAAAAAAAGGACGCAAGTTTCCGCGGACGGAAGCTGTTTTAGCAAGATATGAAATGTGAGATTTCCAGTTCAGATTTTTAGTAAAGAATAGTCCAAGAATGTTCATTGTAGAAGAAGGAGATAGTTGAGTGTCATTGAAGAAGAGGGGATAGTTATCTGTAAGGTTTTGTCGAGTACATAGGTGAAGAAATTGGGTTTTTGAGAAATTGAACAAAACAAGGTTTGCTTTGCCCCAATCAGAAATTATAGAAAGATCAGAAGTTAGGCGCTCGGTGGCATCTCTCCGTGAATCACTTAGTTCCTGTTGAGTTGGACGTTTAATGAACGACGTTGAAAAATATAGGGTAGAATCATTAGCGTAGGAGTGGATAGGGCATTGAGTTACACTTGGATAATTATAATTAATGAATAATAGAAAGAGAATGGGTGATAGGACAGAACCCTGAGGAACACCACTATTGGTAGACTTAGGAAAAGAACAATGTCCGTCTACAGTAGCTACAATTGAATGGTTTAAAAGAAAACTTAAAGTAATCGTCCAGACCATTTCATCATTCCTGATTTAATGTAGTCAAAATATAGCCATTATCGAGTATATCAACAATATGTTGTCACTTTTTGCATCCAGTCACCCGTTTTTAAATGATCCGCAATCAAAATCTGTAAATTCCCCGAGCTTCCAAAACGCTGCTACATACTAGCAGACGACGGAACACGGCTCGGTGACGTCACGTCAGGAAGCCTCCCAGTCCGGCGCTAATACAAATACACGTAAACTCAGAAAAAAATATAGTACTTGAAGAATTTTTGTGTGTTTCTGATATATTTTGTTTGCGATATGGCATATACTTGCATCCTTTATGGGTGCAGCAAGAAAGCTGTGCCTTTCCAGAGAGCTTAGCACCCCTTTCCGACCTATACGGCCACGATATATGTGTGGAGACGTGTGGAGCGCCGGGCGAGAGGCGGGCTGTGTGAAGCAGATTGTCTCGCTGAGCGTCTCTCGCCCGGCGCTCCACACGTCTTCACACATATATCGTGGCCGTATAGGTCGGAAATGGGTGCTAAGCTCTCTGGAAAGGCACAGCTTTGTTTGCTGCACCCATAAAGGATGCAAGTATATGCCATATCGCAATTTTTTTTTATCAGAAACACCCAAAATTCTTCATGTACTATATTTTTTTTCTGAGTTAACGTGCATTTGTATTAGCGCCGGGCTGGGAGGCTTCCTGACGTGACGTCACTAGCAAGTTTCCCGTCACGGCTGGAATGGGGCTGTTGTTTTTTCCCGCGCTTATTACAAAAGTCATGTTTTTAGGGAAATAAGGCGTGGAAATGAATTATTTTTTGTGGATTAGGTATTTTGAATGTACATTCAACATAATTATGCAAAGAAAAAATGGGTCTGGACGATTACTTTAAGATAAAGAGAGAAGGTGTATGAGGGTAGAAAACTAGAATGAGGAAACCGAATGAGGGTAGTTTGGAAATTAAAGATTTGTGCCAGACTCTATCAAAAACTTTTGATATGTCAAGGGCAACAGCAAAAGTTCACCGAAATCCCTAAAGGCGGATGACCAAGATTCAGTTAGGAAAGCTAGAAGATCGCCAGTAGATCGCCCTTTACGGAACCTTACTTTACCTTACCGTACTGATGATTAGATGGAAGATAGTGAACAGATAGATGCTTAAGAATCTTCTTATTAAGTATAGTTTCAAAAGCTTTAGAAAGGCAGGAAGTCAAAGCTATAGGACGGTAGTTTGAAGGATTAGAACGGTCACCCTTTCAGCAAGAAGGAAAGGTGGAAGTAGATAGACAAAGACGGAAAAGTTTGACCAGGCAAGGTGCAAGCACAGAAGCACAGTTTTTGAGAACAATAGGAGGGACTCCGTCAGGACCGTAAGTCTTCCGAGGATCTAGGCCAGAAAGGACAAAGAAAACATCATTACGAAGGATCTTAAAAACAGGCATAATATAGTCAGAGGGTGGAGGAGAAGGAGGAACAAGCCCTTCATCAACCAGAGTGGAATTTTTAGCAAAGGTTTGAGCAAAGACTTCAGCTTTAGAAATAGATGAGCCAGCTGTGGAGCCATCTGGGTGAAGCATAGGAGGGAAAGATGAAGAATACAATTGTTAGAGATGTTTTTAGTAACATGGCAGAAGTCACGAGAGGAGTTAGATCCAGAAAGATTTTGACATTTTCTATTGATGAAGGAGTTCCTTGCACTGATCATCTTTATAATCACTGCCTTGTCTTGTTAGCCTTCTTCCTATGCCTTCAACCCATCTAAACACAGGAACATCAAGGCTAATGTAAGACGATACTGACAATAACTCTTTATAAATATCGAAATTCACGATTTTTCTAAGAAGTCGAGATCAAGTTTATCTATTTATACATTCATTTATCTATTTTCTTCTTAGGCAGTAATTTATTCGTATAAAAACACACATACCAAGAAATGCATATCTAAAAGCACAGTATTTCTTATTATCCTACTCCCTGCAGCAACCAGACAGTAAAAGCAGGGATGCAGGCAGCTTGCTCGGCGCCACTACATGCATGCTTTCCTTACAACGATGGAGACCCGCGTGCGTGGCCTGATTGTGAAATAGGAGGCGGAAAAGTGCATCAAAAGAGACGTGGCTATTACGTGAGTCAGAATTTAGTGACGTGAACGGAACCGTTACGTCAAGGTTGCGATGAAGATGTTTAGTGATTGCCAAACAGATGCAATGAGGATAAATAACAGAAAACTAAAATAATTACAAAGGTAAAGAAAGATCCTCTATATATCAAAGCACAGTATATTTTTTATTATACAGTACTAGCAAAGTAAAATAAAATTGAAACAGGTAAAGTAAGATCCGGTAAGGTGAAATAGGATCCGGAAAGGTGAAATAGGATCCGGAAAGGTGAAATAGGATCCGGAAAGGTGAAATAGGATCCGGAAAGGTGAAATAGGATCCGGAAAGGTAAAATAGGATCCGGAAAGGTGAAATAGGATCCAGAAAGGTGAAATAGGATCCGGAAAGGTAAAATAGGATCCGGAAAGGTGAAATAGGATCCAGAAAGGTAAAATAGGATCCGGAAAGGTGAAATAGGATCCGGAAAGGTAAAATAGGATCCGGAAAGGTAAAATAGGATCCAGAAAGGTAAAATAGAATCCAGAAAGGTGAAATAGGATCCGGAAAGGTAAAATAGGATCCGGAAAGGTGAAATAGGATCCGGAAAGGTAAAATAGGATCCATAATGGTAAAATAGGATCCGGAAAGGTAAAATAGGATCCGGAAAGGTGAAATAGGATCCAGAAAGGTAAAATAGGATCCATAATGGTAAAATAGGATCCGGGAAGGTAAAATAGGATCTGGGAAGGTAAAATAGGATCCAGAAAGGTAAAATAGGATCCAGAAAGGTGAAATAGGATCCGGAAAGGTAAAATAGGATCCGGAAAGGTGAAATAGGATCCAGAAAGGTAAAATAGGATCCATAATGGTAAAATAGGATCCGGAAAGGTAAAATAGGATCCGGAAAGGTAAAATAGGATCCGGAAAGGTGAAATAGGATCTGGAAAGGTAAAATAGGATCCGGAAAGGTAAAATAGGATCCGGAAAGGTGAAATAGGATCCGGAAAGGTAAAATAGGATCCAGAAAGGTAAAATAGGATCCATAATGGTAAAATAGGATCCAGAAAGGTAAAATAGGATCCATAATGGTAAAATAGGATCCGGAAAAGTAAAATAGGATCCAGAAAGGTAAAATAGGATCCGGAAAGGTAAAATAGGATCCGGAAAGGTGAAATAGGATCCGAAAGGTGAAATAGGATCCGGAAAGGTAAAATAGGATCCGGAAAGGTAAAATAGGATCCGGAAAGGTGAAATAGGATCCGGAAAGGTGAAATAGGATCCGGAAAGGTAAAATAGGATCCAGAAAGGTGAAATAGGATCCGGAAAGGTAAAATAGGGTTAGTCTTAAAAATTTACGCAATATTCATAAAACAAAAGGTGGGAAGGCATCCACGCATGTAAGTATTTAGAAATATATTTATAAGAAAAAGGAAAAGTATGTTTAACGCCTCACATAAGAATCCATCACGCGAGGCACTAAAAGAGTTAGTGTTTGATATTGGAATGGCGTTCATAAAGCTGACTGAGGCTGCAGCTGTTGGCGTCTTATGCTGTGCCGTTTCTAGTCTTTTGGGGCCCTATGCGCAATGCTGTTTGGGGCCCTATTATATAAAACTATGGTGGGGGGATTCGAAGCCCTCTAAGGTGGTCCGGGGGCACGCCTTTAATATTTAAATGCATCAATCTGGTGCACCTTAAGAGTAAAAGAGACTAGTTTATAAAAAAAAAAGGCAATTAATGTTAGCTTGGGGGCCCCTTTGTGGCTTCGGGGGCCCTGTGCAACCGCGTAGCTCGCATATACTGTAGTAAGAAACGGCCCTGGTCTTATGTAACCAGAAGATGAAAGTGGCGACGTGAGACAATCAAGAGAGGTAAGGGAGCACCGTCTAGTATAGTAACCTTGTATTGCTGTGCTGCTGTGTGACTCGAGTCGTCTGTGCTGTGCTGTGTGACTCGGGTCGTCTGTGCTGTGGTGCTGTGTGACTCGGGTGGTCTGTGCTGTGGTGCTGTGTGACTCGGGTGGTCTGTGCTGTGGTGCTGTGTGACTCGGGTCGTCTGTGCTGTGGTGCTGTGTGACTCGAGTCGTCTGTGCTGTGGTGGTGTGACTCGGGTCGTCTGTGCTGTGGTGCTGTGTGACTCGGGTGGTTTGTACTGTGGTGTTGTGTGACTCGGGGGGTCTGTGCTGTGGTGCTGTGTGACTCGAGTCGTCTGTGCTGTGGTGGTGTGACTCGGGTGGTCTGTGCTGTGGTGGTGTGTGACTCGGGTGGTCTGTGCTGTGGTGGTGTGACTCAGGTGGTCTGTGCTGTGGTGGTGTGACTCGGGTCGTCTGTGCTGTGGTGCTGTGTGACTCGGGTGGTCTGTGCTGTGGTGGGTGTGACTCGGGTGGTCTGTGCGTGGTGCTGTGACTCGGGTGGTCTGTGCTGTGTTGCTGTGACTCGGGTCGTCTGTGCTGTGGTGCTGTGTGACTCGGGTGGTCTGTGCTGTGGTGCTGTGTGACTCGGGTGGTCTGTGCTGTGGTGCTGTGTGACTCGGGTGGTCTGTGCTGTGGTGCTGTGTGACTCGGGTGGTCTGTGCTGTGGTGGTGTGTGACTCGGGTGATCTGTGCTGTGGTGTTGTGTGACTCGAGTGGTCTGTGCTGTGGTGCTGTGTGACTCGGGTGGTCTGTGCTGTGGTGTGTGACTCGGGTCGTCTGTGCTGTGGTGCTGTGTGACTCGGGTGGTCTGTGCTGCCCAGGTCAAGGCGGTGGGCGGGTGTTATGCAGGGAAGGTGAGCAACACTTTTCTGGAGCAATGCTGTGTTGGAGAAATATTTGTTGCTTAATCAAGGAATCATTTGGGTCATGTTGGAATGTTAGTAATGGAAATTAGTTAGTCAGAAGCTATGCCTGAAATAATAAATGATATATATATACGCGTGTTTTGATTTTCTGTACATGAAAATAATAATAATAAAATTGTCTCTTTTTCTCTCTTTCTACATTTCTCTGTATTTTTTTCTCCCTTTGTCTCAGTTAAGTAAGTTTTTTTCTTGCTTTCTTTCTTTAATAGGAAAAGAAACTAGATTCGAAAAAAAAGCAAATGATGGCAGCTTGGGGGCCCCTTGTATTGGTGGTTTCGGGAGCCCTGTGCAACCTGTAGCTCGCATAGTAAGAAACGGCCCTGTATGTACTAGTAGCGTCAAGGTAGGCAAACACCAGGCTCGTGCGAACACAGAACACCAAGTTGGCAAGAGCTGATACCAACACTTATGACGACGATTACCAACACTAAAAGTGTGTATCAGTGTATGGCTGCCCCTGTCCAGCTGAGATTGGGGGAAGGATAAGTAGGGGTGCTTGTCTTCCCCTTTTAATCTCCGTACAGTGAATCTCCAGACAGGTGGCTAAGACGCCCTGTGCTCGGGTTCGAATCCGACCAGGTACTGTACTAGTGATACACAATTTGTCTTAAATGATTACATAACAATAAAAATCTTGTAGGGAATTTCAGCAGAGGCAGATTACGGGAAGCACAGAACACCAAGAGCTGATACCAATAATATGACGACGATTACCAATACTAAAAATCTTGTAGGGAATTTCAGGAGAGGCAGATTACGGGAAGCTTAATGATAGACAGTCCAATGACGTTCCCAGTAAATAAGACTCTTAGAAAAGGCGGCGATTCATCTCAAAGACAAATGACTCAACACAGCAGCGTGCATCCCCTCTGAGCGGCCGTCACATACGAGGGGAATAAAGGCACATCAAAGGCAGGAACTCCGCGTGAATGGCAGACAACAAGGACACACAAGCCTGTATGCTATGGGTAATTGCGGCGCCGGGCACAATGGCTCCAAGGACGTGCGTGGGCTACCGAGGACGGACGTAATCCTTGACGTGTAAAAACCTAACCTTTCCAACATCCTGATAGGCCAATGATATGTTTGAAAGTGTTTCATTATCTACATTGAGAAAAGGAAGGACGAGCTTACTTATCGCTGACTGGAATAGTAATAATTAAATTATCTTGTCCATATTGAATCAGTGCAGAGAAGGATGACCAAAATTATTCATGGGATGCGTAACTTTAGTTATGAGAAGAGATTGAAACTATTAAATTTACACTCACTCGAGAGGCGTAGCGTAAGGGACGATCTGATAAAAGTTTTTAAGTGGATAAAGGGATACAATAAAGGCGCTGTAGAAAAGTTCTTACGGCTAGTAAGCAGGGTAGAACAAGAAGTAACGGATTCAAACTGGAAAAGCGTAGATTTAAAAAGGAAATAGGGAGAAACTGGTTCACAAATAGGGTGGTGAATGATTGGTATGGACTCAGTCGTCAGGTGGTCAATGCGGAGTCTATTGGGGTCTTTAAAAGGAGTCTGGATAAATTCATGGATGGGGAAGAGAGGTGGATATAGGTAGAGTTAAGTAACAGGAACTACGTAGTGTAGGTCTCACGGCCTCTTATAGCTTCCTTATTTTCGTATGTTCTAATGTTCTTATAAAAAATACTCAGAAACTATTTATGCATGGACTTCCCGGCAACCATGACTAGTAGTAGTAGTAGTGGGAGGCGGGGAGGTGATAGCAGTGGTTAGCGTCTCCGAGTGGTGTGCTCGGTGACCCGAGTTCGATCCCCGAAGAGGGCCAAAATCCACTTTAAATCTTTCTGCAACCATCGAGTGCTCTAAGAACACCCACATGCTGCCCATTAACATTAATTCTACCCGCGATTGCGAGTGCATCGGAGGACACAGGGGGGCGGCATGAGCCTCTAATCACAGGCGTCACTATAAAAATCCTGCCTGCGCCACCACGGGCGAGGGCCAACCATCACAGCCCTCAAGTGAACCTCCAGGACCTGCCATCCCACCCCTGGAGGTCTCTTCACTGCCTATAGGCGGGTATTTGCTCTAGCTATCTGCTCTTCTGAACTTGATAACTGCATGCCTCCCCCCTCCCGCGGCCTCGCTGCACAAGACTTTCTACTCATTCTCATCCCTATTCTGTCCATCTTCCTAATGCAAGAGTTAATCATTATCTTCACTCTTTCATTCATTTCACTGGTAAATTCTGGAGCTCTCTTCCTGTTTCTATTTTTCCACCTTCCTACGACTTAAATCTTTTCAATAGAAGAGTGACAAGACACCTCCCGAACTAAATTGGCCCACCACCCTCTCTTTATTTTCTTACTGTCTTATTTATAGGGACTGACAACTAGCGGGCTTTTTGTTACCTCTTTGTATGTGCCATTGGCCAGTCCTTTGTGATGTAAAAGGAAAAAAAAAAAAAAAGGAGTAGTAGTAGTAAAAGTGTATCAATATTGCGATCATGTATTATCAAGTAGTCGTCATTCTTTCACAACACGAGACTTTTACGTCAGGCACGGCTATACGATTCATCTAAGCGTTGTCATCCCCACTGCCGCTGTTTTGTCCCTCTGAGTCTACTGTCCAACGTCATGCTAAAGCCTCGTCGATAAATGTCTATCAGAGGAAAACTAGGGAAACAATGAGAGCTGCAAAGTGTGTAAAAGCTATACAGTAGACTCTCCAGACAAGGAGGTGAAGACTGACTCATGTGCACGAGTAAAGTACAGTCCATTTTTTTAACAAAGCGAAAATGCCATTCTATTTTAAGGTCTCATGCTTAAAATTTTGCCGCTATTTATCTGATAATATGATCAACTGAAATTAAGAAGAAGCGTAGTATTTCCTTCTCCTGGCATCAAATATCAGTCAGTAAGCAGCAAGGGGTCCGGATTTTTCACCTCGTAAAAAAAAAACTGAGTATACTTACCTCCGCCAACGAAGTTGGAGGGGTTATGTTTTCACCCCGATCTGTCTGTCTGTCTGTCTGTTTGTCTGTCTGTCTGTTAGTGTACAGGATTTCTCGAAAAGTTACATATAGATTTGGACCA
This sequence comes from Chionoecetes opilio, assembly GCA_016584305.1. Lineage (NCBI taxonomy): Eukaryota > Metazoa > Arthropoda > Malacostraca > Decapoda > Majidae > Chionoecetes > Chionoecetes opilio. The sequence continues at coordinate 531,144 of JACEEZ010025877.1, read as the reverse complement.
AACTCGGTATACCAAGTCTATTTGGTATAAAGAACTGATTTAATTTTGGATGAAATCTATTGACAACTGTTGCCATGGCAACCAATTGATGAAATATTCGGTCGGAGGTATGCGCTCATACTGAGTGCATATATATATATATATATATATATATATATATATATATATATATATATGATGAAATATTCGGGCGGAGGTATGCGCTCTACTGAGTACCCCCCCCCTAGTTTAGTTATGTTTTGCTTTCACTAACCTTTGATTGTGAGCTCAAAAGTTTTTAAGAGGATATACGTGCGTGAATTAAGCTCAGATTTTTTTCATATTTCTATACGAACCTCATTTCTTTATCACTCATATTTTTCTTCTTCTTTAAGGTCTTGTATTCTGTTAACAAGGCAATGCTCGATGTCCACAGTTTTAGTCTCAAGGAAGAAGTGGAGGAAGAGGAGGGGTGAGAGGAGAGTGGTGGTGGTGGAGGGGAGGAAGGGGAGGGGTAGGATGAGAAGGCAAGGCGAGTGGTGGTGGTGGTGATGGTGGTGGTGGAGGGGTGGAAGGGGAGGCAATGATGATGACGATGACTTGGCACCACACACTCACCACAACACTTGCAACACTTCCATCCCGAGAACGACGGGAAATATTTGTTGCCTCAGGTCCGGGTGGTGTATGTTATTTACCAAGGTCTTGAACACGCACTGGACTCGCGATCCCCAGGCAATACCCTCCCGCAAGTTCCTGCAGACCCAAGATGAACTGACCATCTATCCATTCATCCATTAAAAGTCAATTGATCTACCGTCAATAACACTATAGTCGCCACTGCACTAATGTCGCCAGGCGCCATACATTACGAAATTCATCACTACAGATTTGTATGTGCCACTGAAGAGGCATGCACAGTAGTTAATATTATGTACGTGTCTTAAGTGGCGCATACAAGTCTGTAGTGATGCTAAAATTCGTGATATTCGCCTGGAAAATTCACCTGGCGACTATTACGGCATTGGATAGATATTATATGTATGTGTATAATCTTAGTATATAACAAAAAGCAGGATGACTGTGTGTCAGTGTGTCTCTCCCGTCGCCCGTCAGCATAATTGGCCGATTTTCTAAACATGACTTGGGCTAATAACCTAAGACTAACCATGGCTTTAGACCAGACATTTAAGCTTTTTAACCATTTTTCCAGGGGGTTTCAGTCTCAGATTGGAATTGCTAGACACTCACTAACCTCTCCAACATCCAAGTCTAATGATATTATACCCCGGACAAATGTTTAAACCACTGAAATATCTGTCTAAAGCCATGGTTAGTCTTAGGTTAATGCTTCATGTCAATGTTTAAAAAATCGGCCAAATGTCATCAAAAGGTGGCGCTGCCTCAGACAGACGGGCGTCGGTAGACACACACAGACATCCTGTTTTTGTTAGATGCTAAGATTATACACATACACACATACATATAATATCTATCCAATGTCGTAATATCTATATATAGTGTTATTGACGGTAGGGGAGAGCGGGACAGGTTGCATGGAGGGTAGGTTGCATCATTGCCTCTAACTCGCATGTTATCACACGTACATCGTCTTAATACTACTACTACTACTACTACTACTACTACTACTACTACTACTACTACTACTACTATAAACTACTACTACTACAACTACAACAATAATAATAATAAAAAAAGTTAATGCGAGTTAGAGGCAATGATGCAACCTACCCTCGATGCAACCTGCCTCGCTCTCCCCTAGTGTAGACCGATCTGATGGGATGGCTGGGACCTCACACACCCCGCACAGTTCACGCCACCCCCCTTCCAACGTCACAAGTCTACAAGATAAGGACTTCTTGTTGTTCTTTGTTCTATCCAGATATAAATAACAAGCAAAGTGGACATTCCCGGCAAAACACTTGGCTAAATCACGACCTCGCTGCACAAAACTTTCTACTCATTCTCATCCCTATTCTGTCCATCTCCCTAATGCAAGAGTTAACCAGTATCTTCACTCTTTCATCCCCTTCACTGGTAAACTCTGCAACTTTCTTTCTGTTTCTATTTTTCCACCTTTCTACGACTTAAATATTTTCAGGAGAGGAGTGACAAGACACCTCCCGAATGAAATTGATCCACACCCCTTTATATATTCTCTTACTGTCTTCTTTATAGGGACTGGCAACTAAGCGGACTTTTTGTTACTTCTTTGTATTTGCCCTTGGCCAGTCCTTTGTGATGTAAAAAAAAAAAAAAAAAAAATACACAAATTTTAGCTTTATTGCAGTTTCCTATTTTTGATCATTTTTTTTCTTCCATTTGATAGTTTTTTTTTAGTTCCATTGAGTGTTTTGACGCCTCATTTGTGGTGGAAATTAATAATAACCATTATACGACCCTGACAATATAACCCTGACAATCTTGAGCCCCAAGGATTTCAGGCTGTTGGAAGGCTGAGGAAACAGGTATCAGTACAGTCTATACTTTTAGGTAGTAAAACGCTGCGGGTGGATCTGGGTGGCTGTGAAGATAATTGGAAATGTGGGTGAAACAGGGAATAAGCTGGGGGGGGGGGGCACTCAGTAGAGCGCATACCTCCGCCCGAATATAAAAAAGTAAAAAAAAAGAAGTAAAAAAAATAATATATATATATATGCACTCAGTATGAGCGCATACCTCCGACCGAATATTTCATCAATTGGTTGCCATGGCAACAGTTGTCAATAGATTTCATCCAAAATTAAATCAGTTCTTCCTTATACCAAATAAATTTGGTATACCGAGTTTGGTCCAAATCTATTCGTAACTTTTCGAGAAATCTTGTACACTAACAAACAGACAGACAGACAGACAGATCGGGGTGAAAACATAGCCCCTCCAACTTCGTTGGCGGAGGTAATGAAGAAAAATAGGTGAAAGTGAATAAATTAAAATAGGTGAATAGAACCTAACCTAACCTACCCAAAACTAACCAAAACTAACCTAACCTAACCTAACCTAACCTAACCTAACCTAACCTAACCTAACCAAACTAAAACTAGCCTAACCTCACGTAAAAAATCACCTTAAAAAATAGTTTCCACAAGAATTAAAACATACAGACATAGGAAACACTACATATGATGCCACAAAGCCACTGGGTACGGTAAGATTGCCCGCTAAAGTAACGGCAATATAAGTAATAAATACTACTTGAATATACTACTACTACTTGAAATAAATAACACCACTTGATCCCCAGCCACTATAACATGACTGCAAGCATCTAACCTGACTCACGTGAACACAACACTCCAAGATGAGCAGAGCGGTTCAATATGTGAGTAGTATTAACAGCCTCCATTGTTGTCACGCCATGACTGAAGGTTGGCGTGGTGACATTAATACCAGAATTACCAACGAAACACACACACACACACACATACACACACACACACACACATACACACACACACACACACACACACACACACACACACACACACATACACACACACAAACACACACACACACACACACACACACACACACACACTTCACCCAAACACTCCGGTGAAATCTAACTTGCATTATCAAAGAAGCAAGAAAATTAAAGAGTGGCCCAGACAGGGTGACCGCCAGCCTCAGCGTGCCGAGGATTTCAGGCTGTTGGAAGGCTGAGGAAACAGGTATCAGTACAGTCTATAACTTTTAGGTAGTAAAACGCTGCGGGTGGATCCGGTCCCCCCCTGCGGCTCACCTTCACCGCCGCCTTGTCGTAGGTCAGGGCGGCCTCGTCCCCGCCCAGGCCGTCGCCAGCCCGCCCGCCGCGGCTCAATCTAGGACGCTTCGGCCACGGAGGTTTGAACCATGGACGTTTTTTAGGGCCTTGGGCCACAAACCTAGGACGTTTTGGCCCACGGACGTTTCGGCCATGGGCCACCAACCTTGGACGTTTCGGCCAGGGGCCACCAACCAAAAACTTTTCGGCCCACGGACGTTTCGGCCATGGGCCACCAACCTAGGACGTTTTCGACCCACGGACGTTTCGGCCACATTTTCGACCCACGGACGTTTCGGCCTTTGGGCCACCAACCTAAAGCGTTTCGGCCACGGACGTTTCGGCCTTAGGCCACCAACCTAGGGCGTTTTGGCCACGGGGACCACCTAAGTTCGACGTTTAGGCCACGAAATACAATTTTGTTTTTAGTGTTCTTTTGCTTATAATCCGTATAGTTTGTTGTTCTTTTTATGTCCTTTTGCCTATATTTTGTAGCTACTGTTGAGCAGGACAGAGAAGCGAAGCTCCAACTTATGCATCCACTTCTTGCATCGGGAGGCGTGGTGAGCAGTGCGCGGCGGAAGTGTGGCGGGAGCTGCGGTGCACTGCGGTGCACAGCCGTGGCCGTCACGGTGTTTGTCGGCCTTTCAGCTGCTGCTCAGCCCTGGCAGCTGAGCGTGAGGTCATCACAGCCTGGCGCGGCGGTCACAAGATCTGGATGGATGGCTTCATGTGCACCAGAAATAGTAAACTGTGAAATGGATCGATTTTTTTTATATATGTAAATGTGGAAATTATCCATCAACCACCCTCTCATAATTGGTAGAGTGGTGGTTTTGTTCCCCCCCCCCTTGTGAGTGAGGTATTTTCCGCTCGTCATAGGGGAGTGCGTATAGGGATGTATATATAATTATAATGGTAATGGGTATAATTAAGGTAATTTAAGTAAATGATAAATACTGGGATAGAGTAATTGAACATTTCCAGTAATAGTAAGCATTTGCACCTTATAATTAGCACCTTGATTGGAGCGACTGGTCGCCGTCATTTGAATTTGCACCGATTCAGGTGGTACACCTGCCGCCTACCTAAAAGGTGACACGTGTAATTTATGGTGGACGCCACCAGCTGCCCACAGGGAGAGATCAGTACACTCCAGGCATCCGTGAGGATAACATCTATTGTTAATATAGACGTGCTTGTATATATAAGTACAAGTACAAGTTCCCTCCAGACCCTCGCCTTAATAACATCTCTTACTAATATACGTGCTTGTATAAAGAAGAGATTTGTACATACGTTAATTTGTACATATAAGTGATAAAACAATAGGACTTGTCTTGGCGACATTGCAAATATCAGTGTCGCGTCTATTAAGCCTGAATAGCTTCCTAGACGTATCAGTGACTATAAACGCCGCGCTGTGATGGCTTGACGCCAACCACAACTCACGCCTCCACCTTCGTCATTCACGGGCGGCCCTGATCACGCGGCGACCACATCGGATCACAAGGACAGGCAGTATTAATCAAGCCTACGTAATGCAACCCTACTATCCACCGATAAGTATCCTAGTTAGTTGATTAGCTAGGATAATGGAGTCGGGATGAGATAGAACATGGGTTTTGATTAGGTAAGAACCTCATATTAAATATGTATGTGACATAAATTCCCACAAACTGTTGGAATTATCGCCCATCGACTGATGGATGACAACAAACTGTTGAAATTATAAAGTTAATTAACGTGAACTCACCTTGCTATTAACCCATATTCTACCTAAGCTGCACAGATACCTTATTTAGACGCTAATTAAGGTATACTCAGCAGTGGCAGATGGGTTGAATTTTAGGCAGTCTTGATCATTAGCTTGAGGGAGTATTGGAGAGACGCTGGGGTACACAGAATGGCAGGACGGCTGGCTGTGGAACGTAATGGCGTCGCGGACTGGGCTGACGTGGCTTTTTCACAGCTGGTAGCGATTTTATAAGATGTGTTTTACACCTCGTCCTTGTCTTAACCGATTGATCGGTTAAAGTTTACTCATATTAATATGAGGTTGACTACACCTTAGTGTACAATCAAAAGCTCACTACAACTTCATAGTGTAGCGGCTAACTCGTAACTGTTCAGGTATGATACCGATAGTTTCTAGATCCCATAATTTGTGCACGGGGATATCCCCTTCTTCCAATAACTCATTGATTTGAGTGGGTACTAATGGAGTCCCTATTCTAGCAACCAAGAGGGGTTGTGCATGACTAGGAATGCATTCCTCTTGTTTTGGCTGGTGAGTGGTTTGTGGGATAGGTCCCATTATAACATCACCACCGGCACTGGTGAACATGGAAATGTTATGTCTTTTGATGACCTTACTTAGG
>JACEEZ010025877.1:375000-520000 GCA_016584305.1 Chionoecetes opilio | reverse complement strand
GGACTCGCGCGTTGTGACCCCCGGGAGTGGCGTCGTAGGGTGAGCGAGGCGACGCGCCCCCCGGCGTATGCCCCCAATGATGGATTGAATGATAACCCTGCGTGCTCTACTTAATCAAACTCGAGGAAACTAATTTTTAAATTGATTAGCTACTTAAGACAAATAATAATACCTATAACAAGAAGAGAAAAAGACAACACGAAAGACCAGATTAAAACTACGAAGGGGAAAAGTAATCAACTTTACTCGAGCAGAATAAAAAAAAGAATTCCTAAAACCGGCCTTGAGTACACACGCAAGTGGGGGAAAAACAGTGATGATTGAGACTTAATCAACGGGAGGAAAAGGCGAGAGAAAATCCACATCTGCAATTAAGACAAGGGGGGGAAGAGGGTGAGGGTCCCGTAATGTAAATAATAAGAGGCCAGTGAGATGAATGGGACACGAGGAGATAAAGAGGAGGAAGAGAACACACATTAACTCTTAAGAACCAATAGCAATAGAGGTGCTGTCCATACGAAGCTATTTGTGACAAGGTAGTTTGTCTAATCTAAAGTGAGATAGATACACAGGGTAATAATAAGGAAGAGGAAGAGAAAATGTTGATAAAACCAAAAAAAATGGATGAGACGAAGTAGTGGAAGAAATAATAGAAGAATTAGAAGGAAAAAAAGTAGTAGTAGTATTGAAAGAAGTAGTAAGGTAGCAATAGTAGTCGTAATATTACAAGTAGAAGTGGGACGAGTAGTAGTAGTAGTGGTGGGAGAAGTAGTAGTTGTATGAATAATAATTATAATAGAAGAATTAGGAGTGGTGGAAGAAATAATAGTAGTCGAAGAAAACTGGTAGTAGTAGTAGTAGTAGTAGTAGAAGTAGTAGTAGTAGTAGTAGTAGTGGTAGTAGTAGTAGTAGTAGTAGTGGTAATAGTAGCAGTAGCAGTGGTAGAAATAAAAGTAACAGTAGTAGTACTAGAAGTAGCATAAGTAGTAGTAGAGTAGTAGTAGTAGTAGTAATGGTAATAGTAGCAGTAGTAGTGGTAGAAATAAAAGTAACAGTAGTAGTACTAGAAGCAGCAGAAGTAGTAGTCGTAGTAGTAGAAGTAGTGGCATATATAATATAGTAGTAGTAGAAGTAGCAGTAGTAGTAGTAACAAATGTAGTAGTTGTAGTAGTGGTAGTAGTAGTAGTAGTAGTAGTAGCAAAAGTAGTAGCAGTAGTAAAAGTAGTAGTAGCAGTAGTAGTAGAAATAGTAGTAGTAGTAGTAGTAGTAGTAAGAGTAGCAGAAGTAGTAGTAGTAAAAGTAGTAGTAGTTGTAGTCGTAGTAGTAGTAGTGTAGTAGTAGTAGTAGTAAGAGTAGTAAGAGTAGCAGAAGTAGTAGTAGAAATAGTAGTAGTAGTAGTAGTAGTAGAGTAGTAGTAGTAGTAAAAGTAGTAGTAGTAGTAGTAAAAGTAGTAGTAGTAGTAGTAGTAGTAGTAGTAGTAGTAGCAGAAGTAGTAGTAGAAATAGTAGTAGTAGTAGTAAAAGTAGTAGTAGTAGTAAAGTAGTAGTAGTAGTAGTAGTAGTAGTAAGAATAGCAGAAGTAGTAGTAAGAGTAGCAGAAGTAGTAGTAGTAGTAGTAGTAGTAGTAGTAGAGTAGTAGTAGTAGTAGTAGTAGTAGTAGTAGTAGTAAAAGTAGTAGTAGTAGTAAAAGTAGTAGTAGTAGTAAAAGTAGTAGTAGTAGTAGTAGTAGTAGTAGAGTAGTAGTAGTAGTAGAGTAGTAGTAGTAGTAGTAGTAAAAGTAGTAGTAGTAGTAAAAGTAGTAGTAGTAGTAAAAGTAGTAGTAGTAGTAGTAAGAGGAGTAGTAGTAGTAGTAGTAGTAGTAGTAGTAGTAGAAGTAGTAGTAGTAGTAAAAGTAGTAGTAGTAGTAGTAGTAGTAGTAGTAATAGTAGTAGTAGTAGTAGTAGTAGTAGTAAAAGTAGTAGTAGTAGTAAAAGTAGTAGTAGTAGTAAAAGTGGTGGTAGTAGTAGTAGTAGTAGTAGTAGTAGTAGTAGTAGTAAAAGTAGTAGTAGTAGTAGTAGTAGTAGTAGTAGTATAGAAATAGAAGTAGTAGTAGTAGTAGTAGTAGTAGTAGTAGTAGATTGGCGAAGTCATACGACGCGTTGTGGGTAAATGCATCATGGCTGTCGTCAAGGAGGCTGTGAGGAGGGCGGCGGGGAACCTCCAGGTATGCGCAGGGCAACAGGCAGGAGGGGAAGCAGCCATCCACGCCATGAGGGAGATCTTCGCCCAAGAAGACTGTGAAGCGGTTCTGTTAGTGGACGCAAGAAACGCGTTTAACTCCATCAACAGAAAAACAATGCTTCATAATATAAAAATCAAGTGTCCTTCCCTGGCTACATACGCCGATAACACTTATAGTGAACCCTCTAATTTATATGTAAATAGGAGTGGTAGCAAAAAGGCTAGGGTGTTAGAGTCAAGGGAAGGAACAACTCAAGGTGACCCAGTGGCCATGGCGATGTACGCCCTTGGCATGTCAGTCCTTCAAGACGTGATTGCGTTTGAAAAAAACCAAGGTGAAGCAGGTGGCATATGCTGACGACCTGTCAGGGGCCGGCAAATTACAGGACCTAAGCCACTGGTGGGGGTTAATACAGGCCAATGGCCCTACCATAGGATACACACCCAACGCCGCTAAATCCTTCCTCATCGTCAAGCCAGAGCACTATGACGGGGCTGTAAACATTTTCAGTGGCAGTGGAGTTGTGGTAACGAAGGAAGGACAGCGGCACTTGGGTGCTGTTATTGGAACAGAGGAGTATAAGAAGGAGTACGTCGGAGAGAAAGTGTCTGAGTGGGTACACGAGGTCGATGTCCTGTCAGCCATGGCCAAGACCGAGCCTCACGCAGCCTACGCGGCATACACGCATGGCCTGCAACATCGGTGGAACTTCGCCATGCGCACCATCCCGGACATCAGCCCTCTCCTCAGACCGCTGGAGGAATCTATAAAGAACACCTTCATACCAGCGTTACTGAGATCTCCCGTCCTGGGGAATGACGCGAGGGCGTTGCTCGAACTCCCTCCAAGACTAGGCGGGATGGGAATCACCTCTCCTGAGAAGGTGGCTGAGGTGGAGAACCTCAACTCCATCAACCTTACCAGGTCCCTCACGGATATGATCATCGCTCAGGACGCACAAGGTGAAATCGACCAAAGTGTGATCGCTGAGCAAAAGAAACGATTCTCACGAGACAGGCAGCAAGGGCAGAAGACCAGCCTTGAACACCTTTCGACCATCCTGCCTCCAGACACCGTGAGAAAAATCCACATCGCACAGGAGACGGGAGCGTCCAACTGGCTAACATCCACTACCAATCAGAGCAAAGGGCTTCCAACCTCAACAAACAAGAATTTGTCGATGCCGTTGCTCTGAGGTACGGCTGGCCAGTGGAAGGACTCCCCAACACCTGTGTGTGTGGATCCCCCAAAACGTAGACCACACCATGACGTGCAAAAAGGGGGGATTCGTGTGTATCAGGCACGACGAGGTGAGGGACCTGACAGCCAGCATGCTCAGGGAGGTGTGCCAAGACGTCTCCACCGAGCCAACCCTTCTGCCTCTAGATGGGGAACTCCTGCGGTACAGGACAGCCAATACTGCCCCTGAGGCTCGCGTGGACATCTGTGCTCGGGGATTCTGGACCAGAGGGCAGCGGACCTTTTTGGACATCCGGATCTTCGACCCGATGACCGCCTCCCATCGTGAGCTCTCCCTCGAGGCTGTCCACCACAGGAACGAGCTGGAGAAGATAAGGGCCTATGGCGATAGGATCCTGCAAGTCGACCATGGTACCTTCACACCCCTGGTCTTCACCACATCTGGCGGCATGGCCCCCAAGGCTAGGAGCTTCTACTCAAGACTAGCTGACTTGATGTCAGTAAAGAAGTACCAGCCAAGGAGCTCCGTCGCCGCCTGGATGAGGTGTCGCCTCTCCTTCTCCCTGCTCCGGTCTGCCCTCCTGTGTCTCAGGGGTACGAGATACTCCACTCCCTCTAACACGGACATAAGTGACCTCGATTGCGAGGCCACATTGGTAGAGAGTGGGATAAGGGTGGATAGGTTAGGAATAGAGTAGGTTTATAAATTTAGGGGTAGTTAGTTAGTAAATGTATGTATTTTTAGGGGTAGTTGTAAGGTTGGATGCCACAGTCAATAGCGAGGTGGGGCTATGGCGTACCCGCCGCAAATAAAGAGGCGGTGGAGGTATATTGTAGTAGTAGTAGTAGTAGTAGTAGTAGTAGTAGTAGTAGTAGTAGTAGTAGTAGACAGTGAAGAAAAAGACGAAGAGAAAGGAAAAAGAGGAGAATGAAGACGAGGATGAAGAAAGCAGTCAGGAACAAGAGAGATCACAGACCCAAAGACAATTAAGGTAACAGATATAACTGGTACACAAATAGGGTGGTAAATGATTGGAAGGTACTCAGTCGTCAGGTAGTTAGTGCGGAGTCAATAGGGAGTTTTAAAAGGAGGCAAGACAATTTCAGGGATGGGGATGAAAGGTGGATGTATGTAGTGTTAAGTAACAGGAACTACCACGTGTAGGTCTCGCGGCCTCTTATAGCTTCCTTTTGTTCTTATGTTCTTATACAGGTCCGTGAGGCACCAGCAAGGCACAAACAAGCTGTCCACGCACCGCCAACGAGCGTACGTAGTGTCTATTCCTACACAAACCTCTGTCTTTAAGACGGTGAGGTGTAGAAAATCAAAGAAGGGGATGGTGAAGGTTAGGTTGGGTTAGGTCAGGTTGTAATAGAAGTATTTTAAGGTGAGGGTATTTCAAAAGTTGACTTTAGCCTGTGCGAGCTTGGACACGTTCCACATCTTTAGTGTGGACGTCTATTTTTAGTTGTTTTTTTTTTACGTTGGAGCTTATAGCGCCTGCAGGCTTTTATGTTTTTCCTTGAGGGCTCAGGTGGTTGGCCCTGCACATTCTGGAGGGTCGTGATGGTTGGCCCTCGCCCGTTGGTGGCGCAGGTTGGATTTTTATAGTGACACCTGTATCTGTTTTATAGGTGAAGGTCCGTTTTCTGTTATGGTCAACACTCAGTTTAGGCTCAGTTTAGAATGATAGATATTTCACGCAATTCATCTGGTGTAATAGTGGTGGTGGTGGTGGTGGTGTGGTGGGCGCCTGTGTGGTGTGGTGGTGGTGGTGTGGTGGGCGCCTGTGTGGTGTGGTGGTGGTGGTGTGGTGGGCGCCTGTGTGGTGTGGTGGTGGTGGTGTGGTGGGCGCCTGTGTGGTGTGGTGGTGGTGGTGTGGTGGGCGCCTGTGTGGTGTGGGTGGTGGTGGTGTGGTGGGGGGGGCGCCTGTGTGGTTGTGGTGGTGTGGTGGGCGCCTGTGTGGTGTGGTGGTGGTGGTGTGGTGGGCGCCTGTGTGGTGTGGTGGTGGTGGTGTGGTGGGCGCCTGTGTGGTGTGGTGGTGGTGGTGTGGTGGGCGCCTGGAAGTGGTGAGTTTAGTATCCAGCGACCATGTATAAAGTAGTTTCGAACCATATGTCAAGTGGTGGTGGTGGTTCGTGTCATGCAAGGCTGGATCAGGACTGTGGTGTTGTTGGAGTCTTAAGAACAAATGGAGAACTCTCAGCACAGAGCAATGGTATATGCCGCCGGGACATCCAAGAGGCCTCGTAAGGTGTGCAAGGGCCACAACCATTAGCTGTTTCCACCCATCAAGGCAGTCCCGGCGCGCCATACATTGTTATGGTGATTGTGCAATTGTAGCCTTGGGTTGATTGATTTTATCCTTCATTTCCATTTCTTCCATTTCCAGCCATCAATTGGTAATACTCTGAGGTTTAAAAAAAATGGACATAATTACAATAAGTAAATTGAACAACATTTGTAGCGGCAACGACGAGGACGACCGAAATGCCGCCTCTTCGTAACGCCTCGTTGTATTCCTGCATGACGCCGGTGAGCTACATTTTGAGAAACGACGCAGGCAAATTTTTGGAATTATTTCTTACTTCGTGCAAATTTGTTGCGGTAATTCGCGAAATATTACATTTTGGCGGCGTTATCAGATATCCAATCTCTTATCGCCACGTACGTACAATAGCCTAACGCCTCCTAGAATCCCCAACGCCTCTTACAATCCCCTAACGCCCCTTACAATCTCCTAACGCCTCTTACAATCCCCTAACGCCTCCTACAATCCCCTAACGCCTCTTACAATCCCCTAACGCCTCTTACAATCCCCTAACGCCTCCTACAATCCCCTAACGCCTCTTACAATCCCCTAACGCCTCTTACAATCCCCTAAAAGCCCCTTACATCCCCTAACGCCTCTACAATCCCTAAACGCCTTTACAATCCCCTAACGCCTCTTACAATCCCCTAACGCCTCCTACAATCCCCTAACGCCTCTTACAATCCCCTAACGCCTCTTACAATCCCCTAACGCCTCTTACAATCCCCTAACGCCTCTTACAATCCCCTAACGCCTCTTACAATCCCCTAACGCCTCTTACAATCCCCTAACCCTCTTACAATCCCTAACGCCTCTTACAATCCCTAACGCCTCTTACAATCCCTAACGCCTCTTACAATCCCCTAACGCCTCTTACAATCCCTAACGCCTCTACAATCCCCCAACGCCTCTACAATCCCTAACGCCTCTACAATCCCCTAACGCCTCCCACAATCCCCTAACGCCTCTTACAATCCCCTAACGCCTCTTACAATCCCCTAACGCCTCTTACAATCCCCTAACGCCTCCTACAATCCCCTAACGCCTCCTACAATCCCCTAACGCCTCCTACAATCCCCTAACGCCTCCTACAATCCCCTAACGCCTCTTACAATCCCCTAACGCCTCTTACAATCCCCTAACGCCTCTACAATCCTAACGCCTATACAATCCCCTAACGCCTCTTTCAATCCCTAACGCCTCTTACAATCCCCTAAACGCCTCCTACAATCCCTAAGCCTCTTACAATCCCCCAACGCCTCCTACAATCCCTAACGCCTCTTACAAAACCCCTAACGCCTCTACAATCCCCTAACGCCTCTACAATCCCCTAACGCCTCTTACAATCCCTAACGCCTCTACAATCCCTAACGCCATCTTACAATCCCCTAACGCCTCCTACAATCCCCTAACGCCTCCTACAATCCCCTAACGCCTCTTACAATCCCCTAACGCCTCTACAATCCCCTAACGCCTCTTACAATCCCCTAACGCCTCTTACAATCCCCTAACGCCTCTTACAATCCCCTAACGCCTCTTACAATCCCCTAACGCCTCTCTACAATCCCCTAACGCCTCTTACAATCCCTAACGACCTCTACAAAATCCCCTAACGCTCTTACAATCCCTAACGCGCTCTTACATCCCTAACGCCTCTTCATCGCCTAACGCCTCTACAATCCCCTAACGCCTCTTACAATCCCCTAACAGCTCTACAATCCCAACGCCTTTACAATTCCCAAAAGCCTCTTACAATCCCTAACGCCCTTACAATCTCCTAACGCCTCTTACAATCCCCTAAAGCCTCTTACAATCTCCTAACGCTCTACAATCCTAACGGCCTCTACAATTCCAACGCCTCTTACATCCCTAACGCCTTACAATCCCCTAAGCCTCTTACAATTCCCCTAACGCTCTACAATTCCCCTAACGCCTCTTACAATCCCTACGCCTTTACAATCCCCTAACGCCTCTTACAATCCCCTAACGCCTTTACATCCCTAACGCCTCTTACAGTACCCTTACATCAGCCTTACAATCCCCTAACGCCTCTTATCCCTAACGCTCTTACCATAAGAAAATGTCATCCCTCTGTCTGGACCTCCCCGCGCGGTACACTGGCCTGATTGTGTCTGATTACCTCCCGCCTATGTATACCATCCCCGCGCGGGACACTGGTCTGCATTTCCCATGACGCAATACACACAAAACACAACCACGGCAGGGCTACATTACCTTACTAACCTGATGTCGAGGGTTAGGTTTACAGTCTTGCTGGATGACACTCTGGTGGTGGTGGTGGTGGTGGTATGTAGTAGTAGTGGTGGTGGTGGTGGTGGTATGTAGTAGTGGTGGTGGTGGTGATTGTGGTGTGGCTTCGTTATGTGGTTGATTAACTTTTTTGCCTGTAGTGGGATGAAGGGGAGGGCCGGTGGTGCTGCCTGACGCTCTGTGGAGGGTACATGTACACTACAACAGAGCGGCTTCGGTGCTGAGCGGTGTTGCGCCTGTTCCTTAAAGGTATACGCTATACGGAAGGAACAAGCACCATTCTCACCTCAGCTCGGACCGCTTTGCCTGCCGTCCAGACATAGTCGCTCCATGTTTAGAGTGTGAACATTTGGGCTGCTGGCATCAAGAGCGTTCCGTGTGGTTCATCGTGAAGTGTTATGACCCTCGACACACAGTCTGCTGGATGCCTGCCATGCACGAGTCACTGTACATCCACCTCAGGCCCCATGCACTGCTTCCTGAGGATTACTAGCGTGCCTGTCCTGCTGTCCTGGCCGCATATTCCCGTTTTCTGAAAGAGTATATGGCGTTTACTCTTGAACACGTCAGGTTAGGTTACGTTAGGTTACGGACAAGGTAGGTTAAAAGTTTCTTCACGAACATGAGTTACATAGCGTAGGAATCACAATGAGGGTATTTTCGAGAATATCCTATGGTTAGTTTCGGAGCTACAGCCAAGCGTCTTCACTCGGAAACCACATACTCGCATAGAGAACGGGAATATACGTCCTGGCCAACGAGAGCACAGGGATCCACCTCACGGTATCCATTCCACACCACCCAACACACAAACATGCCTGAACACTAAACGATCGTGCATGAGCTTCACAAACATTGTCTTGTCTATTTCCACCACAATCCCCTCACCGACAATACCTCTGCTTGTCACGCCACACATCACTCGCCTCCAAACACAAACTCCGCCACGTCAACAGTTTAGTAAGAGGCCCACTTTGAAGATTGAATAGCGGTGTCATGATTACACTTTCTCTCTAGCCATTGCTTCACCAAACACAATATTTACGACAGCTTGAGGCGAGTCCAGTAAAATTCCTGTATAGTCAGAGGATGTTAAAAGTTAGACTGCCTTCTTGGCCTTGCTTATTCCAGCGTCCACCGGCCACACTGCCTCGGATGTCTATAAGGCAGCTTGTCGCCCGGCCAACACACACGAGAAGGACACTGTGATCGCTTTATAACTAGAGAGCAGCAAAATAGTACGCAAGATGTTATCAATTGATTGTTAATGCCTACACGTGTATCCTCCGCACACCGCAGCCCCCTTCCTACTGACCAGCAAGCGGAGCAGAGAGAGAACCGTCCGAAACCAATGGACCGATGCCTCGAAACACGTGAGTGAGCCCGTGAACCTGAAGCTGTGAACGATCAGTCCTGCACCACGATGTCATTTATAGTACACAACACAGAAAGGCTTAAGAACTTAATCATCAAGTTTAAGTAGAGACTTCAAAACAAAATAATTCATTGAGGTTGGATCATGTCAGTCTATAAAGAAAATACTTCCACAAATTACGGGAACCATTTTCCCCTCAAATTTTCAAAATCAGTGGAAGAAAGGGTATCGCATCTTTGGGGCAACCAACTATTTTCCCCGTCATTCTGCCGCCGCCCCCCACCCCCTTGAGTTTATGCATTTCCCGGTACCGGGGAACCGTCCCCGATGGGAACTGTGGGCCGATATCGGGGGACTGTTCCAATTTTTCACGCCGGCGGGGGGGTTCCCAAATTTGGTCGGCGACATTTCCCTATTTTCTTGTCTTGTATTCCCCAGTACCCAATATACCCATTTAATAAGCTTTTAATCATGTTTCTGCATTCAGGGAAAAACATACCAGCAATAATTTTGAAACTACCCAAAGGTTTCAGTGGGAGAAAGGAAAATTTGTAAATTTTGTCAACACCCTTCCCCTGACTCCGCCCCCTTGGGGGAAATTGCCCCTGGCGAAGCATCGCAAGCGGCCCCGGCAAGGGGGTTCGCAATAGTAGGGCCCCCTAGGTGTATTGAAGAAACCTTCACCCCCCTTTCCCCCTTAATTTTTTTTTTCCCCTTTTCCCTTTTATTCCACCCTTTCCCCCTCTATTTCATCCTTTTTCGAGACGGGACATATAGGAGCCAGGGAACATTAATATATGAGCTTCCAGAAATTTAACTTGAACAAATAAAAGGGACTTTAAATTTTGGGGGAAATATACATGAAAAATTTGTCTACACCCTTTCCTCCGGGGGGCCCCTTCCTTTGGGAAATATAGCGCGGAAGAATTCCCCTACCCCCCCCCCTTTCCCCCCCTGGGGGTGCCCCACGGGAGTGTCCCCCCCACCGTCGCGTTGCCCGAAAAAAAAAAAAGAGTAGCAAAATTTTAAAAAAAGTATAAATTGCAGATACAAGGCATAAAAAAAAACCCCTGAAACGGGGTTAGGAATTTTACAGCATAAAAAACTACTGTGATCATCTTCAGTGGCACATAACATAAATTTAGTGATCCCCTTAAAATTTTCGCAAATTAGGGCCCCCTGGCAAAAACATTATTTTGCAGGTGGCGCCTTTTGGGTTTTAAACTACGGTAGTAGTAGTATTTATTTATTTTAAGTTTATTTAGTAAAAATAAAATGCTTGGGGGGTCGATAACCAAAATGGATTTCCCAAAAGGGGGTTCTGGTGTGTGTTTTGTATATATAAATATTATATATATATATATATATAAAATATTTTAAATATATTATAATATATATAAAACCCCACCTACACACAAAACCCCCAGAGAGGAGGGGAGAGAAAAGAGAGAAAAGAGAGAGGAGAGAGAGAGAGAGAGAGATATGAAAATATATATATATATATATTTTCAAAATTCTCTCCTCCCCTCTTCTCTCTCTCTCTTCTCTTTTTTTCATATATATATTTATAATATATATATATATATATAAATTATTATATATAAAATTATATTTTATAAAAATATAAAATTTTATATAATATATAAAATATATATTATATATATATATTTTAAAACCCCCCAGCCCCCTTCTGGAAACCCCATTTCCCGAATTTTCGGACCCTCAAGCTTTTATTAAAATTACAAAAATTTAAACTAAAAAAAATAATAATAATTTTGCCCCTTGGGAAATTTCCTTTTGATTGAAAAAAAAAATACACCCACACACACACACACACCCCACACAACACAAAACACACACAAAACACAAAACACACACACACACACACACACACACACACACACCTGGCCCGCTCGGGGGGGGTTACACATGCGGGTTTCGGGCCCCCAAAAAACCCTGTCTTCCGGGGGTTTCGACCCCCCGGCCCCCAACTCATTACCGGGGTTTTTTTTCACTATAAATTACTGTTTTCCCCTTGAGAAAAGTGGATGGGGGGGGTTTGTGGTTTTTGTGGGGCCCCAAAGCAAAACCAAAGATGGGTTTATTTATGAGCTCCAACCCGCCCCGGGGAGGGTAAAAACTGCCGTTTTGCGAGTCCAGACTCGCGTGGAAAAGACCATGTGTAAAACCATGGCCAGTGGCGGATTTACATTGGGTTAATGAGGGAAAGCAGCCCCAGGCCCCGGGCGTTTTTAGGGGTCCCCGATAAATTTGATAAAAAGATTAAAATAAAAAAAAAAATAAAATTTAATAAAATATAATAAAAAAAAAACATGTAGGGTGCAGTATAAGAAACATGATATTACTGGGAAAGGGAGCCATAAAATCAAACCCTTCGAGTTGGTAGTATATTTTGGCGACTGGGTTTCTTAGGGGCCCTTTTTTATTATGTAGTTTCTTTAAAAAAATTCTTAATGATTTAAAAAAAATAAAGTTATTTTTAAAAAAGTACCCACAAATCACGGTCTTTGAAGCGAGTATGTGAGGAGGGAGTTTTAATAAGGGTGAGGGTGAGGGTGTGAGTAATAGTGGGGAGTATGGGTTGGTAGTTTTTTAAAGAGTGGTGAGGAAAGAGTGGGTAATAATGAGTGTGTGAGTAATGAGGGTGAGGGGGTGATTGTGGTAATGAGTGTGGGAGTAATGGGTGGTGGGTATGGGTGTTTGGAATGAGTGGTGAGGTAGGATGTGTGAGTTTAAAGGGGTGGTGAGGTATGGATTTTTGAGTAATGAATGGGGAGGGGATGGGTGTGTGGGGTAATGAGGGGAGGTATGGTGTGTGAGTAAGAGTGGTGAGGTATGGATTTGGAGGAATGAATGGTGGGGGTATGGGTGTGTGAGTAACGAGTGGTGGGGGTATGGATGTGTGAAAAAGGGGTTTGGGGAGGTAAAGGATGTGTGAGTAATGAGGGGGTGAAGGGATGGATGTGTGAGTAATGAGTGGGAGGTATTTGGGGGTGTGAGAAATTTAGTGGTGAGGTATGGGTGTGTGAGTAAAGAGTGGTGAAAAGGGGGGATTGGAAAGGGGGAAAAATGAGTGGTGAGGTATGGGTGTGTGAGAATGAGTGGTGAGGTATGGATGTGTGAGTAAGAGGGGGAGGTATGGATGTGGGAGTAATGAGTGGTGAGGTATGGATGTGTGATTAATGAGTGGGAGGGATGGGTGGGTAGTAAAAGGTGGTGGGATTTGACTTCATTTTTATTTAAAATTTTCCTATTTTCCCTGGGGAATTCTGTCTTTTAAATTTTTTTAGATCAGTGGTTCCAACCCCCTTTTTTCTTTTTGGGTTTTCCCCCTTTCCCCCCTTCCAAAACCCTCCCGGGTTTCCCCCCCCTTCATGGATTGAAGAAAAAAAAAAAAGCCAAAACACAAAAATTTACTTGGTTAATAACAAGTATATAGGACCCCTATCCATCCTTAATATATACACTTTAAAAAAAAAAAGAAGTCAATAGCGAACTCTGAAAATCTAAAAGATTTTTTTTGCGACTAAATGCTAGTAATTTTGATGTTTTCCCCCGGAAACATTTCCCCTTAGAATCCTGAAATTCCCCCAGGGGGAAAATTTTCCCCCCGGTTGGGGAAAATTTTGTTAGATAGGTTTTGGGAAACCCTTTTGTTGAAACCCCCCATTTTATTTCAAAATTCTTTGGGGGTCCTGGGGATCTGTAACATAAAGACAGACATAGAGGGGCCCGAAAAACGGAAAAAAAAATATATTTTGTCTTCGAAAAAAGTGCTTGGGGTGAAAGGTGGATGTAGGTAATTTAAAAATGGTTTAAGGAACTACCAGGTACGTAAGGAAAACCGGCCTCTTGTAGTTTTTTATGTTTTTGGGGCCAAGTGGTTGTGGGCACCCGGGGGAGGCCCCGCCCCTCCCCGTTAAAAACCCCCCCTCATAACCGCCGCTCCACACAATTTGAAAATAGTGCCCAAATTATTTCCCTTTTTGATATCAATTACTTAAAAAAAATAAACCCCAACCCTCTCATCTAACCAAACCCCTTTCAAACCGGGCAATCAATATTCAATATACTAGGAGGAGGGGGATGGGGGGGTATAGAAAAATTTTATTAAAAAACCCCCATAAATTCCCCCAACACTTACCCCCGGCGTGGGTCTTCTTCTTTTGACTTTTACCGCTTTTAGGCGCATCCCTTTGGGTGATTTGGGACTAGAGAGAGCCAAAATTTAAAGATACTAAAGCCTCTCATACAAGGAAAGATCCTCCCTAATTTCTTTAAATTTTAATCCAGAAAAAGTAAGAAAAAATCCTTGTAAAATAATAGAAAAAGCCTTGGGTAAGGGAAAAAAAAAAAACGGGAGGGAGGACAGCTCGACGGCTACTGATTGGGGGGTCCCAAAATTTTCAAGTTGTTGAAATGCCCCATTTTTAAAAGCTAGACCTGCCCCAGCCCGGGCTTTGTCTGGGGGGGGGGACAGGGCTCTTTAAAAGTCTTTCCCTAGAAGACAGTTCCATAAACCCTTTTTCTTTCCCTTCATTCCCCCCCATTCCAAAAAGGGAAATGTCGCCGAGAATTTCCCCGTCGGCGAAACGTTTCCCCCTGTCGGGGGACAGTTCTCGGTTTTATGTTTGGCGACAGTTCCTTTTCGGCGACAGTTTTCCATTTAAAACCCCCAAATTTCCCCACCCTTTTTGTTTGGGGAGTGGACTCCAGTTTAAGGGCGCTTGGGTAGCTCCGAAACTAAAACCCTGGATTTTTTCGAAAATACCCTATTGTGTTCCCCAAAAAGAGATGTTGTTGTTACTTTTGTTCCAATGTAAAATCCCGAAACCTATCTAAGTAAGTGACTGCCTAAATATCCCCTTTAAATTTCGTAATGTAACGTGACTGCCTAAATATCCCGTAACCTATCGTAATGTAACGTGACTGCCTAAATATCCCGTAACCTATCGTAATGTAACGTGACTGCCTAAATATCCCGTAACCTATCGTAATGTAACGTGACTGCCTAAATCCCCGGGAACCCATCGTAATGTAGGTGAATGGCCCAAATATCCCGTAACCCATTGTAATGTAACCCTGACCTCCTAAATATCCCGTAAAACCCATCGTTTAAAGTAACGTGAATGCCTAAAAAATCCCCTAAACCCATCGTAATGTAAAAGTGGGGTGTTTTGAGGGAAGCGCGACATACGGGCCAGAAAAATGGGACTAGGCCCCCGGGACATTGCGTTTTTCGATTGAGTTTATGCTTTTGCTGATTCTGAACCTCATTTCCAGCACAAATGACTTGTCTCCGCGCCTTGCCCACCCAAACACCCCGATGACCCGCGGGTTTCCCTATATACTTGGATCGCTTGGGGACCACGGAATAAGACACCCTTTAACTCTGGAAACTGATATTTTTGTGGAAGCAAAATTTTACGACAGAAATGAAGGTAAAAATCGAATCACTACTTAAACCTGAATCACATGCACACACAAAAGAAAACAAAACTAAAACAGGCGCCCCAGAAATTCCTTAGTTGAAACTGGAAATTATCCTCAAACAGAACACGTACTGGATTGTTTCTGTGTTCACTCCGCCTGCCTTGCCTTGTTTCTCTGTATTTAAGTGAGGAATTAGTACTCGCATGTACACACCTGCACTTGTTTCTTTGCAGATCCAAGAGTGTGGCTGCGGCCCGACACACCCGGGAGGATGACTGGCGGGGACTGAATGACTGGCTGACTAATTCAATCAATCATCAACTGAGCGGCTCACTGACTGACTGATTAACCAACATTTTGCTTCTTGTGTTCCCGGAGCAGCAACATTCCCGCGGCCACCCAGCGCCAGACAGTGTTTTACGGGGCTCACCTAACCACGTATCTGAGTCAACATGAATATAGCATTAACCATATAGCTCCAGTGGTTACAATTTCCTGACTGAGACGCTAATTGAGGCCTGAATATGTGTGTGTGTGTGTGGTGTGTGTGATTCAGTACCAGGTCGGGAGGCATATTCCCCAACTCTATGCGAGTATCTGGTTTCCGAGTGAAGACGCTTGGCTGTAGCTCCGAAAATAATCATAGGATTTACTCGAAAATACCCTCATTGTGCTTCCCACACAAAGTTACCATACGATCTTCTTTTCATGGATTCTAGGCCTACCTTAACCGTAACCTAACGTAACCTAACCTGACGTGTTCAAGAGTAAACGCGACGTAATAATCTAGAAAACGGGACTATGCGGTCAGGAGGGAAGCAGGACGCACGTGCCTGTGTGTGTTGGGGTGCGCGGGAGGGTGGGAGGTGACGTGGTATAAGCCAACACTGAAGTAAGAATAATTTAAACATGCATAAATGTAACATGCATGGAAGGGCTGCTTGCATGGGAGAGCTCGTTTAGAGGAGACAGCGGGATCTTCAGTGGTGGATAGGGGTAACCGGACGTTTCGACCACGGACGTTTTGGCCGTTAGGTTAGGTGAAGTTAGGTTAGGTTTTGTTCGGTCAGGTTAGGTTAGGTTTTTTAGAGACCTAGGATTAGTGCAACGGTTACTTTTTGCCCGTGACCAAAAAGTCCTACATTCGTGGACGGGTAAGTGTACAACGGCTCTTTCTATCCCAGTGAGATCATAACCGTTAAGAACTTAAGACACGAAAAGTCTGCAATAACGCCACTAAAGCAACTCCCGAACATCTATACTCCTGCCTTACATTCCTATACATAAATCTATCCAATTTTTAAGATTTCATTATTGTTTATACGACTATTACCATATGGGGGTCCTTCACTACCTTATGTGAGAGCTAATTCTGACTGATAGTTTTAGTCCCGAATTCGAAACTGATTTTACTCTTTGCTACGAGTCTTAACTGCTTCATTTACTATCAAGACCTCATTCTCATATCGCCATTTATTACTTTATTTCACTCATTTTATATACCCGTCAGGGTGGCGCGGTTGATAGAGCTGTTGTCTCGCGTGCAGAGTCCCTGCATTCGGTCAGCGGTTCGAGGCCACCAAGTTCGTCCTGGCGTGGTGGCGCTTTGTATAGTCAATAACCTTGTAGTTGGTACTTGCAAAGTGTCTAGATAGGATCAAATATCTTATCTTATCACTCATTTTATCACAGTTCAGCCTTGTAGGTTGCCCCGCACACTTCGCCTTTCACAGGAATGATGATGCTTTAATCTACGTGGCTCTGTATAGCCTATAGGGTAAATTACTCAACGCCTGAACCATTCTCGTCCTCCTCCTCCTCTTCCTTTGACCTGACTATCACATTCTGCCCTCCTTCCTTCATTACTTATGATGACTTACAATTAACTGACCATATATCATCTGACGACCTAATTTGGTTTGAGACTGCTGACTCCCAAACTTCTTCTGACGTCACGCACACCACAGAAAAATTTTGTTTGGCCGTGGAGAGACCTATTAAAAGTCATTGATCTAGTGATGACTGATGCCTTTGTAGTTACTCCGCCACCAACAACAGGAGGAAGAAGGAAAAAATGAGATATATATAAGGAAACAAGGAAGAAACAAGGAAATGTAGGAGGTAAGGAAAAGGAGATGGAAATAGGAAAGAGAAAGAAATATCAAAGAAAAAAAGAAAAATCAATAGAAGGAGAAGGAGCAAGTGAAAAAATAAAGTTGAAAAATGAAAAAAAAAAAAAAAAAAAAAAGACAATGGCCATACTTATACAGTAGTAGGTGTTTATCATTACATATTCCCTCATTAGACCCACACGTTCCTATATAGTATATGATATAAGACAAGGAGGTGCAGGAGGCGGACACACACACACACACACACACACACACACACACACAAACACACACAAGATATTAAAATGCTCCTCAAAGGTCACTCACAATATATATCTTTTTCCTGCCTTGTCTGTTGAAGCAAAATGTTGGTTAAGCCCTCCACCAGTTTCTCTGTTTGGTGTCTCCCTGAAAGGATAGCATACGATACGATAGGCTACGTTAGGCTATGTTAGGTATAGGTTAGGTTAAGTTAAGTTTAGGTTAGGTTAGGTTAGGTTAGGTTAGGTTAGGTAGGTTAGGTTAGGTTAGGATACGTTAGGTTTAGGTTAAGCTAGGTTAGGATACGTTATGTTTAGGTTAGGTTAGGTTAGGTTAGGTTAGGTTAGGTTAGGCTAGGTTAGGTTAGGATACGTTATGTTAGGTTAGGTTAGGTTAGGATACGTTATGTTATGTTAGGTTATGTTAGGATACGTTATGTTAGGTTAAGTTAGGTTAGGATACGTTATAGTTATGTTAGGTTAGGTTAGGATACGTTATGTTAGGTTAGGTTAGGTTAGGATACGTTAAGTTTAGGTTAGGTTAGGTTAGGTTAGGTTAGGTTAGGTTAGGATACGTTAAGTTTAGGTTAGGTTAGGTTAGGTTAGGTTAGGTTAGGATACGTTCTGTTTAGGTTAGGTTAAGATACGTTAGATTAAGTTAGGTAAAGTATTTTTTTTATACGTTAGGTTAGGTTAAGATAAGTTAGGATAAGTTAGGTTTAAGATACGTTAGGTTTAGGTTAGGTTAAGATGCGTTAGGTTAGGATAAGTTAGGTTAGGATACGTTAGGCTAGGTTAAGATACGTTAGGTTAAGTTAGGTTAGGTTAGGTTAGGTATGTCATTAGGTTACGTTAGGTAGATACTGAGGTCACAGCAGAGGTTTTAGGGTAGGCTGTTCCCAGCAAGATCTTCAGATGTTTATGGAGCGTTCAGTGACCGATTGTTTGTAAAGCGTAATGACGATGATAAAGCAAAGCAAACTGGGGAATGAGACGCGAGGCATGTACGGGATAGATTTAGATCAGCATTAATACATTATGGATTAACTTAACTAACAATAGAGTGAGTGTTTGCATATGTATGAATTAATACGTACTGAACAAATAATCACACACACACACACACACACACACACACACACATACACACACATCACCACCCTTGCACTTCTATTTATGAACGTAACTTCTTTTGTTCTGGTCCTCGTCGTCGCCCCAAGTATTACAAGTTTATTGAGAAAAGGGGGAGAAATTACAAAGAGGGGGGGGGGGGCAAGTATACAAAAGATACAGAAAAACATAAATACAGAAATAGAATAGCGTGGCCCCGTCAGCGCGCAGCTCAGGTCAGTGTTTGGCCCGAGCCCTTGAGCCGCGGCGGACAGGCAGGAAAAGATTGCGTGGGAATGTAGAAGACGTATAGGAGGGTAGTTGATAGGAGGGACTTATGTCTGTGTCTATACTGCCCTGTTGTGCCCTTCTCTCCCCACAGGTGGCGGGGAAAGAAAGGGCTACAGAGTGGCAAAGAAGGAAGAAATATGTCAAGTTCGACCCCGAGCTTGACAGACGACCTACAAAGCGATAATAAGCAGAAAAGGTCACAAGAAGAAGAAGAAGAAGAAGAAGGGCTGGTGGATGGCTAGGCGAGGACGAGGCCGCCCTGACCTACGACAAGGCGGCAGTAAAGGTGTGCCGCCGGGGGTTGGGGGGGATTGCTTCCATCCATAACGCTTTACTACCTATAAGCAGAGCTGGGCGCGCAAATTTTTTTCCTTAGTCCGCAAAGCGCAAAGCGCAAATTTTCGCGATCGAGTCCGCAAAGCGCAAAAGCGCAAAATTCTCGAAAAAAGGCGGAGCGCAAGCGCAAAAGCGCAAATTTCTAGCGCAAAAAAAAGCTTTTCAATTTTCAAAAAAAAGGGCTCAATATTTTATATGGAGCGCAAATTGCGCTTTTGCTCTTTCGATTGCGCTCCGCCCAGCTCTGCCTATAAGTATAGACTATGCTTATATATTAGACCTGTTTCCTCAGCCTCCCGACAGCCTGAAATCCTGTGTATGCGTCACGCCGAGGCTGTCACCCTGTCTGTCTGGGCCCGCTCAGTTTTCTTGTCCTTTGATTAGATAGATTTCATAGGAATATTTGGGTGAAGTCTCTCTCTCTCTCTCTCTTCTCTGAGAGAGAGAGAGAGAGAGTGAAGAGAGAGAGAGAGAGAGAGAGAGAGGAGTAGCGAGATGAGAGAGAGAGAGAGAGACGAGAGACAGAGAGAGAGAGAGAGATGAGAGGAGATGATGGTTAGACTTCGATTCTCTGATAGACTATCTCTTCTCTCTCTCTCTCTCTCTCTCTCTCTCTCTCTCTCTCTCTCTCTCTCTCTCTCTTCTTCTCTCTCTCTTCTTCTCTCCTTCCTCTCTCTTTTCTCTCCCCTCTCTCTTTCTCTCTTTCTTCATTACAATCTCACCATCTCTTCATTCGTAATTCCCGATATCATTTAGTATCCTCATGAAAATATTATTCTCTCAAACTTCTTGTCACTTATTAAAAGTTCCTATGCCTCCATCGTCTGTCCTCTTTCATATCTTATCGTCTCAGTTGAGAAAAAGATCTTGCTCAACCCTTGATGGACAACTAATATAATTCACATAGGAAAAAAGCTACTTCACTTTTACTTTCGTTCAGTTAAGAGAAAAGGTTTTGCCATCCGTCGCTTGATAAATGAATGCAATACTTAAACGAAATTCAGCTCAGCCTTTGTTTTACCTCGCCCTCCAGGCCGAGACAACGCAAACAAAACTATATCAAAGTTACATGATAAGGGTAATTATATGTAACCTTTCCTCTCCTGCATATCATAACATCAAAAGCGACGCACAAACAGGACAGACAACAGCGCGAGGCACCACACATCACACGGCGGTACCTGGAACTGTCGCCGAACGGAACTCTCGCCGCCGTCGTCGAGTGTTCCAATTCTTGATATGACAGGACCCAATATATACATTCAATCAAGTGTTACCCGTGTTTCTGCATTCAGGGATGAAATACTATCGTTAGCTTGATCAGTTAGGTTAGATTAGGTGCCAGTGTCCAGGTTAGGTTAAATTTCCACGTCGGCGAGAGTTCTAGTTTGTTGTTTCGGCGAGAATTCCCATCGGCGACAGTTCCATAAACCCACACGGCCACCACAAAATCTCTCCCTGCAAACATGAATCAAGTCTTCAGCTACGGTTCTTTTGTAGATCAAGACTAAAGTGACGCCCAAACTTATATCCATGGGACCATTGCGAGGGCTGGGACACACACGCAAACACGACGCACACTTGGGTTTGTGTTATATAAGAACATAAGAAAATAAGGAAGCTACAAGAGGCTGGGAGACCTACACGTGGTAGTTCCTGTTACTTAACACTACCTAGAGGCTGCATCCACCTTCCATCCCCATCCATAAAGCTGTCTAGCCTCCCTTTAAACTCCCTAATGACTCCGCAATAACTACCTGACGACTGAGTCCATTCCAATCATTTACCACCCTATTTGTGAACCAGTTTCTCCCTAATTTTTTTTTAAATCTACGCTTTTCCAGTTTGAATCCGTTACTTCTTGTTACTCAATTCAAAAAACAACTCGAAATAGACTCCGGTGAGCTTAATAAGAAAAGTTTGCCTCGTTTCCTTGGCTAACCCTTGGCCCATCCCTCTCTCTACCGTAGATAGTCCTAAGTATGTCCTTGAGGTAATGTTGCACCCGTTCCGTCACATCCTACCGTAGATAACACTAAAGTCGCCAGGACAACGTTTTTTTCGATGTACAGACGTGTGGTGGCGTTAATACTTACATTTCTACATCCATGATTTCAGGAAAGTTAGAAGGGGCTATCTGAAGAGTCTGTGTCATTTTGTGTCTTCATGTGTGTCATAGTATGGCTATAAATGAACAAATTACAAAAATAAAACCGAGTGGCGACGTTGATAACGGAGCTACACTAAGGTCACCAGCTAGTGTTTATGTTCTAAGTGTACTCCCGCCGTTGTCGTCGTCGCCCGAAAAAAAAACGAGTAGTGAAATTTGAAACCGTATATACTTGCAGATACAAAGCATAAAACAACGCTGAAACAGGGTAGTCATGATATAAACTACTGTGTATCATCTTCAGTGGCACATACACAGCAGTAGTGATGCTATAATTCGTAATATATGGCGCCTGGCGACATCACTGCAGGTGGCGACTTTAGTGTTATCTACGGTAGCGGTACGGACTGACACATCTCCTGACCTCCCCTGCATGTGGGTCTCGAGGGTACAAGTCCGTGTGCGATAGCTTGATGGGTCACGCATGGAATGTATTGGCGGCACAGCTCCACACGGAACCCACACGACACCATCATCTTGTGGCATGGTCGTGATGATGCTGATATATGCTTCCCGGTGTGGCTCGGGCTCAAAGGAGTATCTTCCTCTATCTGTCAGCTTGTGCCGGGAAGCATATTACCGTTCTCTGGAATAGTATGTGGTGTGGGGATTTCTCGAGCCAATCACTGTTCTTCAAGCTCGTGACGTCACATGGGGGTGGAGCTTAAGTGATCGTTGGGTTATAATATGTATGTTTTAAGATTAGACTTATTAAATTGTTTAATTTAACCTAACCTAACCTAATCCAACCTAACCTAATCTAGACTGAATATATGATGCTAAATAAAACACAGATTATAACCCAACGATCACTTAAGCTCCACCCCCATGTGACGACACGAGCTTGGACATCGGTGATTGGCTAGAGACATCCCCATGCCACATACTATTCCAGAGAAAGGTAATACGTATAGTCTAGTGCCATTTCTGAAAAAATGTGAATGTGAGGAGCATTTTGGGGTAAAAGTTGGGAACCATACTTTTTAACATAATTCGTGTGTGCTGAATCCGATAAACCCGGTTCCCAAGCGAAATTTTGTGTTTTTAACTGTCTAATTTGCATATACAAATTGGCCGCCAAACATTCAAATTTTGCTCATTTCTTAAATTGTTTCCGCAATAACGTTATAACCAAGGCCAAACAAATGTCAAATGGAGGTCTAAATATGTGGTTAAGTTTGAGGAATAGGGTTAGGACATTTATGGTGTAATTAGTGGTAATTAATATTCATTGATATGCAAATAAGTGGCATCCATTATGAATAAATAAAATATCTCCAATATCTCTGTAACTAGGCAAGCAGAAACCACAAATGAAATGTTTGGGGGTCCAACAATTGGATCAGCGACAAGCCAAATGTTAAAATATGCAGACTATGTACAAGTACATATACATATACATGTACATGTACATGTATCTATGGCAAATATTTAGGTTCCCAACTTAAACCCATATTCCTTGATGCTAATACAGTTGTGGTGGGACAATTGGTATCACAAATCCCTCACTTTTTTTGTCTTGTGAGGACTCTTACTACGCCATGTTCATACAGGGAGTTTCATCATCAGTCCTTTGTTGACATGCACACATTGTTGTGCACGGTAACTTGGAACTGCGGCATTTGCAGCGGCGCGTCCTGCATTGCTTCTAGCAAGCACACGAAATCATTTCCAGGCAGCTTTCTGGGAATGGACTCCATGACATCGGTATGGGCTGTAGTCCTGAGTTGCCATGCTTCCATCCCATGTCCACGGGCGCAGGAAGCTCAGATACGGCACAGTGAGCATTTCTCCATATCATTGATTGGTAGTGTACACGCATCAAATGGAAGCGGAGAGTATCACTCGTTGGAGACATTGCTTCTGGTTTCCCAGTTTTGGAGAAGATTATAGGTCTCGCTGCATCAACCGAGCTGTTCTGTGCACATCATATATTCTGCAGACAAATGTTTCCGAAGATCGAATGGTCTCCTCTGTCAGTTCACCAGTTCCCAAGTTGTGAAGCAGTTGATGGTGTTCTTTGAAGACTTTAAATGAGGTCCGTTTTATGTGATTTGCTAAGTAGGACGTGGTGTCACAACCGGTCAGTGCGTGAAATGGTAGCAGGTGTGTCGCTGAATCTCTTGGTAGGTTGTTGAAAACCACATCAATATGAATGTATCGTGGTTTCCAGCAGTATCGGCCGTGCCAAACAACATCCAGAGGCGTTCACATTGCACACGTGGGAAGTAAAAAACCAAAAGCACAAGAAAATCAGTGTCTCTTGATGACACAACAACTGTTTTAAACTGGCTATGCACAGCATGTAACACCAACCTAGTGTCAGCTTCTTCATGTGTAGCTCTCAGTTGGGACAAATCAGTGGTTGACTTTGAGGACCTAACTTCAAGTTCTTCTCTGAATCCCCCAGCAACTATAATCTCCTTATCATCAGGCGCCTGAAGACACAGTTCCTCAGAAAGGAAATGTGCAAGATTTACTTTGTTGTCAGGAAGTGACAGAAAGTTGGTCCAGTCTTTTGGAAGAGGCACATCACGACCTTCGATAGGGCGTTTGATGGGTCGAGCTGCTTTTTTACGTCGTGTTCTGGTATCACCCTTGATTACATCGTCTAGGTATCGGTCAAAGACAACATCTATCCGTTGATAGTCAGAACGTGCCTTCAGTACTGCTCTAACGTATGTGTCTGCTAGATCTCCAAAAGTTGCAGCAAAGACTACTCTATACTGGACTTACTACTCATTTTGGGCTATTTCCAGTGGAGGCCAGTTTTGCGATTCCTGCCATTTTCGAGCATCACTCCCTTTTCCCTTCTATGGTTTATCAGTATATATGATCTACCATTATCTTCATAAATGTTTGTTCTATAATATTATCAAATAAAAAACAGTAAAATACACTAAAGAAATGCCATTATGCATGTGTGAAGAAATATGCTTGAACTTAATATTCACTTGAACTCATCGCCATTTAATATTTTGCAAGAAAACATTTTAGATGAAACATATCAATATAAGCGGATTTTCATTAGCTTTCCATTGATATATTTCGTTTTTCTGATAAATTAATCATAATAGCATAAATTAGCGTTAATTAAAAATTAACATCATCTATCGGGATAATTACCCGATTGATGATGTTATTTATTTAGTTAACGCTAATTTATAAATGGTTCTAATTCATTTATCAGAAAACGAAATATAGCAATGGAAAGCTAATAAAATTCCGCTTCTATTGATATATTGCATGTAAAATGTCTTCACGCAAAATATTAAATGGCGATGAGTTTAAGTGAATATAAGTTCATGCATATTTCTTCAGAGTCTCATAATGGAATTTCTTTAGTGTATTTTACAGTTTTTTATTTGATAATATTATGGAACAAACATTTATGAAGATAACAGTGTATCATTTATACTGATAAGCCATAGTCTACTGTATTCATGGAGCACTTTTTTAATTGCCGATCCGATTGATTATGTAATTTTTTTTGTTAACGTTAATTTATGCATGGTGGTAATTCATTTATCAGAAAACTAAATATATCAATGGAAAGCTAATGAAAATTTGGTTCTATTGATATGTTTCATCTAAAATGTTTTCTCGCAAAATATTAAATGGCGAAGAGTTTAAGTATATATTGAGGTCATGCATATTTCTTCACTCTCTCATAGTGGCATTTCTTTAGTGTATTTTACTGTTTTTTATTTGATAATATTATAGAACAAACATTTACGAAGATAACGGTATATCATATATGTAATGCCCGGAATTCGGAAGAGACAGGATGGAAATTCCTATCATACAATTCCCGGGTTGAGAAGGAAAGAAGGTTTCAATATCCATATGTTGTTCTGGGGCAAGTTGTCGCCTAGGCCCAGCATATGGAGGAACAGGTTATTCTTATTATACTAAGGTCAATCAAAACTTTTTTGTTCGCGTAATATTTATCTTTCTATCATTTTTCTTTCTATCTCCCACTTCTATCTTCCCCCCCCTCCCCCACTCCCTCCCCCATACACTCCGGATACGAGTCCAAATGCGTGGGACATTTATTTCGCGATCATCGATAACTAGTAGATTCAAAACTTTTCATCCTCCCCTTACCCTCCTGACAGGTCCAGGAACACTCTTAGATTCTTAATGTCCTTCAAGAAAGACACAATAGTGACAGATCACGTTTATAAATGGGTGGGTTAGTCGAGTTATTTGCTAAATTAAAAGTCGACCAAATTTATGTTTCGACTCCAATACCTCGTCTCTCGAGAAAACGCGTTCGTGGGCTTGACCGAAAGGAAGTACACTTCTCCCCGGATATTAGAATAAACATATTAAATTCTTCTATATCAAAGTAAAAGAACTGCATTATAGGCAGCCATTTCATATGTATACTTGTTTCATTAGTTAATTAGAGTCATTCGAGGTCTGATAATCCCTTCAGGGGAAGCCTTTCATAGGATCCGAACATTCCCTTTTTTCCCGCTACTCATCCCAACCTCGCCTTAGTTACCACGAGGAGTTTAGTCGTCTCCCCACTCCTTTCAAGGTAAGATATGCGGTACCCCGCTCCTATTTCCCCCCCCCCCCTCCTTGTTATAGTATATCTATCTATATATCCATATATAGGTACAGTTGTTTAGTTTTCATTAACGCATAGGAGGCCTGTCCCGTCCTTATAAGTGTTATTAAGGAGTCGTCTCCCCACTCCTTTCAAGGTTCCGACGGATGTCTCAGTCTGGAGAAAAACCACGTCACATGGTTTAGTGAACGCGAACAACATTATTACTCTTACATTCCCCCCCCTTATATTCTCCATGTATGACTACAGTGTTCAGCGGCATGTTGTATACGTAGATGGTAGTTCTAAGAATAGGATTCAGTGAGGGAGGTTATGCTCTGGAGAGCTTTCCTGTGCCGGATTAGAGTTTATATATGTGTCTAAGATCTCAAACAAGAGAAATAATATTTCATGATGGATAAACCGGATGATGTTTAAAATATAGCTTCTTGTGTTTTTTGTAAAACCCCAGGTGATTATTCCGTGTTATGGAAATACTTCCCCAAGTCTCCAAAAAGAGTTTTCAGCCTCACTCGGTGTAATACTAAGTATCCACCCCGACTACCAAATAATTCTCATATATTAAAACGTGCTCAGGGAGTAAACCATAGAACTACTCGCCTGAGCTGGTGGCAGCATTTCCCCTTACTAACCTTAAGTTCATTCCCATTTCAGTAATCTCCGCATCGAGAAGTGTTCGTACTATAATTAAATAGTGAAGTCATATGACTAATTTCAACTTCTCAATCCGGTGAAAGTAACCTATGAAAACCCTGGCATCACATATATACTGATAAACCTTAGGAAGGGAAATAGGGGTGATGTTCTAAAATGGCAGGAATCGCAAAACTGGCCTCCACTGGTCATGGGCGGGTTGGTGCGGGGCACCAGTAGCAAGTCCAGTATAGAGTAGTCTTTGGTTGCAGCATTATTCGGCTTTCCTAGGGCTACCACCAATGCCTGTCCATCAATGATGAGGCAAGATGACGAATCGGGAACTTCAATAGCTTCAGGACAGTCTATATCTTTAGTTAACTCATCTGCCAGAATGGACTTGTTCCCAGTGCGGAGTTTACCATTCATTTCAGCAAGTGATATAGGAACTGGCAGGAGCTCGTGCTTAAGAACAGCTGGTAAATCAACTTGACGGCCTGCTTCATAGGCAGTGACAAGGCGTTGGAGGACGTTTCTGTCTGCCTTCAGGATAGTTCTTTTCTCTTTGTCTTTACTGTCTTTCACCACTTCATACAGGGATGCAAATGTTTTTGCGTTGCTCTTCTGTTGGGGCACATGTATTGGAACGTCAGTTATCTTATTACTATACATGTGGGGTTTTACTTCTTAAGGTGCAGGGAAACCCGATTCAGAGAATCCCCGGCCGGAAAATGCATCAGGGAATCCCTTTTCAAACTCTTGTTGCATTACTAAATACACATTGCTAATTTGCATGAGTAGCCTGTTGTTGTTCACTGATTACATGTAGGCTACTTCAAATATCTCATGCGCATACTTGTGTCTTAGTTAGGGAGCCTACCTTGTATCTATAAGGTCTAGACACTTCATTTATTTTTTGTTTTTAGTACTTACAGTTGCAGAGATATCGAAGAACTTTTTTTCCGTTCGGGCGACAACTAATTTGCATATTTATTTGTATAGTTTCCCATTAATTATTTCAGAGCTGTCTTTGCCCTATTCCCTGGTCTCCAACAAACAGGTATAGACACTTCATTTGTTATTTGTTCTTGCCTGGTAACAGCATTACTGCAAAAAATGCATCAAAATAGGTCAAAAACTGGATGTTTGGTGACCGTTTTGAATATGCAAATTAGATGGTTAAAAACTCACAATGTCGCTTGGTAACCGGGTTTATCAAATTCAGCACACCCGAATTAGGTTAAAAAGTGTGGTTCCCAACTTTTACCCCAAAATGCCCCTCGAAGCTTATAGAGGCCCTTTTTTCAGAAATGGCACTAGACTAATATGCTGCCAGTGGATCAACGCCTCGCCGGGTTGACAAGCGGGAAATCAAACTCATGAGTAAAATAAATGGACGTATTGGAAGGAGGAAAATGCCTGGCTTTGAAGAGCAAGACAACGTTTGAAGAACACAAGAACATAAGAAAATAAGGAAGCTACAAGAGGCCGTGAGACCTACACGAGGTAGTTCCTATTACTTAACACTACCTACATCCACCTTTCATCCCCATTCTTGAAATGATCTAACCTCCTTTTAAAGCTCCCTAATAACTCCGCACTAACTACCTGACGACTGAGTCCATTCCAATCATTCACCACCCTATTTGTGAACCAGTTTTTCCCTCTTTCTTTTTTAAATCCACGTTTTTCCAGCTTGAATCCGTTGAATACTTCTTGTTCTACCCTGGTTACTAGCCGTGAGAACTTTTCCTACATCGCCTTTATTGCATCCCTTTATCCACTTAAAAACTTATATCAGATCGGCCCTTACTCTGCGTCTCTTGAAGCCTGAAGGTGTGACTTGCCCTTCGCTGCTCGGCTCCCTTCATTACCGCTTGATATAACTTGGAGGGAGAAAGAATGAGGTGGTAAATTTTGAGTAATTTTTCCATTCATGTGTCTTACTAATGATGTAGTTAAGAATGATGAAAACACACACACACACACACACACACACGCACATACATACATACATACATACACACACACACACACACACACACACACACACACACACACACACACACACATACACACACACACACACGAACAAATGAGCCTTATTTTAACCCCTTCACGCCCAGACCTTTCCTTTGCTATAAAAAAGTGTACGTTGTCGAGCCATAAAATTACGAAAAGTAACTGAATATACCAAATTAGTTAGTCGGCAAGGATACTAAACAGGTCATATCTATAAAACAATGCTTATATTCACTAAAAATTGTCTAATGGTACCAAAATTACAATGGAAATTACGTTCTGGGTCTCAAGGGGTTAAGCAGCGACCTCTCACCTGGCCTTGCTCGCACGCTCACAGGCACAGCGGCGTGGCGGTGACATGGCAGTGCAGGCCATGGAGCTATAATAAGCTATAATATATAATACCTCCATGGCACAGACTTGAGCGCCACTTATAGGACAATCACCATAATGCATACATGCTATTACGTGCCGTTAAATCCCTTGCACTCCTAATTATGTCCTTGAGGGGTTTCTGGAGCTGTCGCCGATAGGAACTCTCGCCAAAACACCAACACAGAACTCTCGCCGACATTAGAACACTCGCCGACGTGTACATTTTCGGCGACAGTTCAACTTGTAATAGCTATATGAAAAGGAATCTAACCTAACCTAACCACATAACCTAGACTAACTATTCAGGCTATTGTTGGTATTTAATCCCTGAATGCAGAAACACGCGTGTAATGAGAACACTCGCCGACGTGAAAAATAGGAACACTCGTCGACGTCGGCGAGTGTTCCTAACGGCGACAGTTCCAGGTATCCCTTAAGGTTATGCTGCATCCGTTCCGTCACCTCCTAGTGGCCAGCACACTCCGTCACCTCCTAGTGGCCAGCACACTCCGTCACGCTCCACTGCCACAGGAAGCTCAGGCAGACAACATGACCTAGTTGTTGGCCGCGTCCTGCCTCACGGTGCCTCACTGGCGGAGGTGTTGGGGGTGCAGACGGTGGCGATGACGCGACAGATAATGACGACGATGACAGATGACAGAGGAGATATGTGGGATGACAGATGACAGAGGAGATATGTGGGATGACAGATGACAGAGGAGATATGTGGGATGACAGATGGCAGAGGAGATATGTGGGATGACAGATGACAGAGGAGATATGTGGGATGACAGATGACAGAGGAGATATGTGGGATGACAGATGACAGAGGAGATATGTGGGATGACAGATGACAGAGGAGATATGTGGGATGACAGATGACAGAGGAGATATGTGGGATGACAGATGACAGAGGAGATATGTGGGATGACAGATGACAGAGGAGATATGTGGGATGACAGATGACAGAGGAGATATGTGGGATGACAGATGACAGAGGAGATATGTGGGATGACAGATGACAGAGGAGATATGTGGGATGACAGATGACAGAGGAGATATGTGGGATGACAGATGACAGAGGAGATATGTGGGATGACAGATGACAGAGGAGATATGTGGGATGACAGATGACAGAGGAGATATGTGGGATGACAGATGACAGAGGAGATATGTGGGATGATAGATGACAGGAGATATGTGGGATGACAGATGACAGAGGAGATATGTACTGTACTGTAGGTGTCCTCTCTCCAATTACTCTCCAATTACTGTCTTAGCACCTTCTTTCTACATTCTCTTTGACCTACGCCGACTAGGCGGCTGTAAAGAGGAATTTTCCTACTAGTGTCCCGCCCCCTAAATCAGGCGTCAGGTGTCTCTCTACTGTAGGTAGGATATATGGAAACACTCATGTATTACTCCGCGCTCCTTGACCTGTCTATAAATAGGGTAGACCGCGTCTGCCATGGACAGAAGAGATCAGGCACACTCAACGCGACACTCACTCTTCACTTATAGGTCACGCATACGGCTTCGTCTCGTCGGGGGCGGCCACGTGTGCCGCCCACGACCAACATATTCCACTGTTCCTGTACTCCACTTCTGCTGAGAAATATATTCATCTTCTGTCTACAAGTTGGTAATTATTCCTCATACCCATGCACGCATATTTTAAGAGACACTCGGTAGACATACACAGACCTCAGAACACGTGTTGACCACACCACTCCTCTGAGCCTGCCGCTCGTGCCGACGCTACCACAACCGACGCTACCCACCGCCACTCGCTCATCTCATGTTCCGGTTCCTGCCCTGCTGCCTCTACTCATCATATTCAAGTATAAGTACCACGTACCCGGTACAGATATGTGGGATGACAGATGACAGAGGAGGAGATATGTGGGATGATAGATGACAGAGGAGGAGATATGTGGGATGATAGATGACAGAGGAGGAGATATGTGTGATGACAGATGACAGAGGAGATATGTGGGATGACAGATGACAGAGGAGGAGATATGTGGGATGACAGATGACAGAGGAGGAGATATGTGGGATGATAGATGACAGAGGAGGAGATATGTGTGATGACAGATGACAGAGGAGATATGTGGGATGATAGATGACAGAGGAGGAGATATGTGGGATGATAGATGACAGAGGAGGAGATATGTGTGATGACAGATGACAGAGGAGATATGTGGGATGACAGATGACAGAGGAGGAGATATGTGGGATGACAGATGACAGAGGAGGAGATATGTGGGATGACAGATGACAGAGGAGGAGGATATATGTAGGATGACAGATGACAGAGGAGGATATATGTGGGATGACAGATGACAGAGGAGATATGTGGGATGACAGATGACAGAGGAGGAGACATGTGGGATGACAGATGACAGAGGAGGAAATATGTGGGATGACAGATGACAGAGGAGGAAATATGTGGGATGTCAGATGACAGAGCAGATATGTGGGATGACAGGTGACAGAGGAGGAGATATGTGAGATGACAGATGACAGATGACAGAGGAGGAAATATGTGGGATGACAGATGACAGAGGAGATATGTGGGATGACATGACAGAGGAGGAGATATGTGGGATGACAGATGACAGAGGAGGAGATATGTGGGATGACAGATGACAGATGACAGAGGAGGAAATATGTGGGATTACAGATAACAGAGGAGGAGATATGTGGGATGACAGATGACAGAGGAGGAGATATGTGGGATGACAGATGACAGATGACAGAGGAGGAGATATGTGGGATGACAGATGACAGAGGAGATATGTGGAATGACAGATGACGGAGGAGGAGGAGATATGTGGGATGACAGATGAGGAGACATGTGGGATGACAGATGACGGAGGACGAGGAGATATGTGGGATGACAGATGACAGAGGAGGAGATATGTGGGATGACAGATGACAGAGGAGGAGATATGTGGGATGACAGATGACAGAGGAGGAGATATGTGTGGGATGACAGATGACAGAGGAGGAGGAGATATGTGGGATGACAGATGACAGATGACAGAGGAGGAGATATGTGGGATGACAGATGACAGATGACAGATGACAGAGGAGGAGATATGTGGGATGACAGATGACAGAGGAGGAGGATATATGTAGGATGACAGATGACAGAGGAGGAGATATGTGGGATGACAGATGACAGAGGAGATATGTGGGATGACAGATGACAGAGGAGGAGGAGATATGTGGGATGACAGATGACAGAGGAGATATGTGGGATGACAGGTGACAGAGGAGGAGATATGTGGGATGACAGATGATAGAGGAGGAGATATGTGGGATGACAGATGACAAGAGGAGAGGAGATATGTGGGATGACAGGTGACAGAGGAGGAGATATGTGGGATGACAGATGACAGAGGAGGAGGAGATATGTGGGATGACAGATGACAGAGGAGATATGTGGGATGACAGATGACAGAGGAGATATGTGGGATGACAGATGATAGAGGAGGAGATATGTGGGATGACAGATGACAGAGGAGATATGTGGGATGACAGATGATAGAGGAGGAGATATGTGGGATGACAAGATGACAGAGAGAGGAGATATGTGGGATGACAGTGACAGGGAGAGATATGTGGGATGACAGATGAAGAGGAGGAGATATGTGGGATGACAGATGACAGAGGAGGAGGAGATATGTGGGATGACAGATGACAGAGGAGGAGATATGTGGGATGACAGATGACAGAGGAGGAGATATGTGGATGACAGATGACAGAGGAGGAGATATGTGGGATGACAGATGACAGAGGGGAGATATGTGGGATGACAGATGACAGAGGAGGAGGAGATATGTGGGATGACAGAGGAGATATGTGGGATGACAGAGGAGATATGTGGGATGACAGATGACAGAGGAGGAGATATGTGGGATGACAGAGGAGATATGTGGGATGACAGATGACAGAGGAGGAGATATGTGGGATGACAGATGACAGAGGGATATGTGGATGACAGATGAAGGAGATATGTGGGATGACAGATGACAGAGGAGGAGATATGTGGATGACAGATGACGAGGAGGAGATATGTGGGATGACAGATGACAGAGGAGGAGATATGTGGGATGACAGATGACAAGGAGAAATGTGGGATGACAGATGACGGAGGAGGAGATATTGGATGACAGATGAGATATGTGGGATGACAGATGACGGAGGAGGAGATATGTGGGATGACAGATGACAGAGGAGGAGATATGTGGGATGACAGATGACAGAGGAGGAATATGTGGGATGACAGATGACAAGAGGAGATATGTGGATGACAGATGACGGAGGAGGAGATATGTGGGATGACAGATGACATAGGAAGATATGTGGGATGACAGATGACGAGGGGGAGATATGTGGGATGACAGATGACGAGAGGAGGAGATATGTGGGATGACAGATGACAGAGGAGGAGATATGTGGGATGACAGATGACAGAGGAGGAGATATGTGGGATGACAGATGACGGAGGAGAAGATATGTGGGATGACAGATGACGAGGAGGAGATATGTGGGATGACAGATGACAGAGGAGATATGTGGGATGACAGATGACGGAGGAGGAGATATGTGGGATGACAGATGACGGAGGAGAGAGATATGTGGGATGACAGATGACAGAGGAGATATGTGGGATGACAGATGACAGAGGAGATATGTGGGATGACAGATGACAGGATGAGGAGGATATGTGGATGACAGATGACAGATGCAAGGAGATATGTGGGATGACAGATGACAGAGGAGGAGATATGTGGGATGACAGATGACGATGAAGAGGAGATATGTGGGATGACAGATGACAGAGGAGGAGATATGTGGGATGACAGATGACAGAGGGGAGATATGTGGGATGACAGATGACAGAGGAGGAGATATGTGGGATGACAGATGACAGAGGAGGAGATATGTAGGATGACAGATGACAGAGGAGGAGATATGTGGGATGACAGATGACAGAGGAGGAGATATGTGGGATGACAGATGAGATATGTGGGATGATAGATGACAGAGGAGGAGATATGTGGGATGACAGATGACAGAGGAGGAGATATGTGGGATGACAGATGACAGAGGAGGAGATATGTGGATGACAGATGACGGAGGAGGAGATATGTGGATGACAGAGGACAGAGGAGAGATATGTGGGATGACAGATGACGAGGAGGAGATATGTGGGATGACAGATGACGGAGGAGGAGATATGTGGGATGACAGATGACAGAGGAGATATGTGGGATGAAAGATGACAGATGACAGAGGAGATATGTGGGATGACAGATGACAGAGGAGGAGATATGTGGGAGACAGATGACAGAGGAGATATGTGGGATGACAGATGACGAGGAGGAGATATGTGGGAGACAGATGAGAAGTGTGGATGACAGATGACGGAGGAGGAGATATGTGGGATGACAGAGTGACAAAAGAGAGGAGGAGATATGTGGGATGACAGATGACAGATGATGGAGGAGGAGATATGTGGGATGACAGATGACGGAGGAGGAGATATGTGGGATGACAGATGACAGAGGAGGAGATATGTGGGATGACAGATGACAGAGGAGGAGATATGTGGGATGACAGATGACGGAGGAGGAGATATGTGGGATGACAGATGACAGAGGAGAAGATATGTGGGATGACAGATGACAGAGGAGGAGATATGTGGATGACAGATGACAGAGGAGGAGATATGGGATGGATCAGAGGGAGATATGTGGGATGACAGATGACAGAGGAGGAGATATGTGGGATGACAGATGCAGAGGAGAGATATGTGGGAGACAGAGACAGGAGAATGGAGAAGATATGTGGGATGACAGATGACAGAGGAGGAGATATGTGGGATGACAGATGACGGAGGAGGAGATATGTGGGATGACAGATGACAGAGGAGGAGGAGATATGTGGGATGACAGATGACAGAGGAGGAGATATGTGGGATGACAGATGACGGAGGAGGAGATATGTGGGATGACAGATGACAGAGGAGGAGAGATATGTGGATGACAGATGACAGAGGAGGAGATATGTGGGATGACAGATGACGAGGAGGAGATATTGTGGATGACAGAGACAGAGGAGATATGTGGGATGACAGATGACAGAGGAGGAGATATGTGGGATGACAGATGACAGAGGAGGAGATATGTGGGATGACAGATGACAGAGGAGGAGATATGTGGGATGAAGATGACAGAGGAGGAGATATGTGGGATGACAGATGACGGGAGGAGATATGGGATGAAGATGACAGATTGTGGGAGGATATGTGGATGACAGATGACGAGGAGGAGATATGTGGGATGACAGATGACAGAGGAGGAGATATGTGGGATGACAGATGACAGAGGAGGAGATATGTGGGATGACAGATGACGGGGAAGTATGATGGATGAGAGAGATATGTGGGATGACAGATGACAGAGGAGGAGATATGTGGGATGACAGATGACAGAGGAGGAGATATGTGGGATGACAGATGACAGAGGAGGAGATATGTGGGATGACAGATGACAGAGGAGGAGATATGTGGGATGACAGATGACAGAGGAGGAGATATGTGGGATGACAGATGACAGAGGAGGAGATATGTGGGATGACAGATGACAGAGGAGGAGATATGTGGGATGACAGATGACAGAGGAGGAGATATGTGGGATGACAATGACAGATGAGAGGAGGAGATATGTGGGATGACAGATGACAGAGGAGGAGATATGTGGGATGACAGATGACAGAGGAGAGATATGTGGGATGACAGATGACAGAGGAGGAGATATGTGGGATGACAGATGACAGAGGAGGAGATATGTGGGATGACAGATGACAGAGGAGGAGATATGTGGGATGACAGATGACAGAGGAGGAGATATGTGGGATGACAGATGACGGAGGAGGAGGAGATATGTGGGATGACAGATGACAGAGGAGGAGATATGTGGGATGACAGATGACAGAGGAGAGATATGTGGGATGACAGATGACAGAGGAGAGAGATATGTGGGATGACAGATGACAGAGGAGATATGTGGGATGACAGATGACAGAAGAGATATGTGGGATGACAGATGACAGAGGGGGAGATATGTGGGATGACAGATGACAGAGGAGATATGTGGGATGACAGATGACAGAGGAGGAGATATGTGGGATGACAGATGACAGAGGAGGAGATATGTGGGATGACAGATGACAGAGGAGATATGTGAGATGACAGATGACAGAGGAGATATGTGGGATGACAGATGACAGAGGAGGAGATATGTGGGACATGTAATACGGGAGAAGGGTGTGGGTGTGGAGGCCTGCTGGACGGGTAGGGTGGTGGGGAAGAGAGCGAGTGGGCGGCAAAGAATGAAGTATTTGGACAGGATAATGAGGGATGGGAACACTGGAGGGATGGAACAAGTGGCAAGGACGGCAGAGAAGAGGACCGAGTGGCGTTCCGTTACCGTTCAGCCTGGACACGGCACTTGGGTAAGGTAAGGCCAGGTTCACCTTCCAAGCATAGACCAACAAAGCATTAAAATTCATAGTTTGAAGTCTAGCCAAGGCCGCAGGGCACTTGTTATGCTGGCATTAAGCTGTGTTATGCTGAGTGGTGAACGTCTACTGTCTGCTGCCTGTCTAGGATAGGTGGAGGTGCTGGCTTGATCAAAGATATACTTAGTCACCCGCCAGTGTCATCACCTAACATGTAACATCAACGCGACAACATATCGACGAGGATACATTCAACTAATAATAATAGTCACCGACCATTACATACTTATAGGGACTGGCAACTAAGCGGGCTTTGTGTTATCCATTTTTGTTGTGCCCTTGGCCAGTTCTTTGTGATGTAAAAAAAAAAAAAAAAAAAAAAAACTTGTCAGTCATCGTTGAACGGAAACCAAAACCGGTTCCATGTGTCACTTCAACCAGTGACCAACTCAACCCGTGACCCCATCAACCAGTGCCACCTCAACCAGTGCCAACTCAACCAGTGCCAACTCAACCAGTGACCATTTCAACCAGTGCCACCTCAACCAGTGCCAACACAACCACAGAACATTTCAACCAGTGACCATACATACATACCTTCAACATTAAACACAGCCCCCCCCCCCCCAACATTACATGCACCCCCAACACTTAACACCGGCACCCCCAACACTTAACACCGGCACCCCCAACACTTAACACCGGCACCCCCAACACCTAACACCGGCACCCCCAACACTTAACACCGGCACCCCCAACACCTAACACCGGCACCCCCAACACTTAACACCGGCACCCCCAACACTTAACACCGGCACTCCCAACACTTAACACCGGCACCCCCAACACTTAACACCGGCACCCCCAACACTTAACACCGGCACCCCCAACACTTAACCCGGCACCCCCAACACTTAACACCAGCACCCCCAACACTTAACACCGGCACCCCCAACACTTAACACCGGCACCCCCAACACTTAACACCGGCACCCCCAACACTTAACACCGGCATCCCCAACACTTAACACCGGCACCCCCAACACTTAACACCGGCATCCCCAACACTTAACACCGGCACCCCCAACACCTAACACCGGCACCCCAACACTTAACACCGGCACCCCCAACACTTAACACCGGCACCCCTAACACTTAACACCGGCACCCCCAACACCTAACACCGGCACCCCCAACACTTAACACCGATACCCCCAACACTTAATACCGGCACCCCCAACACTTAACACCGGCACCCCCAACACTTAACACCGGCACCCCCAACACTTAACACCGGCACCCCCAACACCTAACACGGGCACACCCAACACCTAACACCGGCACCCCCAACACTTAACACCGGTACCCCCAACACTTAACACCGGCACACCCAACACTTAACACCGGCACCCCCAACACTTAACACCGGCACCCCCAACACCTAACACCGGCACCCCCAACACTTAACACCGGCACCCCCAACACTTAACACCGGCACCCCCAACAACACCTAACACCGGCACCCCCAACACTTAACACCGGCACCCCCAACACTTAACACCGGCACCCCCAACACCTAACACCGGTACCCCCAACACTTAACACCGGCACCCCCAACAACACTTAACACCGGCACCCCCAACACTTAACACTGGCACCCCCAACACTTAACACCCGGCACCCCCAACAACACTTAACACCGGCACCCCCAACACTTAACACCGGCACCCCCAACAACACCTAACACCGGCGCCCCCAACACTTAACACCGACACCCCCAACACTTAACACTGGCACCCCAACACATAACACCGGCACCCCAACACTTAACACCGGCACCCCCAACAACACTTAACACCGGCACCCCCAACACTTAACACCGGCACCCCCAACACTTAACACCGGCACCCCCAACACCTAACACCGGTACCCCCAACACTTAACACCGGCACCCCCAACAACACTTAACACCGGCACCCCCAACACTTAACACTGGCACCCCCAACACTTAACACCGGCACCCCCAACAACACTTAACACTGGCACCCCCAACACTTAATACCGGTACCCCCAACACTTAACACCGGCAACCCCAACACTTAACACCGGCACCCCCAACACATAACACCGGCACCCCCAACACTTAACACCGGCACCCCCAACACTTAACACCGGCAACCCCAACACTTAACACCGGCACCCCCAACACTTAACACCGGCACCCCCAACACCTAACACCGGCACCCCCAACAACACTTAACACCGGCACCCCAACACTTAACACCGGCACCCCCAACACTTAACACCGGCACCCCCAACACTGAACACCGGCACCCCCAACACTTAACACCGGCACCCCCAACACTTAACACCGGCACCCCCAACACCTAACACCGGCACCCCAACAACACTTAACACCGGCACCCCCAACACCTAACACCGGCACCCCCAACACTTAACACCGGCACCCCCAACACTTAACACCGGCACCCCCAACACTTAACACCGGCACCCCCAACACTTAACACCGGCACCCCCAACACTTAACACCGGCACCCCCAACACTTAACACCGGCACCCCCA
This sequence comes from Chionoecetes opilio, assembly GCA_016584305.1. Lineage (NCBI taxonomy): Eukaryota > Metazoa > Arthropoda > Malacostraca > Decapoda > Majidae > Chionoecetes > Chionoecetes opilio. The sequence goes on along the minus strand of JACEEZ010025877.1, from coordinate 481,162 downwards.
ACACCTAACACCGGCACCCCCAACACCTAACACCGGCACCCCCAACACCTAACACCGGCACCCCTAACACTTAACACCGGCACCCCCAACACTTAACACATACGCACCCCAACACCCAGTACTAGGGTGTTCCTGGCTACAACCCTCCATGCCTGCGGGCCGCCAGAGGCAGCTGCGACACTCCCTCTACCCATTTGACTGTACATTTTTAACTACCACAACATTCCCCCATCAATCCTCTGTGTAGTCAGTATCCCGCACGCTCCCAATATAATAAGGAAGTAGGACACTGTCAGGCGGCCCATTCAAGGGATGTCAGATTGAAGCTATTAAATTTACACTCACTCGAGAGACGCAGAGTAAGGAGCGATCTGATAAAAGTTTTTAAGTGGATAAAGGGATATAATAAGGGAGAGGTAGGAAAAGTTCTCACGGCTAGTAATCAGGGTAGAACAAGAAGTAACGGATTCAAGCTGGAAAAGCGTAGATTTAAAAAGGAAATAGGGAAAAACTGGTTCACAAATATATAGGGTGGTAAACATGGAGGTAGAATGGGCATACTTCCTCCAAGGTGGTAAATGATTGGAATGGACTCAGTCGTCAGGTAGCTAGTGCGGAGTCATTAGGGAGCTTTAAAGGGAGGCTATACAATTTCGTGGATGGGGATGAAAGGTGGATGTAGGTAGTGTTAAGTAACAGGAACTACCACGTGTAGGTCTCACGGCCTCTTGTAGCTTCCTTATTTTCTTATGTTCTTATGACACTACCAGGCGGCCCATGGAAGAGGTGACAGACGCACACCCACGCCCCTCCCGCTCCAGTGCACCACGCTGCCATGGAGCTGTACATGTAGGGCGCTTGATAGCCCCATGCAAGCTGCCCTGCACCACCACCACAGCAGCAGTGCCAGGCTAGACTTACGTATATAAACATTACTTCACGTTTTTGTTTGGCATTTTTTACCCCCCCCCCCTCCCCCCCTTGTCACGCCCTGTAACACATGTCCAGACCCTCCCTAGAAAATTATATAACACTAGCTAACACCCCCCCCTATTTTTTTTTCAAATACAATACTATATAGTATTGTATTTGAAGAAAAACATGAAAATCTACTGAATAGGGGAGGGGGGGGGGGTATTAGCTACCGTAGATAACAGTAAAGTCGCCACCTGCAGTCATGTCGCCAGGCGCCAAATATTACGAACTAGCCGCAAAGCCGCCCTCCGGGCGGACTTTTTGGCTAGCTCCTGCGGAGGGCTATTGGTGGGCCTTCGGCCCACCAAACATGGACTCTCCAGATAGCCCCTTCTAACTTTCCTGAAATCATGGATGTAGAAATGTATGTATTCCCCCCACCCATTCACTCACCCATTACCCATCACCCCCCACCCATTCACTCACCCATTACCCATCACCCCCCACCCATTCACTCACCCATTACCCATCACCCCCCACCTATTCCCTCACCCATCACCCATCATCCCCAACCCATCACCCCCCACCCATTCACTCACCCATCACCCCACACCCATTACCCATCACCCCACCCATTCACTCACCCATTACCCATCACCCTACATCAAGGTTTCCTCAATTCTCGCAACCCACTTTTTTTTCACAATTATCGCTAATAGGCTGCTAAAAAAAAAAAAAAAAAAGTGATCGGATCATCTCATAACTTCCCCTGGCTTAAAACCTTCCCCTGGTCAACCCGATTCCAAAAATGTGCCATATGAGGTGATTGCGCCACGGGGGCGGAACCTATACCAGACACACACACACACACACACACACACACAGACAGACTTTCGCTTATATTTACCATTACCCATCACCCCCACCTATTCCCTCACCCATCACCCATCACCCCCCACCCATTCACTCACCCATCACCCCACACCCATTACCCATCACCCCACCCATTCACTCACCCATTACCCATCACCCTACATCAAGGTTTCCTCAATTCTCGCAACCCACTTTTTTTTCACAATTATCGCTAATAGGCTGCTAAAAAAAAAAAAAAAAAAAAATAATCGGATCATCTCATAACTGGGCTTAAAACCTTCCCCTGGTCAACCCGGTTCCAAAAATGTGCCATATGAGTTGATTGCGCCACGGGGGGCGGAACCTATACCAGACACACACACACCACACACACACACACACACACACACACACAGACAGACAGACAGACACACTTTCGCTTATATTATTATAGATTACCCATCACCCCCCCCCCTATTCCCTCACCCATCACCCATCACCCCCAACCCATCACCCCCCACCCATTCACTCACCCATCACCCCACACCCATTACCCATCACCCCACCCATTCACTCACCCATTACCCATCACCCTACATCAAGGCTTCCTCAATTCTCGCAACCCACTTTTGTTTCACAATTCTCGCTAATAGGCTGCTAAAAAAAAAAAAAAAAAAAGTGATCGGATCATCTCATAAGTGGGCTTATGACCTTCCCCTGGTCAACCTGATTCCAAAAATGTGCCATATGAGGTGTTTGCGCCACGGGGGGCGGAACCTATACCACACACACACACACACACACACAGACAGACACACTTTCGCTCATATTATTATAGATTATAGCATCACTACTGATTTGTATGTGCCACTGAAGATGATACACAGTAGTTTATATCATGACTGTATAATCTACTCTGTTTCAGCGTTGTTTTATGCTTTGTATCTGCATGTATAGACGGTTTCAAATTTCACTACGCGTTTTTTTTTCGGGCGACGACGACAGCGGTACGACACTCAGTAAATAAACACTAGATGGCGACTCTACTGTTGGTAGCCACTTTGTAGATATTTTTGTAATTTGTTCATTTATAGCCATACTATGACACAGATGAAGACACAAAAAATGACACAGACTCTTCAGATAGCCCCTTCTAACTTTCCTGAAATCATGGATGTAGAAATGTAAGTATTAACACCACCACACGGCTGTAAACAGAAAAAAAAGTTGTCCTGGGGCTACATTCAGAGAGGCTTACTTCCGGTCTGTACGACCTAGCGACTTCCAACAGCTGTTCTGGGCAACTTTTGGGATTCTGCAGGCACAGTGATGACGTATTTAAAGACGTTGAGCTGTCAAAACCAGCAACTGCCTCTAGGCAGTTGTAGAGCACGCAATATACATAAAAATACTCATAAATTGAGTATATATGATGTTTTCTGACTCAAGAACTGAACAGGGCAAGTATACAAATGAAATTAGGCCATATTACAATGCCATCCGCTCGTGATGAGTTTGTTATGAGGTGATGAGCCGAGTGGCGAACGATGGCATCACACCATGACTCACCACACGGCTCTGCGACAGACAAGGTATTTTCCTCCTCCTCCTTCTTTCTCTTACCCTTTATTCTTCCCTTCTTCCTCTACCTAATTCCTCCTCCTTCATCACCACTACTACTACTACTACTACTACTACTACTACTACTACTACTACTACTACCACTACCACTACTATTACTGCTGCTACTACTACTACTACTACTGCTACTACTACTACTACTACTACTACTACCACTACCACTACTATTACTGCTGCTACTACTACTATAGCCGTGCTTTTGTCGTCCAAGCATCGTCTTGGTACGATGACCGTTTTTTCTCGCAATTGAAAACGGATTGGTCTCTGCGACAACAACACAACAAGCTTGGTAGGGGCCGAAATAATAATCAGTCTAAAACATTGCAAACAATATCACAAAGCAGTATAACACACATTTCAGCAAGTGTTATTGGAGTGGTCTTCGTAATCCAAGACGGTGCTGGGACGATAAAAACACGGCTTAGCCTATTATTGCTGCTACATAAGAACATAAGAAAATAAGGAAGCTACAAGAGGCCGCGAGGCCTACACGTGGTAGCTCCTGTAAAGGAGCTAGTTATAGTAGCTCCTACTACAACTACTACCAACTGCTATAAGAAAAGGTTAGGAGGAGGAAGAGGAGGAGGAGAAGGAGAAGGAGAAGCTAGGAGGTAGAGGAGGAGGAGGAGGAAGAAGGGTGGAGCATTTTGGTGTGGATGATAAATTTGTTTATAAACACAGCTGAGAGCGTGGAAGCCTTGTGATTGGCTGAAACTTTTTGAGAAATACTATGTGATTCGCTGGCGAGGCTGTGACGTAATTGTACTCGCTCAGCCAATCAGCTATCGAAGCCCATAGTGACACCGTAGCGCCACTCCCATATCTCGTACCAGAATCCCCGCGACTTCCGGGTTGTACAAATAGAGGAAGTTAGTTAAGCTAAACACCGCGCCCTTTAACTCTCTCTGAATGTCTGCCCTGGCGACTTAACTGTTATCTACGGTAGTGTTATATAATTTTCTAGGGAGGGTCTGGACATGTGTTACAGGGTGTGACAAGGGGGGGGGAGAGGGGGGGTAAAAAATGACAAACAAAAACGTGAAGTAATTTTTGAATGGACCCTAACTCACTGCCTACTACATTCAACAACGCCATTTACCTTTGCCACGAAGCAGTGGAGTGGTGGTGGTGACGGTGACACGGTGTCCCAAGGCCTGGGCGACAGCATGGTGGTGGTGGTGGTGGTGGTGGGAGGGAAGGGTCACAGTTAAGGGTCAGTGGGGGTGTCCAGCCTATGAAGCCCGGGACACTGTAAGACTTCCTTACAACACTCCCATGGGACACCCTCGCCTCACACCAACCCTCGCATCCTGCTGGAAAATTATCAAAACAAAGAAAACTGTAGCGAGTGTTGATCCTTCTGATAACTCATTACAACATGCTCGCTAAGCTCTTCGTTCAGCTCTACACGTGTTGAATAAACTTATCAACTCATGCCTGACTGAAGCGGCCGCTGAATGGAACAAAGACCAACACTCAAAGAACACAACTTTTCATTTTGTTTTCATTTTTCAGCTCGTATCATCACAACTCACGTACTTTTATATCCCTGTATGTGTGTGTGCAGCGCGTGTATTGCGTGTGTGTGTGTGGGGTGGGGGGGGGGGGGGGGGGTCTCAGCTGCAGATATTTTATGTATTAATAAAAAATAATAATTACCAACAAAGGACATACATTCAATACATATCATTGACGGGTAAAACTGCAGTTGAGACCAATACTTTACTGACATAATGACAGCCCCATTCCCCCCCCCCCCCGCGCTAGTTCACTAACTTAGCCTGGGCATTGATTACGTAGCCTAACTTCACTGGAGGGGGTTTCGCCCCCCAGACCCCCCTTGTGTTATTTTTAATTTCCGATGGGTGTTGAAGGGGTTATAATATGCTGCAAGTTGTCACATCTACCAGTTGATGGCTGTTATAACTACCTGCCTTGTAATGCATTGAACTGCTGTTGTATACATTAACTGACAGTAATGAATAGTTAGCTTAATAAATAAACAGCGCGGTTCGACTGCAGTTTAATGCATTACAAGGCACGTAGTTATAATAGTTCTCAACTTGTAGATTTAATCATTTGCAGCATTTCTAACCCCTACAACTGCTGTCGGAAATAGAAAAATAACACAAGGAGGGTCTGGGGGGGGGGGGGGGGGGGGGGGGGGGGGGGGCGAAATCTCCCAGTGAGGTTAGAGGCGTTTTCTGCGGGGGATTTTTGGTTGCAATCGGAAGATTTTCTATTGCAAACGGTCACAACAACAACAACAACAAATGATTGCGGGTCGGGCCAATCATCTTCCCTGGATGGTTGAACAGGGATCGAAATTTGAGCAACCGAAAAATTTTCGGTTGCAAGCAGGATCCCCGCAGAAAACGCCTTAGGTTACGTTATCAATGCCCTGGTTAGGATAGTGAACTAGCGGGGGGGTCTGGGGGGTGCAGGCCGCCCTACCGTTATGTCGGGAGAGTATTGGTCAATAGGAGTATTGTACTAAACTACAGTTTTACCAACAGCCAAACCTCGTCTTTATGAAATAATTAAAGGTATGTGTGCAGTTTAAACCAATACAAGATCGGTGGTTTTAAGTATCCTGAATGTTTCGTTCTCATCATAAGGAGTATTTCTAACCCCTACAACAGTCAGTGGAAATTAAAAATAACACAAGGGGGGACCTGGGGGGGCGAAACCCCCCGGTGAGGTTAGGTTACGTAATCAATGCCCAGGTTAGGTTAGTTAACTGGTAGGGGGATCTGGGGGGGTGCAGTTAGGTTAGTTAACTGGCAGGGGGGGCTGGGGGGGTGCAGTTAGGTTAGTCAACTAGTAGGGGGTCTAGGGGGCTGCAGTTAGGTTAGTCAACTGGTAGGGGGTCTGGGGGGTGCAGTTAGGTTAGTTAACTGTAGGGGGTCTGGGGGGGCTGCAGTTAGGTCAGGAGAGTATTGGTCAATAGGGAGTATTGGTTGAAACTGCATATTTACCGGAACAAAATAGTCTCGATCTGCAGGGTAACTTAGGAATCTAAACCAACTAGATCAATAAACTAAATAAAATTGCAACATAGAAGATACAAATATAAGTAAGAGTTTCGTACACTCAGAATAAATAACAAACAGGCTGAATGGTGGAACAAGAAACATGAAAGCCTCGGAGCCTGCCTGGTACATGACACCAGTATAGAATGAGTAGTACATCTGCTGACTGGACAGTGAACCATAAGACATGTGCTGAGGTAAAGATTCGTTTTATCAACCCTCTCCTTTTTCAGATGAAACTATATTTGTCTGATAGATTTTGATGTGATTTGAAAGAATTTGATGTTGGTTTTTCTTGGCAATCACTACTTTTTTTTTTTAAGGCCCTTGACTTCACCTCGGGAGAATTATTGATTTCCAAGAAAAACGAACTTCAGGTTGTTCCTAAACACATCCAAATCTACTAGAAAAATTAAGTTCACGAATAAAACAAAACTAACCCAAACCAAAACTAAATGGTACATTTTCAGATGAACACCGAACTTCCTTTGGTGGACGAAACAATTTTTTTCTGGCGAGTTTTGATGTGTTTTGAATTAATCTGCTAACCGTTTGTCGCAAATTTTTTTTTTTTTTTTTTTTTTTTTTTTTTTTTTTTTTTTTTTTTTGTACATATATAAAAAATTAAAAAAAAATTTGAACCTAACCTAACCTATTCCTTGCCTAACATTTACCTTACCTAACCTAACCTATACCTTACCTACCATTTACCCAACCTAACCTTTACCTAACTAAAAAAAATAATAATAATAATTGCGACAGAAACGGTTGGCAGATTAATTCAAAACACATCAAAACTCACCAGAAAAAAATGATTTGTCTACCAAAGTGAATTCGGTGTTCATCTGGAATAATACCTACTAAGCTAACTAAACTAGCCTAACCTGAGGGGGACAGGGGGGCACTGAGACGCCGCGGGCCTGGGCAAGGCGACCTGATGGGATATTTATTCATATATGATAACATTTTATCCGTGATTTTGACCAAAGTATCAGTTTGCCAAGAGGTTTGAAGGTTAGTAGAAGACGTGTACGACGAAAGATTAGTCCTTCATAAGGTAGTAAGCGAGATATGGCAGGGGCGATAAAACGAATCTTAACCAACAGGGGCGATACGACGAATTTTAACCATGAAAGTGTTATTGACGGTGACACAAGAATTTTTTTTAAGTACTTATTAACGCAGCCTCTATCACACCCATGCAATGCCCCACCGTTACCTCCGTAGAACACATGAAGTAACGGATTCAAGCTGGAAAAGCGAATATTTAAAAAAAAATATAGGGAAAAACTGGTTCACAAATAGGGTGGTAAATGATTGGAATGGACTCAGTAGACAGGTAGTTAGTGCGGAGTCATTAGGGAGTTTTAATTAAAGGGAGGCTGGATAAATTCATGGATGGGTATGAAAGGTGGATGTAGGTAGTGTAAAGTAACAGGAACTACCACGAGTAGATCTCACGGCCTCTTGTACTTTCCTTATTTTCTTATGTTACGAACGTGCTCCTGGACAACTCGAGCTCAATCTCGAGGGGGAAGCCGGTTGTTCTGGCTGGGCTCAGGCCGAGACCCGGAGAGACACGAGGCGCAGAGGAGACGCCGGCGAGCAGGGAACAGAGGGGAAGTGCGGTCCCCAGGGGAGTTTGGAGACTCGCCTGGCCCGTAATTACCTCAGGGTCAGGCAAGCCAAGGGTAGAGGAAGTTTCCTGTGGTTTGAGGCGCCTGTGGAGGTGACAGATGGACTGTTCCAGCTGTGTGGTGGCGGCGGCGTTGTGAGGTAAGGCGACGTGCCATTCCCCGTGGCACTGTGTGGCGCCGTGACGAGGCGGCCACCGTGGTGTAGTGCCTGTGGGTGGCACTGTGGTGTGTCGCGGTGGGTCAAGCGAGCTGCCAGCGAGGCAGTCGCTGACGGAGGGAATCTACGTGGCCAGTGGAGTGGGGAGACGACTCATGGCACGTAAGGAGGCACAAGGGATTTCCTGGGAGAGGAATTGCCCCTGTGGGTAGTGGCGCCGGACGAGGCGGCCACTGTAGTGTGCCTGTGAGAGGTACTGGGGTTGTATTGTGACTGTTGGAGTGTTCCCTACGACGGCCGAGGAAGAGGTCGGTGGTTTGTCGGCGTGTGATGTAGTGTCTAGGTGTTGTAGATGTGTAGTGAGTGACCTTGCAACTTGTACTGTGAGTTACTTCAATATAACACCGTGAAAGGACCCTTTGTGTTTGCCTAAACCCTTCCCCCCTGAGTGTGTGAACAGCCAGAGAAGGGGAACCCAGCCTGGTAAAACCTCAATTTCTAGCACGAGCCCCGGTAACTTGCTACGCGTCCCCCCCCCCCCCCTCTGTCTTAAGCACCTGCCTGCTTTCCTGCATCTCAAGAGAGCAGCTCGGAGCAGGTGTAAAGTAGCCCAGCTAGCTGAGGACAGTGAAGGTAAGGAGGGGGCGTTCGTTGCATTCTTATGTTCTTACCTGTTGGCCGTGTTGTAAAGACTTCAGGAAGTTCAGGAACACTTGTCGTCTTCCCAAGGGGTGCCGCGAAGGGTCTTGAGTACCAGCTGACAGACAGCCTTGGCGGGGCGGTGACGGTCAGGGTTGCCACTATAAATTTTCGTAAATCCCAAGACTGATCCCCCAAAAGTCGCAAGATAGACAAAAATATCCCAAGATCTTTAAAAAAAACATTAATAAATTTTCAGAAATCCCAAGACTGATCGCCAAAAATGTCCCTAGACAAAAATATCCAAGATCTTTAAAAAAAACATTGAAACTGAACCCCAAATACGGTACACATGCTTACCTTGAGATAAACTACAGGAGAAATACTTGAATAATCCACCCAACAAATCCCAAGATAGACCAAATATATCCCAAGACCCTGGTCCAAATCCCAAGATATTGGAAAATATCCCAAGGAGTGGCATCCCTGGTGATGGTGTGGCACGAAGTACTGTCCACCCTCCATTCATCTCTCTTATTTCACTGGTTTTACAGCTTAATTGGTACCCTGATACATGTTACAGGCACCATCGAGGCACTAGCTTTCCATGAGAACACTTACAAGTAATAATAGTTACTCAAAAGCTTAAAATATCCATGTCAAAAAGTAGAAGTGAATCAGGAACGTCAAGGCAAGGCGATGACGGCGATGAGGCGTCTAAATATATAATAATCTTTGGTCGTATTATTATAACTTGTACCATTATTGTATCCATTATTAAGTTTTTTTGTTTACATAACATCACTTATATGGTATTAATGCTTTAATGAAACACTAAATCAGCCACACACAACCTTTTGCAAGGCTTCATTTCTCGCTTTACAATGACTGACAATAACGCGGGATTCTTGAATTGCTCTTTTATACAGTAAAGCCGGCCACACACACCGGCGCGGCCTGTCCGGCCGACGAAAAGGGGCGTGGCTAGAGGCGGCCGGTGTGTGTGTGGGGGTGTTTTTCATCCGGCGGGGCCTGTCGCAGCGACCGGATGAAAATCAGTCGGCGCTTGAAAATTCCGTCCGGCGCGGCCTGCCGCCTGTGTGTGTGTGGGTGCCTTCCGGCGCGGCCCGCCCCTCGCTCGGCCAGATAATGACTAATTGTACCAGTTATAATTGTATTTATGATAATATAGGTATTATATATGACGTATTATATATAGTATGACGTATTATATATAAGTATTATATGTATATGGCTGCACATGCAGCCATCACAAACAAGTCATTTTCGGACAGCGGATTCATGCTGTCACCACGGTGGTCCGACGTGTACTGTATATTTTCATGAGGCGGCCGGTGTGTGTGTGGGTCTCGTCCGGCGAACGATGCCCCGCCACTTTTTGTCGGCCGGACAGGCTGCGCCGGTGTGCGTGTGGCCGGCTTAAAACTCTCGTATTCGGACCCTCATTATTCGGACCTCCTCCTTTTTTTTCCCTTTTTTTTTTTAGGGGTCGAAATTTCCTAGCCTAATTTTTTTTTTTTTTTTTTTAGGGGTTGAAATTTCCTAGCCTAATTTTTTTTTTTTTTTTTTTTTAGGGGTTGAAATTTCCTAGCCTAATTTTTTTTTTTTTTTTTTTAGGGGTTGAAATTTCCTAGCCTAATTTTTTTTTTTTTTTTTTTTTTTAAGGGTTGAAATTTCCTAGCCTATTTTTTTTTTTTTTTTTAGGGGTTGAAATTTCCTAGCCTAGAAATTATTTATATTTTTTTTTTTTTTTTTTTTTTAGGGGTTGAAATTTCCTAGCCTAATTTTTTTTTTTTTTTTTTTTTTTTTTTAGGGGTTGAAATTTCCTAGCCTAGAATTTCTTTTTTTTTCTTTTTAGGGGTTGAAATTTCCTAGCCTAGAATTTTTTTTTTTTAACATATCTAAATCCCCCCATTATTCGGATCCTTGCATTACTCGGACCACTCCTTGGCCCAATTAGTCCGAATATGAGGTTTTACTGTATATTTTTTTTTATTATTTCCCCTTTATGATCCGCTAAGCCAGCCAGCCTCCTATGACGAAAACAATCATTGACTTGGTCTAATAAAGCGTAGTATACAGTTATGCAGTTATGTATCCTATTAAAATTCTACACAATATCGAGTCTTGAAAATATGTATACAGCTAAGTATTAATTATCCGACCTTGGGGGGACCGAAGGTAGGTCGGATAATTGGAATAGTCGGATGTTCGGATATCACAGTAACCAAAAACGTAAGGACAAAATGGTATAGAACATAAAAGATGCAGCTCTTGAAGGCCGATCCAGTGGTAGACGCGAAAGTAAAATTCATGCATAAATAAAGCCACAAATCAATGTTTTCTAAAAAAAAAAAAAAAAAAAAAAAAAAAAAAAAAAAAAAAAAAAAAAAAAGTAAAATAAATGGCCAAAACAAGACACAATGTGGTGGTAAAAAGAGTCGGTTGTTTGGACAAGTCGGATGTTTGGAGGTCGGATGTTGGGAATTTGGCTGTATATACGTACTGTACTCCTTTTTTTTATTATAATGAGCTGCATAACTCCACTGTTCCCTTGTTGCCGAGTGTGTTGGGCGGTGACTAGGCTAACATGTTATCTGGCCTATTTCAGGGAGCAGTGCCGTTTCTAGCCTTTGGGGCCCTATGCGAAATGGTGTTTGGGGCCTATTTTGTAAAACTATGGTGGGGGGATTCCAAGCCCTCTAAGGTGGTCCGGGGGCATGCCTTGAATATTCAAATGCATCAATCTGGTGCACTTTAAGAGGAAGAGAGACTAGATTCTAAATATAAAGCAAATAGTGGCAGCCCCTTGGTGGCTTCGGGGGCCCTGTGCAACCTGTAGCTCGCATAGAGTAAGAAACGACCCTGCATAGCCAATGAAAATATTCTTGCAATCAGTTCCAAGAAAAATTCTCTTACCCTTTTTACTCCAACAGCAGCTTAGATCTGTCAGCATAAGACAATTACATCCACATCATCTTTGTCACTGATGTACTGTAACCATTCTATGATGTTACCAATATAGCCAAGGACGAAATCATGACATGCCAACACCTAATCCTGCATTCCTTGACCTTCACGTCAACTCGGCTCTAGGCAGATCCAGAATAACTAAAAAAAAATAAAAGGTGGGTAGATACATTAAGAGGCTGGATAAATTCATGGATGGGGATGAAAGGTGGATGTAGGTAGTTATGAGCGAGCGCTTGAGAGTCCTCACTGGATACGGGATTTTTCTCACATAAGCGGCCGACCCGACCGCCCGACCGACCATCACGCTTTTCAGGAGCTTATATCTTTGGAATCCCGCTTCCGATTGACAAGCGGCATCTGATATCCCCATTCGATCCCTATTTGTGCTTGACATGTTTTGTCTCACGTGAGGAGACGGCAGTGGTGTCAGACAACGTTATCTTGCTATAGCTGAGAAACGGCTGTACCGACTCAGTTGAAATTTGGTGTGTGGTTTGATACACCTAGCAATGTCACACAGGTCAAACTCCGGGTGACGCCGCACGTACGCACGTGCGGCAGGTTTCTACGGGCTCGCTCGTCCTTCGCCGATTAAGGCGTCTTACTGGTGTTAAGTAACAGGAACTACCACGTGTAGGTCTCACGGCCTCTTGTAGCTTTCTTATTTTCTGATGTTCTTAATAACCCAAAACCCAGAGTATTTAATTTACTTTATTATGCCAAATTATATAACACAATGAAAGTATCACAAGAGTCATAAGCAACAAAGCCCTAGAAAAAAACACATTTGGGCTAGAGTAAAAAGATGCCTTATATTACCAACAATTTTTAACACTTTTTGTATAGAAGTTAAAACAGGAAAAAGCTTGTTAAAAAATTATAACCTAATCTCCGCTACTTCTCGGCGAGTGCTATTCAAAGGCTCACGATTATTAGTGATACAAGTGTGCAATCAGCAACATTATCCTACCACTAAGTTATTATATATCCAAGGGAACAAACATCTATATCTATACAAAGAAAACTACTCAACAATGATGTATTGAGTCATCTGAATGCATATTACTGGATCAAAACAAAACATTTATAGGTGGTTATATAGTGATAAAGATCTCTTAACCTTAAGCTGTCCTACCTGTCAGACACAAAGCTTAAGCTATTCATTACGATAAGGATAAAAGTTATAACATTAAATTTTACTAAGTGCCTGTTTTCCTGCCCTGACAACACTCCTCCTGCCTCTCCCGGCCCTTCCTCCTCCATCCCTTGTCTCACCTCTCAGTCTCTCCTCTCACCTCCCTCACACATCATCCTCCTAACAGTTTACAGTCAGTGTGCAGACCGTCGCAGCGCTGAGAGCACCAGTCACACACACACACGGGCGGACTGGCTGGGAACCATAACCCGGACTCTCTGCTCATCTGGCCTCTATTCCTCCGTCTGGCTCTCTTACAAATCATTTTCTCCCTGTCAGTATCTCGGGGGGAAACAGCTCACTATAGAAGCACCTGGAGGTCAACACAGCCACGTGGCGAGGTCATCATCACAGGTAGAGAAGGCTACATGCTGCGGAGCGAGACCAGTCATCATCAATGCCATCAAGATCTGACCCACAGACTGACTGACTGACTGACTGACTGACTGACTGACTGATTGACACACTGCAAGAGACATACTGCTGGCGCTGTGCCCCGGCGTGGCCCGACCCTTGGACCACCCACCCGCGGCAAGCTGTCCTCACGCCACGCCCAAAGTGATGACCAGCGGCGCACACAGTGAACGTGACAGCCGTGGGGGAGTGTCGGCTGGGCTGTGGTGAACCCTCAAGCTGTGAGCCAAGCAGTAAACAACATGACAAAGCTCAAAGCTTAAGACTCCATCAAAATGGCTGGTGGCTCCATGGTGAATGCAAGGCAATACCGTGGCGATGACATCATGAACACACTCACGAGCCACAGCAAGCAGGTTTGGTATTCCTTGAATCTAGTTATTTGATTTAAATTAAATTAAAATTTTGTAACCACCTTGCTTATGCTGCATATTTGTACAGTGCTGACATTCCTGGAAATTGTTTGCACTGTTTATGAACAATCTGTTTTGTGTGAAGTGATTCCCCGTGTGTTGGGGCAATGGCCTTTTGTTGAAGAGAAATAATGATTCTTTCCACCAATCATGATCACCAATCATGATCACCAATCATGATCAACTGGAAACATAGAACAGCCAAAAAATGAGAGCTGTGTGTTGAGGGAGCCCAGCAGGCTGGGGGGCATGAAGCAGCACTGTCCCACATGCAACACAAGCAGGTGATTCATAAAAAGAGGCCTAAACGTGTGTTTGCAAGCTGCTCTCTAAGGGTCGCCGGGTGGGTGATGGGCAAGTGAGGGCCACGCCGGGGCACTGGCCGAGGGGCCGGGGGCACTGGCGGCCACCACAGGGTGTCTGGTGCTGGGCAGCGGCGAGGACCGCGCCGGGGAGTCAGTGAGAGGCCGTCAGGGAGGTCGCACGCACACTCTCAAACACTGCAGGCGAGGCTCCGGCCTGCCTGGCACGCTACTTAGCTTTGAGCTCCTAGTCCTCGGCCTCACAGTCAAGGCTGGCAAACTTGTTGGCTGTGTCAAGCACCTGCAAGCATACAGAGAAATGAACACATGGCTGGAGGCACGGCAGATGTGACGACACCATAAGAGCCAAGAACACCTACATACACATGAGAAGTGTGCTGGTGGTGACAAGCAAAGGTCACAAGGCTAAGATGGACATGCATCTATCTGACAACAGCAACATAAAGGAATTTGAGGAAACTGACTAAGATAACTGAAGCATTTTCTACAGGGTGGGAAAAAAGAGAACAATTAAGAGGCAAATAGTCTTCTTGGCAGGAGGCAACAAGAGGAGTTCCTGGATTCAGTGTTGGCAACCACTGTGGTTTGAGATGACCAAAGTAAGTAGTGCGTGCAGGTATACAGCAATGTACATGCATGTCTGATAAGTTGGTACCAAATGACAGGACATTATGAGCTTGAATCAATCTGGTAATATACATACTTATAATATAGACACCAGTAAAGACACAAATAAAAATAGCAAACTAATAAAATAAAAAATAAAACAGACACTCTAATAACATGACTCAGTGACTTACCTTTACATCTTCCTTCTGCTGCTCCTGCACGGCGGACTCCTTGCCATCCTTGGCGGCAGCCGGCCCCTCACCACCATCACCACTCCTCGGCCCGGCCCTCTCCCGGCTCTCATCCTCGGGGCCATTCCGGCTCTCATCCCGCCTCTCATCCCTCGGCTCATCACGTCTGTCACCCCTCGGCTCATCTCTCCTGTCATCCCTTGGCTCACCATCACGTCTGTCACCTCTCGGCTCATCTCTCCTGTCATCCCTTGGCTCATCACGTCTGTCACCCCTTGGCTCATCTCTCCTGTCATCCCTACGGTCGTCTCTCCTGTCATCCCTTGGGTCATCCCGCCTGTCATCCCGCCTGTCATCCCTACGGTCGTCGCGACGCTCAAAGCGACGTGGCGGCTCATCTCTGAGGGGAGGGACACAGGGCCACAATGAATATGTTGATGTCACAATAACAGGCATATAAAATTACTGTATTTTCTGGCCTCTAGGACTCACCCTAATTTATATTTTCCAAATTTTGTTAAGAAACATTCATCAAAATAGTGTCTCCACACTTTCACCTCTCTGACGAACATGTTTTGTGGCTGCCGAAGCAACATGGAGATCATTGAGGACCATTTATAACGTGTATCTTTTTTTTCTAGTGCAGATACATCGTAACTTTACATACAAAGTTCACCCACAGTATGGCTTTGTTTACTCACACATTCAACTGTCTCAATGCACTGAAGTGGCTTCAATGAAGTGAAGTGAACCTTTTATAGCATGGAATATATTACTTCTGTTATGGGTACATGATTTTCCACTATGTTTTTGTGGTAAATTTAGCTTTGGCACCCCTGTCCAAGGCGTGACTTCCTTGTTGTTGCCAGAGAACCCCACACAAGGCGAGGTGCTCGCTAGCACTGCCATGGTGGAGGCTGTCAAGGCAGGATTATTTGCATCCTCGGGATAGCTGGGTGTGTCAGATTAATGCATACTTTAGGAAAGTATTTAGAGTAAGAAAGCATGCAGGTAAGTATTGATGGAAGTGTATGGTGTGGGCTGGGCCGGCCTGGCTTGGTCTG
Organism: Chionoecetes opilio; assembly: GCA_016584305.1. Taxonomy (NCBI): domain Eukaryota; kingdom Metazoa; phylum Arthropoda; class Malacostraca; order Decapoda; family Majidae; genus Chionoecetes; species Chionoecetes opilio. The sequence continues at coordinate 465,086 of JACEEZ010025877.1, read as the reverse complement.
GCAACTACCGCCCACAAACCCATACACATGCATCCCTTCCTATAACCTTTCTGGCAGTAAAGTCCTCAGTCTGCTAATAACCCTAAAACTCTTACTTTATAATGAACACTAGAAATGAGGTTCAAAGAATAACTGAATGTGCCACCAAAGCTGAGTCACAGCTTGCCTAACAGCCACTTACTTGCTCATCGAAGGCTCCATCTTCCTCAGTTTCTCTTCAATCTGGCGTTCCCGGGCGGCCGTGTCCACTGGCTTGGCGGCCCCAAAGATGCCTCCGCCACTCACTGGCTGGACCTCCCTCACCTCCCTGGTGGGGGCAAGAGAAAAACATGCTTTCTGCCTTGTCTTGTAGTCCATGGTTACCGCCATCATGGGAAATACACTACAATACATGGTGGGTTATAAAGCCATCTGCCAGCAAGGGATCAAAGACATTCACAGTCTTCAAGCCATCACTCGCATGTATAAGTGGTGAATAAACACCTATCGTCCTCACAAGGGCAAAATCTTAAGGAGAAAAAACAAACACCCAGACAGAGGATATTTCAGAGGATTATTTTGGTCTAGAGAGCCCTGACAACTTTCCCGGAGACCGGCAACAACTGTTGGGCGGCGCTACACCTCACCCACACCTCCCACAACACCAAAGCTAGTTATAGTAAATTTACATTGAACATACCCAGAAGCCACGCCCACTGCCCTCCCCTTTTCTACATGGCAGCTGATTGGTGCATTACTCGTATCATCACTACCAATCACAATACCCTCACTACTTACCAGCGCGTGACCACTGGGCAGAGCAATCTTCACTACAAAGGGTGTAGTGTAAACACAGGCCAACAGGAGTGTGTGTACTGCACATGTTATCTTCACTACAAAAGAAATGTTGGCCTATGTTTACACTACACCCTTTGTGGTGAAGATTGCTCTGCCCAGTGGTCACGCGCTGGTAAGTAGTGAAGATATTGTGATTGGTAGTGATGATACGAGGAATGCACCAATCAGCTGCCATGTAGTAAAGGGAGGGATGGCAGTGGGCGTGGCTTTTGGGTATGTTCAGGGAGGGAGGGCAGTGGGCGTGGCTTCTGGGTATGTTCAGGGAGGGAGGGCAGTGGGCGTGGCTTCTGGGTATGTTCAGGGAGGGAGGGCAGTGGGCGTGGCTTCTGGGTATGTTCAGGGAGGGAGGGCAGTGGGCGTGGCTTCTGGGTATGTTCAGGGAGGGAGGGCAGTGGGCGTGGCTTCTGGGTATGTTCAACGTAAATTTACTACAATTTACCTTGACTTTTACCTTCAACAGGGGATAAAAAAAAAAAAATATGCAAAATGGCAAGAAAAACTGTGGAAGTTGATGCCTCAAACCAGACTTTTTTCATTATAATACCTTCAACAGGTCAGTGGTGGGCAACCGTCCCCCAGCAGCCCCACACCTGCCCACCTCAGCACCCCTGCGCAACCCATGATACACAGAGAAGGGGACACACGCCATGCCCTTCATCACCTTGCAGCGGACTGTATTTATAAACTTTCTTTGATCATACATAAGGCCCTCTTCCCTCTGTCATGGGTAGCACTACACTCAAAGTCACATGTACAAATGACACACGGATACTAACCTTTGATCTAAGGCTCTAAGGCCAGCTCATTGCTTCATACATCAAATATTTGTGATTATTTACAGCATTATATTTTACAGCATCAGGTACTGGTCAAAACAAAACAAAACAACAACAACAACAACAACAAAAAAAAGCTAGCTGCCAGAGCCTATAGAGAATAAAGTAGACTTCCAAAAAATGGGTTGGATCAATTTAGTTTGGAATGTGCCTTGATACTCCTCTCTTGAATGTGTTTTTAAGCCGTGGGAAGTGTCTGTCCCACCAAGCCAAGGCTTTCTTGGATCTACACTCTACCGTAGATAACAGTGAAGTCGCCACCTGCAGTGATGTCGCCAGGCGCCAAATATTACGAATTATAGCATCACTACTGATTTTTATGTGTCACTGAAGATGTTACACAGTAGTTTATATCATGGCTGTATAATCTACCCTGTTGCAGCATTGTTTTATGCTTTGTAGCTGCAAATATAACTGTTGCGCATTTTGCTTCTCACGTTTTTCTTGGCGCGATGACAGACAGTAAACAGTAGCTTTTCGGGCGACAGAACGCAGACTTGCCAGATCTTTCAAACTTGAATATAATTTATTTTCACGTTGGCAGAGGAATTTTTATATATCCACGCATCTTCCGCAGCTAATTGGAAGACTTGTTTTACTTTACCTCTAATTTCCCTGAATTCCCCAGTGGCGTCTCAACTGTTGGGTTAAAATACTAGCTGGTGACTTTACTGTAGTAGGTATAGTGAGGTCGCCACTCGGTTTTATTTTTGTAATTTGTTCATTTATAGCCCTAATATGACACAGATGAAGACACAAAATAACAGACTTTCCAGATAGACCCTTCTAACTTTCCTGAAATCATGGATGTACAAATGTAAGTAGTAACGCCACCACACGTCTGTAAATAACAAAGAAACGTAGAACTGGCGGCTTCACTGTTATCTACGGTATAGTCTACACCCATGCGACTTTTTCCCAAACACAGAGCTGGACATCAGAATAGAAGCAAAACACAAGAGTCCGGCTCATTACAAAGGCAATAACAACAGGAACTACCACGTGTAGGTCTCACGGCCTCTTGTAGCTTCCTTATTTTCACCACAATTCTTAACCCCTTGAGGCCCAGAACGTTATTTCCATGGTAATTTGGGTACCATTAGACGACTTTAGTGAATATAAGCAATATTTTAAAGATATGACCTGTTTAGTATCCTTGGCCACTAACTAATTTGGTATATTTAGTTCTTTTTCGTAATTTTATGGCTAACAACAGACAATTTTATATAGCTAAGAAAAGATCTGGGCTTGAAGGGGTTAGTTAATTAGATGCACACTCCAAACACACAAACATGGATGAACAAAAGGCTGCTACTTACCTCTTGGGGGCAGCCTGATCCCTCACATGGTGGATCCTCTTGTCGATCTCCTTCTCCCGGGAGGCTGTGTCCACAGGCCGAGCAGAGCCAAAGATGCCTCCTCCACCACCTCCTCCACCACCCCCTCCTCCTCCTCCTCTTTCTCCTCCTCCTCTTTCTCCTCCTCCACCACCCATCTCCTTATCCCGGGAGGCTGTGTCCACGGGCCGGGCATTGCCAAAGATGCCTCCTCCTCCACCTCCTCCTCCTCCTCCACCTCCTCTTTCTCCACCTCCTCTTTCTCCACCTCCTCTTTCTCCTCCTCCACCACTGATCTCTTTGTCCCGGGAGGCTGTGTCCACGGGCCGGGCATTGCCAAAGATGCCTCCTCCACCTCCTCCTCCACCACCCCCTCTTTCTCCTCCTCCTCTTTCTCCTCCTCCACCACTGATCTCTTTGTCCCGGGAGGCTGTGTCCACGGGCCGGGCATTGCCAAAGATGCCTCCTCCACCTCCTCCTCCACCACCCCCTCTTTCTCCTCCTCCTCTTTCTCCTCCTCCACCACTGATCTCCTTGTCCCGGGAGGCTGTGTCCACTGGCCTGGCATTGCCAAAGATGCCTCCTCCACCTCCTCCTCCACCACCCCCTCTTTCTCCTCCTCCTCTTTCTCCTCCTCCACCACTGATCTCCTTGTCCCGGGAGGCTGTGTCCACGGGCCGGGCATTGCCAAAGATGCCTCCTCCACCCTCCTCCTCCACCACCCCCTCTTTCTCCTCCTCCTCTTTCTCCTCCTCCACCACTGATCTCTTGTCCCGGGAGGCTGTGTCCACGGGCCGGGCATTGCCAAAGATGCCTCCTCCACCTCCTCCTCCACCACCCCCTCTTTCTCCTCCTCCTCTTTCTCCTCCTCCACCACTGATCTCCTTGTCCCGGGAGGCTGTGTCCACTGGCCTGGCATTGCCAAAGATGCCTCCTCCACCTCCTCCTCCACCACCCCCTCCTCCTCCTCCTCCTCTTTCTCTTTCTCCTCCTCCACCACTGATCTCCTTGTCCCGGGAGGCTGTGTCCACGGGCCGGGCATTGCCAAAGATGCCTCCTCCACCTCCTCCTCCTCCACCACCCCCTCTTTCTCCTCCTCTCTTTCTCCTCCTCCACCACTGATCTCCTTGTCCCGGGAGGCTGTGTCCACGGGCCGGGCATTGCCAAAGATGCCTCCTCCTCCACCACCCCCTCCTCCTCCTCCTCTTTCTCCTCCACCACCCCCTCCTCCTCCTCCTCTTTCTCCTCCTCCTCTTTCTCCTCCTCCTCTTTCTCTTTCTCCTCCTCCTCCTCCTCCTCCTCCTCCTCCTCCTCCTCCTCCTCCACTACCTCCACCACCAGCACCGGCCCCACCAGACTCAGCACCGGCCGAGTCTCCTGCCTCCTTCTTGTCCTCCGGAGGGCCACCCCCCGCGCCCGTCCTGGGCTTCAGCTGCAGCCTGGAGGTTGAAGTGGATATAGGGATACAATAAAGGAGAGGTAGGAAAAGTTCTCACGGCTAGTAATCAGGGTAGAACAAGAAGTAACGGATTCAAACTGGTAAAAGTGTAATTTAAAAAGGAAATAGGGATAAGATAAGATACTTTGATCCTATCTAGACACTTTGCAAGTACCAACTACAAGGTTATTGACTATACAAAGTGCCACCACGCCAGGACGAACTTGGTGGGCTCGAACCGCTGACCAAATGCAGGGACGCTACACGCGAGTCCGCAGCTCTACCAACCGAGCCACCCTGACGGGTAAGGAAATAGGGAAAAACTGGTTCACAAATAGGGTGGTAAATGATTGGAATGGACTCAGTAGACAGGTAGTTAGTGCGGAGTCAATAGGGAGTTTTAAATGGAGGCTGGAAAATTTTATGCATGGGGATGAAAGGTGGATGTAGGTAGTGCTAAGTACAGGCACCTCTCGTTTTAAACATGTTTAAACTACACGTTTTTGGATTAACACGATGTGAAAAATGGAGCATATTGTTCAAATAACGTTTTATATTTAGAGTAACACGATATGCTCCGAGTAAAAAAATGCTCACTCACCAAATCTTACAATGTCCCAGAAATGAATCATTTAGATTATACATATACAAGTAAGTGTACCTAGGGGAGGCAGAGGCAGAGTGGTTAGAGCCCTGGAGATCACTGCCCACAGGAGCTATTGGCAACAATGTGGAAAAAAAAAAAATTATGTTCACATTATGCAAAATTTACTTTAAGCGAGGTCTCCAGGAACACAACCCTCGCGTAAATCAAGATATACCTGGCTAGACGGAGTAAATCAAGATATACCCGGCTAGATGGAGTAAATCAAGATATACCTGGCTAGACGGAGTAAATCAAGATATACCTGGCTAGACGGAGTAAATCAAGATATACCTGGCTAGACGGAGTAAATCAAGATATACCTGGCTAGACGGAGTAAATCAAGATATACCTGGCTAGACGGAGTGAATCAAGATATACCTGGCTAGACGGAGTAAATCAAGATATACCCGGCTAGACGGAGTAAATCAAGATATACCCGGCTAGACGGAGTAAATCAAGATATACCTGGCTAGACGGAGTAAATCAAGATATACCTGGCTAGACGGAGTAAATCAAGATATACCCGGCTAGACGGAGTAAATCAAGATATACCCGGCTAGACGGAGTAAATCAAGATATACCCGGCTAGATGGAGTAAATCAAGATATACCCGGCTAGACGGAGTAAATCAAGATATACCCGGCTAGACGGAGTAAATCAAGATATACCTGGCTAGACGGAGTAAATCAAGATATACCTGGCTAGACGGAGTAAATCAAGATATACCCGGCTAGACGGAGTAAATCAAGATATACCCGGCTAGACGGAGTAAATCAAGATATACCCGGCTAGACGGAGTAAATCAAGATATACCCGGCTACGACGGAGTAAATCAAGATATGCCCGGCTAGATGGAGTAAATCAAGATATACCTGGCTAGACGGAGTGAAATCAAGATATACCCGGCTAGATGGAGGATAATCAAGATATACCTGGCTAGACGGAGTAAATCAAGATATACCCGGCTAGACGGAGTAAATCAAGATATACCGGCTAGATGGAGTAAATCAAGATATACCTGGCTAGACGGAGTAAATCAAGATATACCTGGCTAGACGGTAGTAAATCAAGATATACGCTGGCTAGACGAGTATAAATCAAGATATACCCGGCTAGACGGAGTAAATCAAGATATACCCGGCTAGACGGAGTAAATCAAGGTATACCTGGCTAGACGGAGTAAATCAAGATATACCCGGCTAGACGGAGTGAATCAAGATATACCTGGCTAGACGGAGTAAATCAAGATATACCCGGCTAGACGGAGTAAATCAAGGTATACCTGGCTAGACGGAGTAAATCAATATATACCTGGCTAGACGGAGTGAATCAAGATATACCCGGCTAGACGGAGTAAATCAAGATATACCCGGCTAGACGGAGTAAATCAAGATATACCCGGCTAGACGGAGTAAATCAAGATATACCTGGCTAGACGGAGTAAATCAAGATATACCCGGCTAGACGGAGTAAATCAAGATATACCCGGCTAGACGGAGTAAATCAAGATATACCCGGCTAGACGGAGTAAATCAAGATATACCTGGCTAGACGGAGTGAATCAAGGTATACCCGGCTAGACGGAGTAAATCAAGATATACCCGGCTAGACGGAGTAAATCAAGATATACCTGGCTAGACGGAGTAAATCAAGATATACCCGGCTAGACGGAGTAAATCAAGATATACCTGGCTAGACGGAGTAAATCAAGATATACCCGGCTAGACGGAGTGAATCAAGATATACCTGGCTAGACGGAGTAAATCAAGATATACCCGGCTAGACGGAGTAAATCAAGATATACCTGGCTAGACGGAGTGAATCAAGATATACCCGGCTAGACGGAGTAAATCAAGGTATACCTGGCTAGACGGAGTAAATCAAGGTATACCTGGCTAGACGGAGTAAATCAAGGTATACCTGGCTAGACGGAGTGAATCAAGATATACCCGGCTAGACGGAGTAAATCAAGATATACCCGGCTAGACGGAGTGAATCAAGATATACCCGGCTAGACGGAGTAAATCAAGATATACCCGGCTAGACGGAGTAAATCAAGATATACCCGGCTAGACGGAGTAAATCAAGATATACCTGGCTAGACGGAGTAAATCAAGGTATACCTGGCTAGACGGAGTGAATCAAGATATACCTGGCTAGACGGAGTAAATCAAGGTATACCTGGCTAGACGGAGTGAATCAAGATATACCTGGCTAGACGGAGTAAATCAAGATATACCTGGCTAGACGGAGTAAATCAAGATATACCCGGCTAGACGGAGTAAATCAAGATATACCCGGCTAGACGGAGTAAATCAAGATATACCTGGCTAGACGGAGTAAATCAAGATATACCTGGCTAGACGGAGTGAATCAAGATATACCTGGCTAGACGGAGTGAATCAAGATATACCTGGCTAGACGGAGTGAATCAAGATATACCTGGCTAGACGGAGTAAATCAAGATATACCTGGCTAGACGGAGTGAATCAAGATATACCTGGCTAGACGGAGTGAATCAAGATATACCCGGCTAGACAGCTTCATGGATGGGGATGAAAGGTGGATGTAGGTAGTGTTAAGTAACAGGAACTACCACGTGTAGGTCTCCCAGCCTCTTGTAGCTTCCTTATGTTATTATGTTGATGTATACTTTTTCTTATACTTTTTTATAGTATTATACTTTCCTATACTTATGTACTCACTTGGGGCGTTCTCGTCCTGTTGAGTCGGAGCCGCCGCCACCGCCGCCGCCGCCGCCGCTGGAGCGAGGAGGGGGAGCGTCGCTGCGGTCCCTCCTCCAGGGGTTGTCCTCCCGCCCACCACCTGGCCCACCAGAGTATCGCCCTGAAAGTTAGCATGGATCACTGTGCAGGGGAAGAGGGAGGGCAAGGCCGGGGAAGACAAATAGGCCATAAAAAGATGCACCAAAATGCAACGCAAGATGGACAAGAACAGAGATCAAGACAATAGAAGCACATGACAGCAAGGCAACACAAGGCTTGATCATTCACTCTTGTCATCCAGCCAGACGGTGCAGCCACAACACAGCACGGGCCAGACGGTGCAGCGGCCACACAGCACGGGCCAGACGGTGCAGCGGCCACACAGCACGGGCCAGACGGTGCAGCGGCCACACAGCACGGGCCAGACGGTGCAGCGACCACACAGCACGACATACAGACACAAACACGACACATCCAACACAACACAAAGGCAACGGGTGGATGGTATAGATCTAGAGGCTCAGCTTTTCCATGTTCTCTGATGCAGCAAATACAGTGCAGCACGGGACTCAATGACAGACACAGCAAGGACTAGCAGGAAGCAGAGGGTAAGTATGACAGACACAGCAAGGACTAGCAGGAAGCAGAGGGTAAGTATGACAGACACAGCAAGGACTAGCAGGAAGCAGAGGGTAAGTATGACAGACACAGCAAGGAACAGCAGGAAGCAGAGGGTAAGTATGACAGACACAGCAAGGAACAGCAGGAAGCAGAGGGTAAGTATGACAGACACAGCAAGGACTAGCAGGAAGCAGAGGGTAAGTATGACAGACACAGCAAGGAACAGCAGGAAGCAGAGGGTAAGTGAGGCTCAACCCTTCAAATAAAACTAAATATGTGTAGTGAAAGATCCTTATTTCCAGATCCAATGGTTCACTTCAGTGTTGTGGGTAGTGCAACACTGTATTGTCTCTGGCTAGGTGGTGGTGGTGGGAACACAGCAATGTGAGGCAGCTCAAGGCTTAGTAAGATAAGGCATATAGTAAGAAATGCCCTGCAATACCACACACCACTATGCGCAGGAATAGTCAGGAGTTAAATATAAGACCAGATACAATCAGGCGCCTAGAATTGAAACGGCACAAGCGCCACCTTAAAAAAAAACCACCGCCACCTTTCTAATAAAACCAACCCCATTACAATATCTTCATTTGTTGCCGATTTACTTTGAAAACACTTTAGGTGCATTTTTTTCATTGATAAAAAGTGGCGCTTGTACCGTTTCCTATCTTGATTTTCTTAGATTAAACTTTAAGCGCGTTTTTCTCAGATTTTTTAAAGTGGCGCTTGTGCCGTTTCAATTCTAGGCGCCTGATATTGGAGTGGGGGGCAAAATACCAGCTAGCCTAGCCTCCTCTAATATCGTATAATGTTCCAAATCTTATAGTGCAGTAAACCCTCGATAAAGCGAACCAATTGCGGGGAAGGGTCCATCGCACTATCCGATAGTTTGGTTTATAGGATGATCGGTTGTCCGCCTCATAAACCCAGCAGAGTTCGGTTTATGAGGGGCATCGTTCGGTCATATGTGTTCAAACAAAGTTAACTGTCTGTAGAGCACTGTAGAGTAAAATCCCATTGTGTACAAGGTAGTCCAATGGAGTGGTCCACACACAATGAGGACCGAGTGTAAACTGAGACACACGGGCCGGCCAACATGTTCGGTAGGCTCATATGCCGATGCCGCCGCATCTACAATCGCCGCATATGCCGAACTAGAGTTTGGTATATCAGAGGCTTGTTCGAAGGCAGCACGGCGTTTGGTTTATCGAGGGTTTACTGTATAGTTAAAGCATATCTTTCTAACACTAATAGTAACAATCGGCTAAAACAATGAACCAGTGCATCACTATCACAAAATATGGATCTTTGTGTCTGTGCATGCAAATGTTCTCAGATCAAAAAGCACGAGGAAGCAAGGTGTGCATAACGTATTCCTCATTGGAGGGGGTCACACTCCACAATTAACCTTTAGGGGGAAGGCAGTGGCCCTGGTGCTCCCCTCCAGGAATCCTCTACAGTGCCACCACTCCTAAATGGCGGGTACAGGGGTGCGGGCAGGCTGGCCGACACCTGTGTACAGCGTTGCCAGGTTATGTTATTGTATTGGTGTGTTTATTGTAGTTGTGATGCCTTTTACATAAAAAATTATATCACAGAAGTTACGCGTGGCATGTTTGGTACAAGTGGCACCGCTGTACACAGGTGTTGGCCAGCCTCACCGCACCCCACCCGCCATTTAAGAGTGGTCGCACTATGGTGCTTGGATGGGTCACTGTATTGTGTTCCTCTGTGTGAAGCTTTTAGGCTGTGGGGTTCGGGTGCACGGCATTGGCGGTGGTTCATAGTGAGGGTAACAGCCTGGAGACTATCACTACAGCCTGGGTGCCTCAGACCATGCAGTGCTACCACAGCACGAGTGACGTCAGCCCACTACACCAATACAACATCTACAAGGGCATGACTCATTCATGGTAAATACAGTAAAACCTCTCATATTCTGACTAATTGGGCCAAGGAGTGGTCCGAGTAATGCAAGGATCCAAATAATTGGGGGGATATGTACTAAGAAAAAAAAAAAAAATTCTAGGTGTATATAAATTATATAGCTAGGAAAGTTCGACCCCTAAAAAAAAAAAAAAAAAAAAAAAAAAAAAAAAAAAAAAAAAAAATTCTAGGTGTATATAAATTATATAGCTAGGAAATTTCGACCCCTAAAAAAAAAAAAAAAAAAAGGTGGAAGAGGTCCGAATAATGTCAAAGTCCGAATAATGAAGGTCCGAATATGAGAGGTTTTACTATACATACAAACACAAAATTACTAACAGAGAAGGAATAACTAGACTAAAGAAAAAGAAAAAGCACCCATAAAAATAATGAAAAATAACGCCTATCTTCCTTAGGAATTTCTTTGATTTACGAATGCCAATGTTTGACAAAGAATGTTTCAGTGGGCACATTTGTGGCAGCATTGATATTACATCATCAATTCCGGCTTCCCAAGCATTGAATGGATCCCCATCATCACTTTGCACTGAGCACGACGATGATGTCATGCTTTGCAAACAGATCCCATGAGACAGGCAGATCACTTTGTCCAAGGAGCAACATACACACACAACAATCACAAGCCCGACAGTCCCAGCACACCACCCTACACTCCCCTAGTCATGGCACAGTAACCCACAGTAAGTGCCGGGGACACTCTCTTAGCCATGGCACAGTAACCCACAGTAAGTGCCGGGGACACTCTCTTAGCCATGGCACAGTAACCCACAGTAAGTGCCGGGGACACTCTCTTAGCCATGGCACAGTAACCCACAGTAAGTGCCGGGGACACTCCCTTAGCCATGGCACAGTAACCCACAGTAAGTGCCGGGGACACTCTTGGCCATGGCACAGTAACCCACAGTAAGTGCCGGGGACACTCCCTTAGCCATGGCACAGTAACCCACAGTAAGTGCCGGGGACACTCCCTTAGCCATGGCACAGTAACCCACAGTAAGTGCCGGGGACACTCCCTTAGCCATGGCACAGTAACCCACAGTAAGTGCCGGGGACACTCCCTTAGCCATGGCACAGTAACCCACAGTAAGTGCCGGGGACACTCCCTTAGCCATGGCACAGTAACCCACAGTAAGTGCCGGGGACACTCTCTTAGCCATGGCACAGTAACCCACAGTAAGTGCCGGGGACACTCTCTTAGTCATGGCACAGTAACCCACAGTGCCGGGGACACTCTTGGCCATGGCACAGTAACCCACAGTAAGTGCCGGGGACACTCTTGGCCATGGCACAGTAACCCACAGTAAGTGCCGGGGACACTCTCTTAGCCATGGCACAGTAACCCACAGTAAGTGCCGGGGACACTCTTGGCCATGGCACAGTAACCCACAGTAAGTGCCGGGGACACTCTTGGCCATGGCACAGTAACCCACAGTAAGTGCCGGGGACACTCTTGGCCATGGCACAGTAACCCACAGTAAGTGCCGGGGACACTCTTGGCCATGGCACAGTAACCCACAGTAAGTGCCGGGGACACTCTTGGCCATGGCACAGTAACCCACAGTAAGTGCCGGGGACACTCTTGGCCATGGCACAGTAACCCACAGTAAGTGCCGGGGACACTCTTGGCCATGGCACAGTAACCCACAGTAGGTGCCGGGGAGAAGAATGGGACAAAGGAGGGGAGGGATGGGTGGCCTGGTCTGCCCGCTGCCTCCCATCATTACAACACACTCACCACACGCGGGGAAGGCAAGGGAACAGCCAAATCTTTTAATGCCGCCCTTCAAATCTACCCACTGAGGCTATAATAATTAAAATAATAAACCCATAATAATTATAATAATAATAATAATCAGAGAAACTACTAACAATTAGAGGTGGACCGGATATCCGAATCCGCAGATAATCGCAACATTTTTAACATCCGCATCGATGGATGCGAATATCTTCAATAACTAGACACTGTCCATGTCGGTTGGAGAGAGAGAGAGAGAGAGAGAGAGAGAGAGAGCGAGAGCGAGAGCGAGAGCGAGAGCGAGAGCGAGAGCGAGAGAGAGAGAGAGAGAGAGAGAGAGAGAGAGAGAGAGAGAGAGCAAAAAAAAAAAAGGAAATAATGTGGAGCTGGTTAAAAGAGGAAATATATTTGGGATGTGTTTTTGCAAACAAAAGAGAGACTGCGTGTGTGTGTGTGTCAGTCACTCCCTCGCCCGCTTCCTGCACCCTAGCGATTCCTGATCAAGCCTGTTGGGACTGGTGGTGGCCGGCGGGTGGCGGGGCCGTCACTTATAGGAAATCAGTTGCATTAGAGCTTGCGTAGTGGAGTGGTAACACAAATAATTTAAATTGTAGCAAAATTTGATTAGTACATTCTTGGATCACCGATTTTTTAATAGTATATTAATGATATATTCATACTCATCTCTTATAGGTAAGGATGGGGGCATATGCTATGCTGCGTGTGGCCTCGGTGCTCATCTCCGTGGCATTAGCCTTTGAGCCTGTGGTGGGTGACAACCACTACCCCGGGACACAGGGCTGGTGTGACATCCGGGTTACCACAGTTACCTTCCCCAGGTTTCCCCAGGTACCCATTTATCCACCATCCCCGAAAGGATGAACAGCTGGGTGGGCTGGCCGCCGACTTTCCTGCCCGGGATTTGAACCCGGATTCGTAGGTAGGCGCGCCAGCCACTACACCACGGAGATGCTGTCTTAGCATCTCTTTACATTTTTGTCTAAATTTTAAATCTCTTGCACCTTTAAATATTAATAATCTGTGGCTTAAACTTTTGATGGCTAGAAATATCCGCATCCGCAAATATTGGAAATAAATATCCACATCTGCGAATAGTGAGCCATTGACATCCGGTCCACCTCTACTGACAATAACACAAAGGTAAATGACATCCGTACTATACAATGAATGATACAAAAAATATATATAAAAATGCTCAACAAACAATGGTAATAAATTGCTAGAGAGAGGCTCCAGCTTACCTCTGTCCCTGTCATTGCCTCGGTCCCAGTCATTGCCTCGGTCCCTGTCATAACCCCTGTCCCTGTACCCTGAAAAACCAGCCACAAAGGGGAGGAAGGGAAGAACAGTACCAAGAAAAAGCAGAAGAGAAAAGAAGAAATACTGGTAAGACTTTTTCTTTCATAAAGTTTAACCCCTTCACGCCCAGATTTTTCCTTTGCTATAAAAAATGGTATGCTGTCGAGCCATAGAATTACAAAAAATAACTGAATATACCAAATTAGTTAGTGGACAAGGATACTAAATAGGTCATATCTATAAAATATTGCTTATATTGACCAAAAATTGTCTAATGGTACCCAAATTACAATGGAAATTACGTTCTGGGTCTCAAGGGGTTAAGTTTGAGGTTTTGGGTGTATGTGGCACAGCATGAGGCCCGCCGCCACGGCCACAGCCTGCCTGGCCCCACACACGGCAGGCGGGCCAGGCAGGACTGTGTGTGTGTGCAGGGACTCAACACAGACACCACACCACCTTCTCTTGTCTAAGTACATAGGCGTAGTTAGGCGGCTGTACTCCAGAATGCTTTACGAGTTGCTCTGGATCTCAAAATGCCTTTTTTTTTTCTTACAAAAATAAGATAAGCTCTGAGTGGGGCCAACACAGAATTATAGTAAGAAACAAGAGATTTGATTTGATGTTACTTGGCATATGCTGATTGTATCCTTTTTATGAGCAGGACAAGAGAGAGGTGGAGAGAACAGAGGAGATGAGGAGAGAACAGTGGAGATGAGGAGAGGTGGAGAGAACAGGTAGAGAGAACAGAGGAGATGAGGAGAGGTGGAGAGAACAGAGGAGATGAGGAGTGCGACAGATAAATGAGACACCAAAAGACCTTCTGGAGAGGTGAAGAAGAGAGTATCAGAAGGACAAGACACAGAGTTAACACAGTTTTGTCAGTTCAAAAGGAGCCCTTAATTTGTCACACAATAGAAGCAGAAGTTATAAGACCAGGGTTGGTCAGATTTCAGTATCGAACAAAGCATTGGGAATATACAATCTCTAGGACTGCTTCATCACGCCAAAGCTCGAGGTCTATTTCTCAGGGTTTTTCTCCTGCTGATGTAAATAAAAATAATAACGAAGTTGAACCCCAACTCAGATAGTCTTGATTTTATTTTAATTTCATGTTTCAAAAGTTATCCTAAGTAAATTACCGGAGCCTTTTGGTAGAGCACAGTGTCTCACATCTTATATTCATTATACTCAGAAATAAATTGAAAATTATCCATTAAAAATCTAAAGATCTCTAGGCAGTGCAAAGCCCCCAATGTTTCAAGATCCTAAATACGCCCTTGTCTAAATATATCAAAGTAAAAAATGTATTTACTGTACAGAGAACTTGTACCGTTAGCAGAGGCATGGCTGGAAATTTTTATTGGTTGGTCCAGTAATATTCCAAAATGACTTGTATGGCAAGGCATTGACAGCTCCAGTGCTCGTATTTGTAGTCACATGCCAGGATTGCTCGTGGTAATTGCTATGATTTTGTTCCATTTCTACTCAGTCAAAATTATTCACTTGATCTTGTAGCTGCCATGGCAAGTACTAGAGCAATCATACAGTACTCCTATTGCAATCACAACAGAGCTGGCATGACATATTGATTTAATTAGGACAAGACAAAAAGTGAACAATGACCACGTACAATGATGGTATGTGACTACGAATACGGGCATAGGCTACACACACTGACTGTATTCCATGACTGGCGCTGCTAAATGATGCTGAAACTGTGTGAAATAGCACATCTTCTTCTTAGTATTCAGTAATATATTAGACTGAAAGTGACTGCCAGAGTAGTCAATCAAGGCTGTTCACATTATTCACTGACTGGACCAACCTTGGCTAGGCCCAGCCTCTTACTAGGCAAAAGGACAACACAGGAAAACTGGAAAAATAACTAAGAAAGACAATGGGCGGAGGCACGGCACCCTGCCCTGCCCTGCCCTGCCCTGCCCTGCCCTGCCCGGTGGCCCCTCATCTGTAACTTACTGAAGATATAGAATTAACACACAATATGCAGCTTCTTTCTCAATCATTCAACTTCAAGCATCAATTAAAAGACCTGTAGTAGCTTCACTCTGTCCAGAATTACTGCCACCTTATCTCCAAGTACAGTAAACCCTCCAGAAGTCCAAATTTGTTTACTCGGAATTATGGATAAGTCGTAATGGCTACCAAATACTCATTAAAAAATCATTTCAAAATTGGAATAAAAAAATAAAAGGAATTTAGTTTAAGAAATGGGGGGGGGGGGGTATTTTGGATAAGTCATAATCCTCCATAAGTCTGAAAGGGCTGGCTGACTGGAGCCCCTACTGTTCCGACTTAGGGAAGGTTTACTGCACATGAACAAAATATATTCATGCCCAATGCAATAACAACAACATCCACATCCAACATCCACATCTATAAATCCTTCGGCATTTCCACACTTCCAATTTTTCAAACATTCATTCCATCTACACTATCTTTTGCTTCTCGTTTCCTCATCACTGCCACCATCAAGCATTGTTTTCTGCTGTGAGCTGGTGTGAGAGAAACAATGACAACAAGAAGCTATGTCAGAGTAGAATCAAGATCACCCAAAGAGATGGCTGACATGACTCACTCCCACACACTCACTCACTCACCCCTCACACACTGCCCACTCCACACCCACCCCCCCACTCCACACCCAGGCCATGGAGCTATAAAGGGTGGAGAGGCCAACATTCCCGCGATTTGAAGCCAGAGAAACGTCACAGCCGCCATATAGGTTCAGGTCAGGATCAGTTAGCACATATTGCCACACTTTAATATTTTGGGGGGTATAAGCCTGTTTCCTATGGTAGGTACACACTCACCATTTATCTTACTGCTTCATGCTATTTACATGGGAGACAACACTGCTAATATTGATCATTATAACAACATGGCACTCCCTTGTCCTGACCCAATATGGCGGCTGAAGGCTCCCACGGGACTCCTAAATCTGGCTTCCCTTCTCAGCCATCAGCCACCCTTCACAGCTCCACGCCCGGCACTCTAGACACAACAACAAGCATCCCCTTCCCCCCCCCCCACCTCAATAGGGCCATAGTCGAAGAATTAAGATCCCGTTGTATAGGCCCGTGATCTCGATCTTGATAGGTCTACCTCCGGGCCTGAGATTTCTAGCGACCAATAATAGATTTATTTTTATTTTTATTATTATTATTATTATTATTATATTATTATTATTATTATTATTATTATTATTATTATTATTATTATTCCAGCCCCCAAACAAGCTAAATATTAGTGTTGCTATGTGATTCGATATAGCAACACTTAATATTTAGCATGTTTGGGCTGGAATTATATCAATTATTGGTCACTAGAAATCTCAGGCCCAGAGAAAGACCTATCAAGATCGAGATCACGGGCCTATACAACAGGATCTTAATTCTTCGCCTATGGTCCTATGACTGCTGCCACACATTGCCAGGCTGGTCATGGCCTGGCATACAAACTTTCAACACACACACACACACACACACACTGAAATGCAGATAATAACAAGCAATCCAGCCATTTCAAGGTTGACCTGACCTGAGCCAACACCTCACCTCTGTCCCTGTCCCGGTCACCACCAAAGCCACGGTCGCGGTCCCGGTCGCGGTCGCCAAAGCCACCACCACGGTCGCGGTCGCCGAAACCACCACCACTACCACGGTCGCGGTCGCCAAAACCACCACCAGTACCACGGTCGCGGTCGCCAAAACCACCACCACTACCACGGTCGCGGTCGCCAAAGCCACCACCACCTCCTCCACGGTCGCGGTCGCCAAAGCGATCGCGGAAGCCTGCAGACGTGGCGGGAAGGAAGATGAAAAATTTAGAAAAGGAAGATGTTTGAATGACACAGAGAAGCAAAGTTACCTTCATATAAGTACTGATGTCTAATACAGACTAGAAAAAGAGATGATAGTGCCAAAAGTGTATATCAATTTAAGGAAAAACCTGATAAATATAAGTAGACACAGAGACAGGACCTCACATGTACACCTCAGGACCTGTATGCTACAACTTTAGTCACTTTCTGTTAAGGTTGCCTAGAAGCCACGCCCACTGCCCTCCCCTTCCCTACGTGGCAGCTGATTGGTGCATTCCTCGTATCATCACTACCAATCACAATACCCTCACTACTTACCAGCGCGTGACCACTGGGCAGAGCAATCTTCACTACAAAGGGTGTAGTGTAAACATAGGCCAACAGCAGTGTGGGTAGTGCACATGTTATCTTCACTACAAAAGAAATGTTGGCCTATGTTTACACTACACCATAGACCACTGTATACCTGGACTGTTCACGCGACAATGTTTTGAATTGCGGGGCTGCATAGGGGCCCGCGGGGCGCCCGACAAAGAGATATAGTGGTCTATGGACTATCATATAGACTGGTTTATAAGTATATATGGTATACTGTAATCTTCGTAAATGTTTGTTCTATAATATTATCAAATAAAAAACAGTAAAACACGCTAAAGAAATGCCATTACGAGACTATGAAGAAATATGCATGAACTTAATATTCACTTAACTCTTCGCCATTTAAAACTTTGCGAGTCAACTTTTATCATGAAGGGTATCAATAGAAGCGCAATTGTATTAGCTTTCCATTGATGTATTTCGTTATCTGATAAAGTAATTAGAACCATGCATAAATTAGCGTTAAATAAATAAATAAAATCATCAATCGGGTAATTTTCCCGATTGATGATGTTATTTATTTTCTTATATATTTCGTTTTCTGATAAATGAATTAGTACCATGTATAAATTAGTGTTGACTAAATAAATAACCTCATCAATCTGGTAAATTACCCGATTGATGATTTTATTTATTTAGTTAACGCTAATTTATGCATGGTTCTAATTCATTTATCAGATAACGAAATATAGCAATGGAAAGCTAATAAAAGTGCGCTTCTATTGATACCCTTCATGATAAAAGTTGACTCGCAAAGTTTTAAATGGCGAAGAGTTGAAGTGAATATTAAGTTCATGCATATTTCTTCATAGTCTCGTAATGGCATTTCTTTAGCGTGTTTTACTATTTTTTATTTGATAATATTATAGAACAAACATTTACGAAGATTACAGTATATCATATATACTGATAAACCAGTCTATATGATCCGTATATATATATATATGAATCCGAGCGGCCCTCCGACTTCGGGCCCTTGCGCGACAGGCCGACATTCCGTGTGCAGTCCAGGTATACAGTGGTCTATGACTACACCCTTTGTAGTGAAGATTGCTCTGCCCAGTGGTCACGCGCTGTTAAGTAGTGAAGATATTGTGAGTGGTAGTGATGATACGAGGAATGCACCAATCAGCTGCCCCGTAGTAAAGGGGAGGCAGGCAGGGAGCGTGGCTTCTGGGCAAGATTAACCCCTTGAGGCCCAGAACGTAATTTCCATTGTAGTTTGGCTACTATTAGACAATTTTTAGTGAATATTAGCAATAGTTTATAGATAAGACCTGTTTAGTATGCTTGTCGACTAGCTAATTTGGTATATTCAGTTAGTTTTCGTAATTTTATGGCTAACAACAGACGATCTTATATAGCAAAGGAAAGATCTGGGCGTGAAGGGGTAAACATAAGATTACTATAGGTGAATAAACACTCACACCACCACCAGTCACTCACCTCCACCTCCGCGGTCACGGTCTCGGTCTCCAAAACCACCGCCGCCGCCGCGGTCACGGTCTCCAAAACCGCCACGGTCCCGGTCTCCAAAACCACCGCCGCCGCCGCGGTCCCGGTCTCCAAAACCACCGCCGCCGCCGCGGTCCCGGTCTCCAAAGCCGCCGCCGCTGCCACGTTCTTTGTCCCGGTCTCCAAAGCCTCCGCCGCGCACAGGGCTGCGACTGTCCCGGTCTGTGGCGGGAAGAGTGGGATGAGGCGGGTGCAGGGTTTAAGTAGCTAGTTTACCTAGTTGTTTACCTAGTTGTTTACCTAGTTGTAATTGCAGAGGGTAGCCAAGGTAGCTGCTTACTATTAGTTAAGGAGTGTATCAGCTTCATGTCACAGTGTACAATAGTGCAGGGCCACTTCATCACCCTTCCCCCAGCCCACTCTGTGCCCACCCATGCCAGGGACACACAGCCTCCCCCCTGTACCCACCCATGCCAGGGACACACAGCCTCCCCCTGTGCCCACCCATGCCAGGGACACACAGCCTCCCCCCTGTACCCACCCATGCCAGGGACACACAGCCTCCCCCCTGTACCCACCCATGCCAGGGACACACAGCCTCCCCCCTGTACCCACCCATGCCAGGGACACACAGCCTCCCCCCTGTACCCACCCATGCCAGGGACACACAGCCTCCCCCTATGCCAGGGACACACACAGCCTCACCTTCCCTGGGAGGAGCGGCCCGCCAGTCAGACACGCCTTCGCTGCGGTCCATGCGGTCTTCGTCCCGGCCGCCGCGGTCCGAGAAGCCGCGCCGCTGGTTACCGCCCTCGCCCTCCGCCACGTCCACACGGATCTTACGGTTGCCCATCACCTGAGGGTGGAGGAACATAACAGCATAAGAACATAAGGAACCTACAAGTAACGGATTCAAGCTGGAAAAGCGTAATTTAAAAATAAAATAGGGAGAAACTGGTTCACAAATAGGGTGGTGAATGATTAGAATGGACTCAGTCGTCAGGTGGTTAATGCAGTCTATAGGGGTCTTTAAAAGGAGTCTGGATAAATTCATGGATAGGGAAGGGAGGTGGATGTAGGTAGAGTTAAGTAACAGGAACTACCTCGTGTAGGTCTCGCAGCCTCTTGTAGCTTCCTTATTTTCTTATGTTCTTATGTTCTTATGTACAAGAGGCTGGGAGACCTACACACGGTAGTTCCTGTTACTTAACACAACCTACATCCACCTTTTCCACTGAAAAACAGAGGCAGAGTATTTGAAGCGTGTATAAGATGCAGAGCTGGGCGCGTTACCGCCGGACAGGCAGTGCATTACCGTCAATGCGTTGCAGAAAAATCAGGGGTGCATTACCGTCAATGTGTTACCGATTTTAATTTCCTTAGAGCGGTCCGCGTTACCGTTACCAAAATTGAAAGTGCATTACCAGCGTTACCAAAATTTTTACCAAGTTTTTTCCTTCGATCTTTTTCATTTTCACATCCATTGTACACCACATTATTCTAAACACTTTTGTAGAGAAGAACGTTTCCCATAAAATTATTAGTTTTCGAGAAAATAAAATTAATAATGTGTGTTCCCGGAAATATAAGAGTCCCCCTTAAAATTCCTAACCTCCCAACAAAGTGGTCTATGAATGAATACACGCGACGCCTGCAGAACAGAGCTCAACAATGCCGCGCAACAAATTCGGCGATTGTCGTCTTAGTTTCTTAACTTTTGAAAATTACGACAACGCAAGTGGTAACGCTAATTTTTTTTGGTGCATTACTGGTAGTGCATTACTGGTACCGTAGATAACAGTGAAGTCGCCACCTACAGTGAAGTCGCCAGGCGCCAAATATTACGAATTATAGCATCACTACTGATTTTTATGTGCCACTGAAGATGTTACACAGTAGTTTATATCATGACTGTATAATCTACACTGTTTCAGCATTGTTTTATGCTTTGTAGCTGCAAATATAACTGTTGCACATTTTGCTTTTCAAGTTTTTCTTCGCGCGATGACACAGTAAACAGTAGCTTTTCGGGCGACAGGACACAGACTTGCCAGATCTTTCAAACTTGAATAGAATTTATTTTCACATTGGCAGAGGATTTTTTATATATCTTAGCATCTTCCACAGCTAATATATATAGACACTTGTTTTACTTTACCTCTAATTTCCCTGAATTCCCCAGAGTGGCGACTCAACTGTTGGGTTAAAATACTAGCTGGCGACTTTACTGTAGTAGGTATAGTGAGGTCGCCACTCGGTTTTATTTTTGTCATTTGTTCATTTATAGCCCTAATATGACACAGATGAAGACACAAAATGACACAGACTTTCCAGATAGCCCCTTCTAACTGTCCTGAAATCATGGATGTACAAATGTAAGTATTAACGCCACCACACGTCTGTACATAACAAAGAAACGTAGAACTGGCGACTTCACTGTTATCTACGGTAGTGCATTACTTTGAAAATCTTTGCGTTACCGCGGTACTGCGTTACCGATTTGGTAGTGCATTAGTAACGCAGTAATGCAAGCGGTAACGCAAGTGCCCGGCTTTGATAAGATGAGTGTTGGTGTATGGTTCCGAGACATGGGCTTTGACGAAGAAGTTGGAGGCTGTGTTGGTTGGGTGTGATGGGAGAATGTTGAGATATATGACTGGGATTACATGAAGAGATGAAGTGTCCAGTGAAGAGGTGGCAAGAAAATGTGGATTGAAGGAGCTGAGTACAGTGGTGAGCCCTTTAGCCTCCCCATGCAGTACTCACATCGTCATTCTTGCCCAGGGCTTCCAACAGCTCGGCCCGGGTCTCAAACTCCACGTAGCCGAAGCCCTTGAAGCGGCCCCCATCGCCTCCCTCCCGGGGCAGACGGATGGACTTGACCTGCGGAGGGGAACAAGAGATGCACGGTTAGCCTACTATACACTGCCACTACCCTACTATACACTGCCACTACCCTACTATACACTGCCACTACCCTACTATACACTGCCACTACCCTACTATACACTGCCACTACCCTACTATACACTGCCACTACCCTACTATACACTGCCACTACCCTACTATACACTGCCACTACCCTACTATACACTGCCACTAGCCTACTATACACTGCCACTACCCTACTATACACTGACACTCAAGCAATGATGTACATAGTATTTCTAGTTCAAGTTAATGCAGTGTTAACCCCTTCACGCCCAGATCTTTCCTTGGCTATATAAAATTGCTTGTTGTCGAGCCATAAAATTACAAAAACTAACTGAATATACCAAATTAGCTGGTGGACAAGGATACTAAACAGGTCATATCTATAAAATATTGCTTAAATTCACTAAAAATTGTCAAATGGTACCCAAATTACAATGAAAATTATGTTCTGGGACTTAAGGGGTTAACCTACCTAATATAAACTGACACTCAGGTGATGTATATAATATTTCTAGTTCAAGGTAAGATTTGTTTCCGTTACTGTGCTGCTTTATTGGTCTAATGGCACAAGGAACGCTGGGATACATGATTTAACGGAGCAGCACGCCAGTTTATTCCTTTCTTTCCGCGTGTCGCACAAAGGTAGCCACGACACATGATCAGAGGAGCAAGTGTTTCTTTCTCTACTGATACAGAGGACACACAAGAGAACACACATACAACTAATACCTTGTAACTAGGATGAAAGAAACAGACCATGAGAGACTACTGACTCGGAAACAAAGAGAAGGTCGCTACACAAGAGGACATACAAAACAACTAGGAAAAGGGAGATGCCTGAACAACATAAAGAAGTACAGCTTCCCTCATAGCAATGTAGAAGTTTGGAATGGACTAAATGAGGAGGTGATATCGGCAAAGAATGTGCACCAGTTGAAGGAAAGACTGGATAAATGTAGATACGGAGACGGGACCCCACGAGTGTAGCTCAGGCCCTGTAAAACACTACTAGGTAAATACACACACATACACACAAACACGTACCCTCCTCCCACACACACACACCCTCCTCCCACACTTGTTTCTTGTTTGTTTTGTTTAGAGGATAATGCCTCAGAGCCATAGTGATCTACCGCTGCTGCATATTAGTGTTGGCCGAAGCCACCCCCCCCCCCTGGGGGGGGGGGGGTTACAAACCCCCGGCTGGCACCCAGTACCCATTCACTGCTGGGTGGACAGGGGGGCTAGGGATTTAAGAAAGACCACCCATCTATCTTTCGCTCCGCCCGGGGATCGAACCCGGGACTTCTCGGTTGTAAGCCGAGCGTGCTAACCACTACACTACAGAGTTCCCTTCCCTTCCCTTCACACACACACACACACAGTTGAAGGAAAGACTAGATAAATGTGGGTGCAGAGACGGGACCCCACGAGTGTAGCTCAGGCCCTGTAAAACACAACTAGGTAAACACAACTAGGTCAATACAACCTGGAGGGAAGGACATAGCCTGCCATACATTTAGGTCCTGGAAGAATCTGCTGATGTCGTCGTCGTCCACCTCGAAGGGCAGGTTGGCGATGTAGGCGGTGAAGGGGGGGTCCCGCGGCACTCGGTCCGGGTCCACGTCAACCTCCAGGGCGGTGCGCGGCGCGGTGGGCAGCACGAGTCTCTCCGTGCTGGGTGGGTAGCGGTCTTCTGAAACCAAGTCACTCAGGCATCATTACAGGACGGGGCAAGGGGGTTTGTGCTTCAGCCTTGCCAATCACACAGCATTACAGCAAAGACGCTCTACAACAAGATACCTCACTCCGGGGTGCCCTGTGGTGCGATTGACGCGCCGCCGTGCGGCAGGGGTTAACCAGTCTGCTGGCCCATACACTTGCTGCATATGACTATCATTATAGACTATGGTTTATCAGTATAAATGATATACTGCAATCTTCGTAAATGTTTGTTCTATAATATTATTAAATAAAAAAATGTAAAACACACTAAAGAAATGCCATTATGAGACTGAAGAAATATGCATGAACTTAAACTCGTCGCCATTTAAAATTTTGCGAGAGAACTTATAACATGAAACATATCAATAGAAGCGGAATTTTATTAGCTTTCCATTGTAATATTTTGTTTTCTGATAAATGAATTAGCACCATGCATAAATTAGCGTTAACTAAATAAATAAGTCAATCGGGTCATTTTCCCGATTGATGTTATTTATTTAGTTAACGCTAATTTATGTATGGTGCTAATTCATTTATCAGAAAACGTAATACAGGGAGGTCCCGAAGATACGAGCAGTTAGGTTCCACCTGGCATACTCGTAAAGCGAAATCTCGTATAACGAAACACATAACTAATGGTAAAATATAGGTTTGGTTCCAGGACCCCATCAATTTAAAAAAAAAAAAAATTACGTTTTTCAAGCTAAAATAACATTTGGTAATATTTAGTAGGGGTGCGAGAACCCCTTGAGGAATCCTATGATCCCTGGTGATATCCTATGGTGCTATCACAGGCGTGGGAGCTGACCTGACTTCTTCAGGAAGGCACATATTATACAGCTGATAACGGGGTGTTGTGTTGTGCGGGCGGCGGCCGATGTCCGCCGCCAACGGAGATCTCCTTGGTAATTATTTAGTAGGAAAGCGAGGACCCTCTGAGGAATCCTATGATCACTGGTGATATCCTATGGTGCTATCACAGGCATAGGAGCTGACTGTCTTCTTCAGGAAGGCACAGGTGAGGCGGATGACGGCGGTTTTTGAGAGAGGCGGCGGACGGGGCAGGCCGCCTTAGCCAGTCACAACCTTCCTACTCGTTTACGACCTACCGAGGGAGCTTTGTAGCTTCCGTCGTTAGGGAAAGTACGTTGTATCTAGGTAGTGCAAGAGCAGGTTGTTGCTGACCATACTACCTCCGTTGCTGGCTTCTCGCCCAGGGTTGTGAATTTTTGTAGGCCACATTGTCGTACCGAGCCACCAGAATTATCATATTTTCAGATTGATTATCGTACAACCTTAGGTAAAATCATATAGTCAGTAAATGACTTTATAATTTTAGTAAATAACTTGTAATTTACTTTAGTAAATAACTTGGTAATTTTACTCACCCCAGTTTGAATGTCGTAACATTGGATTTTCGATCTCGTATATTGAAAATAGACCCTAATTTACATATCTCGTATCATCGGATTCTCTTATATCGAATGCTCGTATAACGGGACCTCCCTGTATATCAATGGAAAGCTAATAAAATTCCGCTTCTATTGATATGTTTCATGTTATAAGTTGTCTCGCAAAATTTTAAATGGCGAAGAGTTTAAATGAATATTAAGTTCATGCATATTTCTTCAGTCTCATAATGGCATTTTTTTGTGTGTTTTACTGTTTTTTATTTAATAATATTATAGAACAAACATTTACAAAGATTGCAGTATGTCATTTATACTGATAAACCATAGTCTATAATGATAGTCATATGCAGCAAGTGTATGGGCCAGCAGACTGGTTAACCCCTGCCGCCTACACTACACTGCCACTGCCACTACTATATCAGTTTCTTTTTGAAGTTTTTTTTCTTCAACATCGGCGCCACCGTCACCAGATAACAGAAATTGCCTTTGGGGGACCCGAGTGAGGTGTCTTGTTGTAGAGCAAGGGTGGGGAACGTCAAGCCCGCTAAACCATTGAGTCAGGCCCTGCCAAGGCAACCACAGACCAGACTCTAAATCCAATAAATCTAGGAGCTTTTTTTACATACCAACATAAATAGCATAGTTTTGGTTAAGGATATAGATACTACATACCGCCAGAATTTTAATTTCCTAATTTCTTTTGTGGACCTCGGAGATTGTTCATATACGAGTGGTTGTTCATAAAATTCTTATGTACATATTCTTATAATTCATTTAAAGTTGGTTTCGTACCTTATGATGAGGTAACAACATATTTTGTGAAGTTTTGTTGATGTGGCCATATACGTCAAGGGATGAATATACTATATCGGTTTTACACATTTGTGGGAACTCCGTAGTGTAAGGGGGGGGGGGGGGGGGGGTTAGCCCGCTCGGCTCACAACCGAGAAGTCCCGGGTTCGATTCCCTGGCGGAGCAAAGACAGACGGGTGGTCTTCTTAAAAACCCGAGCCCCTGTCCACCCAGCAGTGAATGGGTACCGGGTGTCAGCCGGGGTTTTGTGACCCCCTCCCGGGGTGGTGGCTTTGGCCAACACTAAGAACTAAGGATGAGAGATAAAAAAAAAATGTTGATATGGAGACGGGGCCATACAAGCGTCGCTCTGGCCCTGTAAAATACAACTAGATGAATACAACAACTAGATGAATACACACACAGGAAAATGAATGGAGAAAGGTATTTAGTGGGCTACCACAAGGATCAGTGTTGCCACCAATAATGTTCACGATTTATCAATGACATGACGGAGGAAATAAATAGTTATATTAGTTTGTTTGCGGATGATGCAAAACTATTAAGAGAAATAAAAAGCTATAAAGATTGTGAAGCACTACAAAATGACCTGAACAAGATCTACGAATGCAGCAGAAGATGGGAAATGAAATTTAATGTAAATAAGTGTCATGTGATGGAAATTGGAAAAAGCGAAGAGATATAAATGGCCATATAAAATAGGCAATGAAATAATTGCCAAGGTTCAGGAAGAAAAGGACCTGGGAGTGATAATGCAGAATAACCTACAACCAGAAAAACATATAAATAAAGTATTTGGAGATACATACAGGATGTTAAAGAATATTAGAGTGGCATTTCATTACATGGACACAAATATGATGAGAAAGATAATTACTACAATGATCCGACCAAAACTGAAATATGCGGCCATTGTAGGGTCCCCATATAAAAAGAAGCATGTGAAAAAGTTGTAGAGGATACAGAGAATGGCAACAAAGATGCTACCAGAGCTAGAAGAACTTCCTTATGAGGCAAGGTTGAAGGAACTAAAGTTACCAACACTCGAGCAGAGAAGAGAAAGAGGAGACTTAATAACAATTTTTAATATGATAACAAAGATGGAAGAAACAGACAATGAGAGACTACTGACTCGGAAACAAAGAGAAGGTCGCTACACAAGAGGACATACAAAACAACTAGGAAAAGGGAGATGCCTGAACAACATAAAGAAGTACAGCTTCCCTCATAGAAATGTAGAAGTTTGGAATGGACTAAATGAGGTGATATCGGCAAAGAATGTGCACCAGTTGAAGGAAAGACTGGATAAATGTAGACATGGAGACGGGACCCCACCAGTGTAGCTCAGGCCCTGTAAAACACAACTAGGTAAATACACACACACACACACACACATCCGCCACACGCACCTTCGAAGTCCTCGCTCTCCTCTGCCCAGCTGCTCTTGTTCATCACCACCGTGCTTCCCGTGTTGATGTTGGAGGTCCCCAGGAACTCCCCCAGGGACAGGGAGATCCCCTTCCCCCTCCCTTTCTTAGTCTTTTTACCTGATAAACACAAGGGAGAGGCACATTACTATGGAGGAAGTACAGATATGGTGTTATAAGGTTAGTGTGCTTTGTGGGCAGGGTGTGAAGGTTTGGTTATTGCCTGTGTAATGCGAGAAAATACCAGGACGACCGCTGACCAAGTGGATATATCAGTTTGGTCTGGTTGGTACCGTCACTGACTGTGGGTTCGTCGGAGGGTTAAGTCTATACAGTGTGGGTTCGAGTCCTACCAAAATAAATTTATATAATAATGTGAAATAATATTTATTCCCCGAATTGTGATTGTTACCCTGTCAGTGCGTCTGTGATTCTTCTGACGGGATTCATAAGGGGTAATAGAGGGCCCAGGGCAGTGTAGCGCTGTGTCCCAGTGTAGGTCTATGGAACGTTACATTAGTTACTTGTCCCAGCCCCCATGAACAGTTCCTACATGATCATGTCAGGCGCCTAGAATTGAAACGGCACAAGCGCCACTTTTAAAAAACTGAGAAAAACGCAAACCAACCCCATTAAAATATCTTCATTTGTTGCTGATTTACTTTGAAAACACTTGAGGTGCATTTTTTTCATTGCAAAAAAGTGGCGCTTGTGCCGTTTCATATCTTGATTTTCTTAGATTAAACTTTAAGCGCGTTTTTCTCAGTTTTTTTAAAGTGGCGCTTGTGCCGTTTCAATTCTAGGCGCCTGATGTCATCTAGTCATGAGGGCTGCAGCTCCCCCTTCGGCATCCCCTTCAGAACAACATCACCACGACAAGAAAGAAGAGTAGAAGAGTGAAAGTGAAAGTGGTCAGGCTTCTTTTTTTTTTCTTTTCTTTTTTTCCCAGCTGCCGGCACACACAAACAGTACGGGCGGCACACCTGTAGCCTACAACAGCTATGGATGTGTTAGGGAAAATGTGATCCATTCATTCATAGTCTTGGTGGACTGTGATGTGAGGGATAATCAGAATGCATCCCATCACCTTATGAGAAGCTGAAAAAACAGTGGCATGATTATGTAGTCTCAAACCACGAGCGTGAAAATATAAAATTGTCCATCACAAACACCTGCTACCCTACACAGGTCCTGCCTCAGTGCCGGCCCTGTGACACACTGCAAGTATTCCCTGATGCCACTGTAGGTCTAGAATTTTAATGTGAAAATATAGTAAAACCTCTCGTATTCGGACCCTCATTATTCGGACTTTGACATTATTCGGACAGCTGGGTTTTTTGCTTTTTTTTGGGGGGGGGGTCGAAATTTCCTACCGTAGATAACAGTGAAGTCGCCACCTACAGTGAAGTCGCCAGGTGCCAAATATTTCGAATTATGGCATTACTACCGATTTTTATGTGCCACTGAAGATGTTACAGAGTAGTTTATATCATGACTGTATAATCTACCCTGTTTCAGCGTTGTTTTATGCTTTGTATCTGCAAATATAACTGTTGCGCATTTTGCTTCTCACGTTTTTCTTCGCGCGATGACAGACAGTAAACAGTAGCTTTTCGGGCGACAGGACACAAGACTTGCCAGATCTTTCAAACTTGAATAGAATTTATTTTCACGTTGGCAGAGGAATTTTTATATATCCAAGCATCTTCCGCAGCTAATATATATAGAGACTTGTTTTACTTTACCTCTAATTTACCTGAATTCTCCAGAGTGGTGACTCAACTGTTGGGTTAAAATACTAGCTGGCGACTTTACTGTAGTAGGTATAGTGAGGTCGCCACTCGGTTTTATTTTTGTAATTTTTTCATTTATAGCCCTAATATGACACAGATGAAGACACAAAATGACACAGACTTTCCAGATAGACCCTTCTAACTTTCCTGAAATCATGGATGTACAAATGTAACTATTAACGCCACCACACGTCTGTAAATAACAAAGAAACGTAGAACTGGCGACTTCACTGTTATCTATACGGTAGCTATATAATATGCACCTAGAATTTTTTTTTTTTTTTTTTTCTTTTACATATCCCCCCATATATACTCCCCCCATTATTCGGATCCTTGCATTACTCGGACCACTCCTTGGCCCAATTAGTCCCAATATGAGAGGGTTTACTGTAATACTAAGGCACCACAACGTTTCCCATATACTACCTACATTTTTTTTGACACTTGCTACTTTTGTTAATTACTGATAGGAGTGATTTTTGGTCCATGAGTGATTTTTGGTATATCATGTAATTTCTTTTTATGCATTTTTGTGGACAATAAAATATCTATCTATCTATCTATCTGATTGCATCATGACTATGGAGGAGCAGCCACTACCCTTCCTGCCTCATCCTTGTCAATGCCCTAGCCACTCCTACGCTGATGATTCTACCCTGCATTTTTCAACGTCGTTTATTAGACGTCCAACTCAACAGGAACTAAGTGATTCACAGAGAGATGCCACCGAGTGCCTAACTTCTGATCTTTCTATAATTTCTGATTGGGGCAAAGCAAACCTTGTTTTGTTCAATGCCTCAAAAACCCAATTTCTTCACCTATCTACTCGACAAAACCTACCAGATAACTATCCCCTCTTCTTCAATGACACTCAACTGTCTCCTTCTTCTACAATGAACATTCTAGGACTATCCTTTACTACAAATCTGAACTGGAAATCTCACATCTCATCTCTTGCTAAAACAGCTTCTAGGAAGTTAGGTGTCCTGTGGCGTCTGCGTCCTTTTTTTTCTCCCTCCCAGTTGCTTGCTCTCTACAGGGGCCTTATCCGCCCATGTATGGAGTATGTCTCACATGTTGAGGGAGGATCCACTCATACAGCTCTCCTAAACAGGGTTGAGTCAAAAGCTTTTTGCCTCATCAACTCCTCTCCTCTGACTGACTGTCTTCAATCTTTAAATCACCGCCGCAATGTTGCTTCTCTTGCTCTCTTCTACCGTTATTTTCATGCTCACTGCTCTTCTGAACTTGCTAACTGCATGCCTCCCCCCCTCCCGCAGCCTCGCTGCACAAGACTTTCTACTCATTCTCATCCCTATTCTGTCCATCTTCCTAATGCAAGAGTTAATCAGTATCTTTACTCTTTCATCCCTTTCACTGGTAAACTCTGGAACACTCTTCCTGTTTCTATTTTTCCACTTTCCTATGACTTATCTTTTTTTTCAAGAGAGAAGTCTCAAGACACCTGCTGAACTAAATTAATCGTGCCCCCTTTCTTCATTCTCCTACTGTCTTCCTTATCGGGACTGGCAGCTAGCGGGCTTTTTGTTACTTTTTTTCCGCCCTTGGCCAGTCCATTTTTTATGTTGAAAAATACTTTTTCATGACACATGATTTGATTCTATATGGCTACATTCATTCATTCTCGTAGAAATCCTAGTAAAAACATACTTGTTTAATAGAAAGACATTCTAGTAGAAATATACAGGGAAGGAAAAGTATAAAAAAGTAAAGCCCTCCCAAACTTTGAGGGTTTATGAAACTCGCCGAAACTCCAGCCGAGAACTCTCGCCGACAGTGGAAGTTTTTGGCAACAGTTCCACCAGTAATGGATGAAAAGGAAGAATAAAAGCTATTTCATTATTGAACACAAACATTGTTTGCTTGTCCCAGAACACTAAAACTGCCGTTTGACATTGGCAATGTAACCTGACCTAACTGGGCGAGCCCCTCCGCTCATTCACTAACCTAACCTGGACATTGGTTATCTGGCCAAGATAACCTACCCACATAACCTAGCCTAACAGTTCAGGCAACTGCTGGTATTTAATCCCTTAATGCAGAAACACGGGTAAAAGTTGATTAAATGTATATATTGGGTGTAATAATATCAATATCAAGAACTGGATCTGTCGCCAAAAATAGGAACACTCGCGACGTGCAAAAAAGGAACACTCGCGACGTGCAAAAAAGGAACACTCGCGACGTGCAAAAAAGGAACACTCGCCGAGCCGACATCGGTGAGAATTCCTATCAGTTCCAGGCACCATTTCAAGTCCTGGCTACGGGCCTGACTGGGAGGGAGGGTGGGAGCGAAATCCCCCTAGCGAAGTTAAGGCCGTGTCACACGGACACTTTTTCCGGCATCTTTTGGTATTTTGCTACCAAAAGATGCCGGTAGTGGTGGCAAAAAAATGCGCGTTCGTCATGCGGCGTTTCGGCTACGGCATCTTCTACTGGCCTCTTCCGGGACCAGCAACCAATTTTGACAAAACTAACATTATGAATCGTGCAAGAAGACTTCAATCGTATTCTTCAATTCAAGACTTATGAATCGTGCAAGAAGATGCTCGTAGCCGAAACGCCGTGTGACGAACGTGCATTTGTTCGCCACCACTACAGGCATCTTTTGGTAGCAAAATACCAAAAGATGCCGGAAAAAGTGTCAGTGTAACACGGCCTTTAGGTTACGTAATCAATGCCCAGGTTAGGCTGGCGGCGCGGGGGGGGGGGGGGGAGGACTATAATGGACGATAACTGCGCGGTCGCTATCGCTGTTACCACTTTGCGGGGCGGGGCACACTTGCTTTTGTACAATATCCGTCACTTCCCTTTTCACCGAGATGCTGACTATTATTTCCGGTAAAACTATACTTTATGACTGTTGCAAGATTTTCAGACAAGTTCAATTGCTTTTCGCTTACTATGTGATGCTTTTCCTAATGGAGATAGTTTTTCCTGTGCAAACCTCAAAAAAGTTTTTTTTTCAATTCTAAAGTGATGACAAATTTCTAGAATTACACTTTTTAGACGTTTTGACTGGAAAAAACACTATTTGTAAAAGCATCAAATATTATCCGGTAAAACTTAAGAACAAGGGCTCCACCCCCTATCTTCTTCTTATAGCCAACAAGCTTGGGGACATGGTGGAAACCTGGGTTTTTGGGTGGGGGAGCACACACATAAGGGAAATATGGCCCCCACAAAAAAAATTCCTAAACTAGGGAAATTTCCCTAGTTCATAGACTTTATCGGGGCCATATTTCCCTTATATGTGTGCTCCCCCACCCAAAAACCCCGGTTTCCACCATGTCCCCAAGCTTGTTGGCTATAAGAAGATAGAAGGTTGAGCCTTTATTCTAAAGATGACAAAACTCTAGACCTAACCTAGCACCCCCCCTCGACCCCCCAGTGCTGTGCACTAACCTAACCTGCCCTACGCTAACGGGGGGGGGCTCCGACCCCCTCGACCCCCCCCCCGTGCTAAACTAACCTAACCTGACCTGACTTAACCTGACCTGACCTAACCTAACCTACCAAGATCTCTACTTAGATACGCACTACTTTCTCAAACTCATCGTTCATTGCGCATCTCGCTGGACTTAGTTTTTTTTCAAGAACCTGAAATTTAATATCGGCCATGTAGGCAAAGTAAGGATCGGCACTCATTAAAATCTAAACAGATGTGTTAAGGACAGTAAGTGTAATACGTAGAGCCAACATTTGGGTCCGCTTAGCGTGGAGCCCTTGTTCTTAAGATTTTCCCAAAAATGACCGCGCAGTCCTCGTCCATTTTGAGCAAATTAAGTGGTAATGAATTCTACGGTAAACGCATCAAAACTAAACAGCAAATAATAATGTCTGAAAAATGTGTTGTCCAATAATGAAACACCCTTAAAATCTTCCTTTTCATCCCTTAGGAGTGGAACTGTCGCCGAAAACGTCCACATCGGCGAGTGTTCCACCGTCGGCGAGTTGTTCGTGTCTGGACGAAACTTTCCGTCGACGAGAGTACCAGGCAAGTTACACCCTAAGAGTATACCACTTCTAAGCTTAGATGATGGGTGTGTGAGGTGAGTGAGCCCATTATAACCACCCATTACCACCCATGCAGTGTGTGAAATGCCTGAAATGACTCATGGGACGGGCGGCAGGCGGGGCAGCGGGCGAGGGGCGGCCCACTAACCCAGCCCTTCCCGCCCACGCCCACTTATTTCCACCCACGCCCCACTCCTGGCCTTCCTCGCCCTGCCTGCCCGCCCCTGGTGATGGGCGGGGGGGCGTGATGGGCGGGCGGGGGCAGCACATGGCCGGCACAACACTCACCTCCGCTAGACATGATGGTCCTAAGGGTGACTTCGGCGCCTGGCTAACTCGGTGCTTTTTGACGCCACCTCTCTTCTCTTCTTCTTATAGATCTTCTTTTCTCTTCTTATTTTTCTTCTTCTCTCTTCTTATATATCTTCTTCTTCTCTCTTAATTCTTCTCTCTTCTTCTCTTCTTAACTTCTCTTCTTCTTATATATCTTCTCTCTTCTTATAGATCTTCTTTTCTCTTCTTATTTTTCTTCTTCTTCTCTCTTAATGTTTCTCTCTTCTTCTCTTCTTCTTCTCTTCTTCTTATATATCTTCTTCTCTCTTCTTATTTATCTTCTTCTCTTAATTCTTCTCTCTTAATTCTTCTCTCTTCTTCTCTTCTTCTTCTCTCTTCTTATATATTTGCTTCTTCTCTCTTCTTATTTATCTTCTTCTCTCTTAATTCTTCTCTCTTCTTCTCTTCTTCTTCTCTCTTCTTATATATCTTCTTCTCTCTTCTTATATATCTTCTTCTCTCTTCTTATATATCTTTCTTCTCTTGTTCTTCCTTTTATTGTCTTCCTCTCTTATTTTTAGTGTTTCTTCCGTATTTCTTTCTCTATTTTTTCGCCTTTCTTCTTTTCTTTCGTCTTTTCTGCATCCTTGTTCTTATTTTTCGTCTCTTCCTCTTTTGCGTTTTTATTGTTTCCTATTTTTCCTTCCTTTTCGTGTTTCTTCCTCTTTTTTCATCAATTTGTGGGTTTTTTTTTCGTATTATTCTTCTTTTCCCTCTTTTTTTTTCTTTTCCATTTCTCTTCCTCTTCTATCTCTTCCTTGGGCAGCTTCACACCACTGGATTACGGGCAGTGGATGCCGATCCTTCCATTGACGAAACCGCACCCTCTCTTGACGAAATTAGCGAGGCTGTAGCAAAGTTAAGGGGTGGAAAGGCAGCTGGTGTTTGTAATATCAGTGCGGAGCTCCTCAAAGCTGGGAGTGAGGCCATATGATCCGTTGGTTGCATATGCTGTCCTGACTGCCGTGTGGCAATCTGGCAGGTACCATTCCTCCTGACTGGAAAAGGGGCTTGGTCGTCCCTATCTGGAAAGGGAAAGGGGACCGGATCAGGACTGCAACAATTACCGTGGTATTACACTGCTCAGCGTGCTATAGGCAAGGTGCTTGCCCATCTATTGCGGACACGGATCCGCGCAGTCATCTGTTGAAACATCAGAGACCTCAGCAGTCTGGGTTCACGCTTGGTAAGTCAACAACGGACCGTATCCTAGCGCTTCGTGTCCTGGTGGAACGCCGACGTGAGTTTCGACAAGGGATGCTTGCAGCCTAGGCTGCAAGCATCCCCTGTCGTAACTCACGTCGGCGTTTCACCATGGGACACGTACGAAGCGCTAGGATACGGTCCTTTAATTGTTGACTTACCAGGCGTGAACCCAGACTGCTGAGATCTCTGATGCTTCAACAGATGTTGATCTCAAGAAGGCGTTTGACTCAGTGTATCGTACGTAAGTCACTGTAGGATCTTCTGCGACTTCGCGGAATTCCTGCAAGGACTATTGGCTTAATGGCTGGCCTGCACTCTGGGACTGAGAGTGCTGTTAAGTGTGGGGGAGGTGTATCCAACTTTTTTTTCTGTGAATACAGGAGTAAGGCAAGGGCCCGTTGCGTCCTTGCCCCATCACTTTTCAAATTGTATAGACTCAATCAGTCAATCATTGGGGGCATACGCCAGGGGGCCCGTCGCCTCGCCCACCCTACGACACCACTCCCGGCGATCACCACGCGCGAGTCCCCATGCAGTGGCGTATCTACGGGTGGGCCTGGGTGGGCACGTGCCCACCCACAAGAAGCCGGTGCCCGCCAAGGTGCCCACCCACTGGCCACGGCTGCCGTGTGGTGTGGGAGCCGTGTTCCACTAGGTAGGACTGAGGGAGCATGCATGGAGTATTATAAATAATTTCTTCTGATGACTTACCCTCGACCTCAAATACAATAAATATTTTTCCTCTACTTGAAAGAAAGAAACATGCCTCTGAGTGAGTTAAATCATATACTTTCTATTGATCACTTTTAATAGCAACGAACATAACTAAATTACACCAGTTACCCTTACAAATTTTCTATAATTCCTTGTGTTGGTACTTAATTGGTACGTGTCTCCCTCTTGACTGCACAGTTCTTCTCATTATTGGAAAAACTGTATGTATTCACCAGTGGATCTTATGTCCATGCAAAATGGTTGGATGTGCAAAAGGAAATGTATTCCAATGAGCAAACTAGAGAGCTACAACGACTTTCAGATACCAGATGGGCTTGCAGGTATGATACTTGCAAAATAATGAAAGAGAGACTGAATGCCGTTCTGCGTGTTCTAGAAGGTTTATCAAATGACTGCAATGCTGACAGAGCTATTGATGCAAGAGGACTTTTAGGTCAAATAGATGCTGGGTTTGCTATGAAGCTAGCCATTATGACACATATTCTTGGTAGGATAAATCAGTTATAAAATTTGCTACAATCAGCCAATCTTGACATGGTAAAAGCTGTAGAATTAATTGAAACTGTAAGAGCCCACCTTGAAGAAATGCAGTCAGACCAAGCCTCTTTTGATGCTTTGTGGGATGAAGTTGAGAGAAACTCAGCAGCTCATGGTTTTGATACTTCAGAGTGCAGAATGTGTAGATCACCAAGGAAACGGAAACTGTCTACAAAATTGCAGGATTTTGTTGTTACTGATTATATTGGAAAACAGTCAGGGAGCACACACTCTGATTTCAGTGTTGAGGATTCAACACGAATTAACTTCTTCTATCCTATTCTGATAGATGGCTACGAGTTGTGTGTTGGTCCCCATGGCTCCGGTACCAGAAACACCAACAGTTCTCTGCTTCTGAACTTTGCAAGGTCCAGAAGGTTGAGAATTGCAGGTTCTTGGTATCAGAGACCAATGCTGCACCGCTGGACATGGTATAAAAATGCCGGAGGGGTAGCTAAGGAGATCGACCACATCCTCGTTAGTACTCGTTGGAGGATCCTCCAGAACTGCAGGGTTTACCGGAGTGCTGAGTTCTTTCGAACAGATCACAGACTTGTTGTTGCTACACTTAAGCTTCATGTCAAGTCCAGAAGAATCTCAAGAGGTAACCATACTGTGTTTCATCTTGAGAAACTGAAGGACTTGACATGTGCTCATGAGTATGCGGTGGCAGTCTCAAATCGGTTTGATGTGCTCGGTGCTCTCGGGGATCCTGTAGAACGGTGGGATACCTTCAAACGTGAAACTCTACGGGCTGCCAAGGAGTGTATTGGGGAGCGCCCGAGGTCAAGGCGTGGTTTTGTCTCGACGGAGACGCTGGAGAAAATCGAGGAGAGTCGCGCTGCCAGGCTGGCTGGGAACCGGGACCAGCACAGGGCTCTGTCACGCCGGACTAGAACCCTCCTGAGGAGAGACAAGGAGAGGTATGTCAGGAGTCTCGCTGAGGATGTCGAGGGTCATTTGAACGCTAATGACCTCCGACCCGCCTACCGAGCCCTGAAGAAGCTCCGTTCCAAGTCTCCTTCTCGGGCGAGTGCTATTCGAACAGCAGATGGGCGCCTCGTGTCGGACATGGATGGGCAGATGGCTCATTGGGCTGAGTACTTTGGGCAGTTGTTCACGGTGGACCCTCCAACTGAGCAGCTTCACACCACTGGGTTACAGGCAGTGGATGCCGATCCTCCCATTGACGAAACCGCACCCTCTCTTGACGAAGTCAGAGAGGCTGTAGCAAAGTTAAAGGGTGGAAAGGCAGCTGGTGTTTGTAATATCAGTGCGGAGCTCCTCAAAGCTGGGGGTGAGGCCATGATCCGCGGGTTGCATGCTGTCCTGACTGCCGTGTGGCAATCAGGTACCATTCCTCCTGATTGGAAAAGGGGGCTGGTCGTCCCTATCTGGAAAGGGAAAGGGGACCGTCAGGACTGCAACAATTACCGCGGTATTACACTGCTCAGCGTACCAGGCAAGGTGCTTGCCCATCTATTGCTGACACGAATTCGCAGTCATCTGGTGAAGCATCAGAGACCTCAGCAGTCTGGGTTCACGCCTGGTAAGTCAACAACGGACCGTATCCTAGCGCTTCGTGTCCTGGTGGAACGCCGACGTGAGTTTCGACAGGGGATGCTTGCAGCCTATATTGATCTCAAGAAGGCGTTTGACTCAGTGCATCGTGAGTCACTCTGAGATCTTCTGCGACTTCGAGGGATTCCTGCAAGGACTATTGGTTTGATAACTGGTCTGTATTCTGGGACTGAGAGTGCTGTAAAGTGTGGGGCAGGTGTATCCAGCTTCTTTCCTGTGAATACAGGAGTGAGGCAAGGGTGCGTCCTTGCCCCATCACTTTTCAACGCTTGTATGGACTGGGTATTGGACAAGGTTGTAGATCAAAGTGATTGTGGAGCATCCATCGGCAACACCAAGATCACTGATCTTGTTTTTGCCGATGATGCAGTAATCTTTGCTGAGTCGCTGGAGGTCCTGGTGATGGCTCTCGAGGCGCTGCACGAGGCGGCAATTAAAGCCTTTGGGACTTGAGGTCTCCTGGCTCAAGACCAAGGTCCAGGTGTTTGGAGGCTTACTAGATGTATGAAACAGTACTGCAGTCTGTTCATGCGCGCGGTGAGGACATTGAGATCTTGGAAAGTTTTACATACCTTGGTAGCGCAGTCCATAATGACGGCGGGTAACGTCAAGAAGTCTTACGACGGATTGGCATAGCCCACGGTGTTATGGACTCGCTCAGCAGGAGTATCTGGGGTTGTCGGTACCTGTGCAGGAGGACAAAGATCCAGATCTTCAAGCCGCTTGTGATCCCTGTCTTACTCAATGGATGTGAGACATGGACACTAAATAGCGACTTGAAGAGTCGAATCGATGCCTTTGGTAATAAGTGTCTTCGCAGAATCGTGGGGTATCGCTGGGATGATTACGTACGTGTCAAACCAGCGATTGCACCATGAGAATGAATCGAGGCCTATTACCTGCATAGTCCGTCAGCGCCAACTTCGGCTATATGGGCATGTGGCACGCTACCCTGAAACCGATCC
This sequence comes from Chionoecetes opilio, assembly GCA_016584305.1. Taxonomy (NCBI): domain Eukaryota; kingdom Metazoa; phylum Arthropoda; class Malacostraca; order Decapoda; family Majidae; genus Chionoecetes; species Chionoecetes opilio. The sequence continues at coordinate 426,467 of JACEEZ010025877.1, read as the reverse complement.
TTCCCATCGGGTTGTATCTGTAAGAGACAATCCGGCGTGGAGGAGGCCAAGGGGGCGCCCACAAGGCTCGTGGCTGGGGCAAGTTGATGTTTCTTGTCGAGAGCTGCTTGGTATGGGAAAGGAGCCTGCATGGGAACTCGCGCGTGGTGACCCCCGGGAGTGGTGTCGTAGGGTGGGCGAGGCGACGCGCCCCCCGGCGTATGTCCCCAGTGATTGATTGATTGGTTTCTATTCTAGATCATATGTTAACAGAAATGACAAAGCGCTTCAATAATGAAGCATGTGAACTTATGAAAGCATTACAGGCACTGAATCCACAAAGTAAGGAGTTCTTATCTTGTGAGAAAATGTCTGGACTTATTCATGCATTTCGTGCTAATGAGGAAGATCTTAACCATGAGCTGCACTCTGCAAAACGAATGTTAGAAAGACGCTATAAGGAAGTAAGTGACAATGAAAAGCCCAAATCACTGCTAGATTTAGTGAGAATTCTTGGTCCATATGAAGAGGCATTTCCTGAGTTCTACAGACTGGCCAAAATTTCTGTAGTATTACCTGTGTCATCAGCTTCAGCAGAGAGAAGCTTTTCTGCTCTGAAATTAATCAAAACTACACTGAGAAATACAATGGCCAATGAGAGATTAGGTAATCTTGCTGTGTTGTCAATTGAAAGCAGGCGAGTTAAAAGCCTTGATTTAGAAGAATTTGTTGATAAGTTTGCTGAGAACCACAAGAACAGAAGAATTCTGCTTAGGTGAGGTATTTTCACTTTCTCAGTGGAAATTTTTATTTTATTTGCCTGCTGCTTTAAAACTTCTGCATTCTTTTTTATTTTCAGTATCAATTATGTTATTTCTATTTTGTATAAGTGGTAATATATGTATTTCATTTTTTGTCATGACTGCTTTATTTCGTTCTCCATCAGCAACTGGATGATACCCTACAGTACTCAACACACACTCCTAGAATAAAATCTAATAACCTTCCATAGTCCATACGACATCAGATAAACTCTTGAAATTGGTCAGAATGCAAAATATGCAAGGGGGGGGTCTTGGCACTGTTAGTGAAAATAAGTCCCCAGTCCCCACCAAACTCCTCAGCTGTATGGGCTTGTTCAGCTCATCTAGTGCCCACCCATAGTCAGCTGTATCTCCCAGGTGCCCACCCAATCATAAATACCTAGCTACGCCACTGTCCCCATGGCTTCAGGCTTCCTTCCCATACCAAGAAAATCCCGACAGGAAGCATCAACTTGCCCCAGCCACGAGCCTTAAGTGGGCGCCCCCTTGGCCTCCTCCACACCGGATTGTCTCTTACAGATACAACCCGATGGAAAGGATCGGTTTCAGGGTAGCGTGCCACATGCCCATATAGCCGAAGTTGGCGCTGACGGACTATGCAGGTAATAGGCCTCGATTCATTCTCATGGTGCAATCGCTGGTTTGACACGTACGTAATCATCCCAGCGATACCCCACGATTCTGCGAAGACACTTATTACCAAAGGCATCGATTCGACTCTTCAAGTCGCTATTTAGTGTCCATGTCTCACATCCATTGAGTAAGACAGGGATCACAAGCGGCTTGAAGATCTGGATCTTTGTCCTCCTGCACAGGTACCGACAACCCCAGATACTCCTGCTGAGCGAGTCCATAACACCGTGGGCTATGCCAATCCGTCGTAAGACTTCTTGACGTTACCCGCCGTCATTATGGACTGCGCTACCAAGGTATGTAAAACTTTCCAAGATCTCAATGTCCTCACCGCGCGCATGAACAGACTGCAGTACTGTTTCATACATCTAGTAAGCCTCCAAACACCTGGACCTTGGTCTTGAGCCAGGAGACCTCAAGTCCCAAAGGCTTTAATTGCCGCCTCGTGCAGCGCCTCGAGAGCCATCACCAGGACCTCCAGCGACTCAGCAAAGATTACTGCATCATCGGCAAAAACAAGATTAGTAATCTTGGTGTTGTCGAGGGATGCTCCACAATCACTTTGATCTACAATTTTGCCCAATACCCAGTCCATACAAGTGTTGAAAAGTGATGGGGCAAGGACGCACCCTTGCCTCACTCCTGTATTCACAGGAAAGAAGCTGGATACACCAATTCCCCCACACTTCACAGCACTCCCAGTCCCAGAGTATACAGACCAGTCATCAAACCTATAGTCCTTGTAGGAATCCCGCGAAGTCGCAGAAGATCCCAGAGTGACCCACGATGCACTGAGTCAAACGCCTTCTTGAGATCAACATAGGCTGCAAGCATCCCCTGTCGAAACTCACGTCGGCGTTCCACCAGGACACGAAGCGCTAGGATACGGTCCGTTGTTGACTTACCAGGCGTGAACCCAGACTGCTGAGGTCTCTGATGCTTCAACAGTTGACTGCAGATCCGTGTCAGCAATAGATGGGCAAGTACCTTACCTGACACGCTAAGCAGTGTACGTACTGCCGCGGTAATTGTTGCAGTCCTGACGGTACCCTTTGACTTTCCCTTTCCAGATAGGGACGACCAGCCCCCTTTTCCAGTCAGGAGGAATGGTACCTGATTGCCACACGACAGTCAGGACAGCATGCCACCCGCGGATCATATGGCCTCACCCCCAGCTTTGAGGAGCTCTGCACTGATATTACAAACACTAGCTGCCTTTCCACCTCTCAACTTTGCTACAGCCTCTCTGACTTCATCAAGAGATGGTGCGGTTTCGTCAATGGGAGGATCGACATCCATTGCCCATAATCCAGTGGTGTAAAGCTGCTCAATTGGAGGGTCCACCGTGAACAACTGCCCAAAGTACTCAACCCAACGAGCCATCTTCCCATCCACGTCCGACACGAGGCGCCCATGCATCTGCTGCTCGAATGGCACTAGCCCGAGATAGAGACTTGGAACAGAGCTTCTTCAGGGCTCAGTAGGCGGGTCGGAGGTCATTAGGGTTTAAATGACCCTCGACATTCTCAGCGAGACTCCTGACATGCCTCTCCTTGTCTCTCTCCAGGAAGGTTCTAGTCCGGCGAGACAGAGCCCTGTGCTGGTCCCTGTTCCCAACCAGCCTGGCAGCGCAACTCTCCTCGATTTTCTCCAGCGTCTCCGTTGAGACAAAACCACGCCTTGAACTCGGGCGCTCCCCAATACGCTCCTTGCCAGCCTGGAGAGTTTCACGTTTGAAGGTATCTCACAGTTCTACAGGGTCCTCGAGGGCACCGAGCACATCAAACCGATTTCAGACTGACACTGCATACTCATGGGCACATGTCAAGTTCTTCTTCTATATTATTATCTCAATCCTATCCTCAATACATTGTTTTTTAGCACGAAGGAGCCTATAGCTACCAGTAGGCTACACCTAAATCCCTGCAAAACAGACCCCTGCGGATCCCCACTTGCTACTGTACCACCCATGTTTGGCCGTGACGGCCACTGAACACTTTCAATTTCACTCTTCCACTCTTCTCTCATCTGTCGTCGTGATGCTATTCTGATGGGGATGCCGAAAGGGGAGCTGCATGCAGCCGTCGATCATGACTAGATGCAGTCGAGGATGTAGTAACTTGTCATGGAGGCTATATGAACAGGGAACTAATGTAATGTTCCATAGGGCCCCTAGGGAACATATGATAGGGGTATGATGTAGCGACAGAGAACTACGTTGCCCTGGGCGGCCCCAGGCTGGGCCCATAATTATCCCTTATGAATCCCGTCAGAAGAATATCTTTTCACCGACGCACTGACAGGGTAACAATCACAATTCGGGGAATAAATCTTATTTCCCATTATTATATATAAGTTAATGTTGGTAGGACTCGAACCCACACTGTATAGACTTCGTCCTCCGACGGAACCACAGTCAGTGACGGTGCCAACCAAGGATACTATATAGAACTTGAAGGATAGTATATAATATCCCTGGTGCCAACCAGACCAAACTGATAGATCTCCCTGGTCAGCGATAGTCTGGGTATTTTCTCGCATTACGTACGCTACCTACCCACATTTCGGCGTCTAGAAGGTGCACGTATGTGTATTTAACCTAGGTACGTGTGTACGTGTCTTGCATGTATAAAGAGTACATATATAAACTAAGCACAGAAGGAAGTACTAATGAAATTCACGTCGTTTTAAACTACTTCAAACATTTATGATACGTAAAGCTGTATGATGTTGACGTTAGCAATGGACAATATCGATCTCTACCTGCACCTCCACACCACATTGCACTACATGACAAAGCAAGACCGCGATAAAGCGTCGCAAAGAAATAAAGTAATACATTATCACACACAAAAAATGATCGTAATAACAGAATAAAGACAATAATAAAAATATACTGCTGTGACGGGCCGAAAGGTGGCCTGGCGCCGAAAGTGTGGCCTGCAGTGAGCTATTACCACGTGTGTGTGTTATTGTGGCGTTATTGTGGTGCATTATTGTGGCGTTATTGTGGTGCAGCCCATCTGTGCCATCAGCCCTCCGTCAGGCAGCGGGGCGGGGCGGGGCGCGGCCTTGCTACACACAGCTACCAGGGCACTGCAGGGCGAGAGGAGGACAGGAGGAGGGTCTTCTGTCATAACTTGTGCAGTGGTGAGGTGGGCGAGGCGGGGGGTGTAGTCAGTTCGTACACAAGTTGTTTCGTACACCAGTAGATTCGTACACCAAAAAGTTGTTCCGTAGTCTATATGAAACCATAGTCGTTTCGTACACTCAGCTCAGAGTTGAACTTGATTACTAGAGTTACGAAATGACACTAGGTATGTACGAAATGACTCAATATCAGTGTACGAAACAACTAACAAAACCTGGGTACGAAACAACTTGTGTACGAAACTCCCTGTAACGGGCGAGGCTTGTCCAATATTTTCTTGATTATTTAACTCTGTGACCCATTCTCTGACCCTTTTGAGCTCATGTGGCCCTTATGATGATTTTATTGACCCCTTTGCGATGTGTTGTGCCCCTGACCTGACCTGACACGGGGGATTGTGCACCTGACCTGACCTGACACGGGGGATTGTGCACTTGACCTGACCAGGGGGGATTGTACACCTGACCTGACCTGACACGGGGGATTGTGCACTTGACCTGACCAGGGGGGATTGTACACCTGACCTGACCTGACACGGGGGATTGTGCACTTGACCTGACCAGGTTGGATTGTACACCTGACCTGACCTGACACGGGGGATTGTGCACTTGACCTGACCAGGGGGGATTGTACACCTGACCTGACACGGGGGATTGTACACCTGGTCCTGGTCCTGGTGGTTGCAACCACCCAGACCCCCCTGCTAGTTCACTAACCTAACCTTGGCATTGATTATGTATCCTAACCTCACTGGGGGGGGGGGGTCGCCCCGGGGGTCGCCCCTCCCAGAACCCCCTTGTGTTTTTTTAATATTTTTCCAATGGCTGTTGTATGGAAAAGAAATACGTACTCTTTACGATGAGAATGAAACGTTCAGGATACTTCAAACCAGGGGCTTAGCTAGACATTTGGGGGCCCGGGGGGCTTACTTCCTGGAGGGGCCCCCTCTAAAGTGTGCTGGTGTTTGGGGGGGGGGGGACAACCAGCTGGAGGGTTTCGGGGAAATGTTTTGGAAAATGAACATATTTTGGTGCATTTTGACACTTTCTGAGACTTCTTTCAATGCCCATGAATCCTTTTTAATCCGAATTATTTTCAGCACTGATTTAGTGATGCATTTGGGGGTCCCCCTCTCTTGGGGGCCCGGGGGGCAATCTCAAATAGCCCCCCCCCCCCTTAGCTACGCCACTGCTTCAAACCAATGATCGTGTATTGGTTGTAACTGCACTTACACCAAAGTGCTCTTTTCGTATGTATTGTGATGTGTTAAGAATGATGGTCACATTATAAATGTGGGAAATGCCTCATTTTGCTGCTTCCCTCCTTTATCCCCGCTTTAGGTGAGGCTACACAAGCAATGTCCAGGTTAGGTTAGTGAAGTAGCGGGGAGGCCTGGTGGGGCGCAGTCCCCCCAGTCATCAGTTATGTCAGGTTATGTAGCCAATGTCCATGTATTGTATTAAACTGCCGTTTTACCAATGTAAAGATTTAACAAGAATTTTCCAGGACTAGGTAAGTAATTCCCTAGACTTTCTTGGTTATATATTTTTATGTATTTTCGGCCTTGTGTCATCCCATAGAGTGTTTGCCGGATTTATGTTACGTCATCCACCTAGTAATCTACTACCCCCACAAAACTCTTTTCCACTCTCCCCGCCCAGAACCCCGTGTTCCCGACGGGTCCCCAGGTTTATTATGGGGGGGGGGGGGGGGGGGCCAGCAAAATTTGGCATTTCCGACAATTTTTAATACGACCATCATTCATAGCATATCAAAATACATAGGAGAAGAGCACTTACTTTTGACCTCGTACTCAGATTATGGTGAAATTACAATGAACCTATTGTGCACCTTTACTGACCTGACTTTACACTGTGCACCTGATCCTGTTACACTGTGCATCTGACTGTTACACTGTGCACCTGACCTGTTACACTGTGCACCTGACCTGACCTGTACACTGTGCACCTGACCTGTTACACTGTGCACCTGACCTTGTTACACTGTGACCTGACCTGTTACACTGTGCACCTGACCTACCTGTTACACTGTCACCTGACCTGTTACACTGTGCACCTGACTGACCTGTTACACTGTGCACCTGACCTGTTACACTGCACCTGACCTGTTACACTGCCTGACCTGACCTGTTACACTGTGCACCTGACCTGTTACACTGGCACCTGACCGACCGTTACACTGTGCACCTCGACCTGACCTGTTACACTGTGCACCTGACCTGACCTGTTACACTGTGGACCTGACCTGATTACACTGTGCACCTGACCTGTTACACTGTGCACCTGACTGACTGTTACACTGTGCACCTGACCTGACCTGTTACACTGTGCACTACCTGACCTGTTACACTGTGCACCTGACCTGACTGTACACTGTGCACCTGACCTGACCTGTTACACTGTGCACCTGACCTGACCTGTTACACTGTTCATTGACCTGACCTGTTACACTGTGCACCTGACCTGTTACACTTGCACCTGACCTGTTACACTGTGCACCTGACCTGTTACACTGTGCACCTGACCTGACCTGTTACACTGTGCACCTGACCTGTTACACTGTGCACCTGACCTGACCTGTTACACTGTCACCTGACCTGTTACACTGTGCACCTGACCTGACCTGTTACACTGTGCACCTGACCTGACTTACACTGTGCACCTGACCTGACCTGTTACACTGTGCACCTGACCTGACCTGTTACACTGTGCACCTTGACTGACCTGTTACACTGTGCACCTGACCTGACCTGTTACACTGTGCACCTGACCTGACCTGTTACACTGTGCACCTGACCTGACCTGTTACACTGTGCACCTGACCTGTTACACTGTGCACCTGACCTGACCTGTTACACTGTGCACCTGACCTGACCTGTTACACTGTGCACCTGACCTGACCTGTTACACTGTGCACCTGACCTGTTACACTGTGCACCTGACCTGACCTGTTACACTGTGCACCTGTACCTGACCTGTTACACTGCACCTTGCCCTGACCTGTTACACTGTGCACCTGACCTGACCTGTTACACTGTTGCACCTGACCTGACCTGTTACACGTGCACCTGACCTGACCTGTTACACTGTGCACCTGACCTGACCTGTTACACTGTGCACCTGACCTGACCTGTTACACTGTGCACCTGACCTGACCTGTTACACTGTGCACTGACCTGACCTGTTACACTGTGCACCTGACCTGACCTGTTACACTGTGCACCTGACGCTGACACTGTTCACCTGACCTGCGCTGACCTGTTACACTGTCACCTGACATGACCTGTTACACTGTGCACCTGACCTGACCTGTTACACTGTGCACCTGACCTGACCTGTTACACTGTGCACCTGACCTGCTACACTGTGCACCTGACCTGCTACACTGTGCACCTGACCTGTTTACACTGTGCACCTGACCTGTTACACTGTGCACCTGACCTGTTACACTGTGCACCTGACCTGACCTGTTACACTGTGCACCCTGACCTGTTACACGGTGCACCTGACCTGTTACACTGTGCCACCTGACCTGACCTGTTACACTGTGCACCTGACCTGACCTGCTACACTGTGCACCTGACCTGTTACACTGTGCACCTGACCTGACCTGTTCACTGTGCACCTGACCTGACCTGTTACACTGTGCACCTGACCTGACCTGTTACACTGTGCACCTGACCTGACCTGTTACACTGTGCACCTGACCTGACCTGTTACACTGTGCACCTGACCTGACCTGTTACACTGTGCACCTGACCTGACCTGTTACACTGTGCACCTGACCTGACCTGTTACACTGTGCACCTGACCTGACCTGTTACACTGTGCACCTGACCTGTTACACTGTGCACCTGACCTGACCTGTTACGACTGTGTACCTGACCTGACCTGTTACACTGTGCACCTGACCTGACCTGTTACACTGTGACTGACCTGACCTGTTACACTGTGCACCTGACCTGACCTGTTACACTGTGCACCTGACCTTGACCTGTTACACTGCACCTGACCTGACCTGTTACACTGTGCACCTGACCTGACCTGTTACACTGCACCTGACCTGACCTGTTACACTGTGCACCTGACCTGACCTGTTACACTGTGCACCTGACCTGACCTGTTAACACTGTGCACTTTGACCCTGTTACACTGTGCACCTGACCTGCTTACACTGTGCACCTGACCTGTTACACTGTGCACCTGACCTGTTACACTGTGCACCTGACCTGACCTGTTACACTGTGCACCTGACCTGTTACACGTGCCCCGCTGACCTGACCTGTTACACTGTGCACCTGACCTGACCTGCTACACTGTGCACCTGACCTGTTACACTGTGCACCTGACCTGACCTGTTACACTGTGCACCTGACCTGACCTGTTACACTGCACCTGACCTGACCTGTTACACTGTGCACCTGACCTGTTACACTGTGCACCTGACCTGACCTGTTACACTGTGCACCTGACCTGACCTGTTACACTGTGCACCTGACCTGACTGTTACACTGTGCACCTGACCTGACCTGTTACACTGTGCACCTGACCTGACCTGTTACACTGTGCACCTGACCTGACGTGGCCTGATGGGCTGCTTAGGGCTCGTGTGTTGGTGGGTAATTGTCTTAAAAAGTCTGTCTTTTTTGTGGGCAAATTTAAAGACACAAAAAAGATAATAATAATAATAAAGAAGCAATGGACGGAATGTTTGGAAAATGAAGGTATAATAACAGAACGGCAGTGTGGTTTAAGGAGGAGATCATGTGTGACCAACTTAATAAGCCTTTACACAAGAGTAATTGATACAACACAAGAAAGAGATGGGTGGGCAGACTGTGTATATCTAGATCTTAAAAAGGCATTTGATAAAGTTCCCCATGAGATGCTACTTTGGAAATGGGTAAATATAGGAGGAATGAGGAATCAAAGGGATGATCAAAACCTGGATGGAAAGTTATCTGAGAGGAAGAGAAATGAGAACAGTATAGTCAACCCATTTTATCTTGGCCCTGCGGGTGAGGCGGGTCAAGTCCGCGGTGGTGTCACATCACCCCGCCACCTCCACCTGGCCACCACCCTACCCTCATCACTGCATTTTCTCGCTCTCGCTCTCAATATAGTTTGGTTTTTCTCTTATTTTGACTTTTTCCGCACCACCACTTGGGTAGAAGTCAAGGCACATTTGTTTTAGAGGTTTGCCCTGTAGGGGAGTGACCATGCAGGACCGGGTGGCTGTGTCAGGGACGCCCGGCCGGCACCGCCGCATGAGCTGCCATGCCAAGGTAATGCAAGGTATGCAGAGTCCTTGTTTTACCCTCAAATCGCAAGCTATTCATAAACCATGCAGCCACATTATAAAACTATATGGTTCAAAATTAGTTAATGTAACAGCTAACAGTAGGAGAGAATCCTCATCAGCCTGTCAACGGTGAACGTGACAACACGCAGGACTCCCTCCACTCCACCCCAGGGGCAGGATGTCTGGGTTGACTATAGTAAAGGATGAAAAGTCTGAATGGAGAAAGGTATTTAGTGGGCTACCACAAGGATCAGTGTTGCCACCAATAATGTTCACGATTTATCAATGACATGACTGATAAAATAAATAGTTATATATTAGTCTGTTTGTGGATGATGCAAAACTATTAAGAGAAATAAAAAGCTATAAAGATTGTGAAGCACTACAAAATGACCTGAACAAGATCTACGAATGCAGCAGAAGATGGGAAATGGAATTTAATGTAAATAAGTGTCATGTGATGGAAATTGGAAAAAGCGAAGAGATATAAATGGCCATATAAAATAGGCAATGAAATAATTGCCAAGGTTCAGGAAGAAAAGGACCTGGGAGTGATAATGCAGAATAACCTACAACCAGAAAAACATATAAATAAAGTATTTGGAGATACATACAGGATGTTGAGGAATATTAGAGTGGCATTTCATTACATGGACACAAATATGATGAAAGATAATTACTACAATGATCCGACCAAAAATGGAATATGCTGCCATTGTAGGGTCCCCATATAAAAAGAAGCATGTGAAAAAGTTTTAGAGGATACAGAGAATGGCAACAAAGATGCTACCAGAGCTAGAAGAACTTTCTTAAGAGGAAAGGTTGAAGGAGATAAAGTTACCAACACTCGAGCAGAGAAGAGAAAGAGGAGACTTAATAACAATATTTAATCTGATAACAAAGATGGAAGAAACAGACAATGAGAGACTACTGACTCGGAAACAAAGAGAAGGTCGCTACACAAGAGGACATACAAAACAACTAGGAAAAGGGAGATGCCTGAACAACATAAAGAAGTACAGCTTCCCTCATAGCAATGTAGGAGTTTGGAATGGACTAAATGAGGAGATGATATCGGCAAAGAATGTGCACCAGTTGAAGGAAAGACTGGATAAATGTAGATGCGGAGACGGGACCCCACGAGTGTAGCTCAGGCCCTGTAAAACACTACTAGGTAAATACACACACATTAGGTCAGTTATCTATAAAGCTGGTGGACTGGTCAATGACATACTAAACACAACCTACAGTATTGTCATTATCTAGGTGTCATGCTAAGTTCTTCTGTCTGTTTAACATCAGTTTTATTATATGAGGTTAGACGACTGATGATACGCTTCCAACTATCTCTATCCTAGCCTCAACTTCTTCAATGGCCAATGGTGCCAGATCCTCTTCAACACACTGCCTCCATGTCTTCCTTGGCCTGCCCGGTGGACGGCGACCTGGCACTTCCACTCCAACAGCTCTCCCCAATGCCTCACCACCTTCCCTCCTCTTCACATGCCCAAACCACCTCCATCGCCTTACTCTCAGCACTGTACTCGGCTCCTTCAATCCATATTTTCTTGCCACCTCTTCACTGGACACTTCATCTCTCCATGTGATCCGTCATATATCTCAACATTCTCCCATCACACCCAACCAACACAGCCTCCAACTTCTTCGTCAAAGCCCATGTCTCAGAACCATACACCAACACTCATCTTATACACGCTGCAAATACTCGGCCTCGGTTTTTCAGTGGAATACTCTTTATTATTTATTATCCTTGTTTACCTTTGTTTATTACCCTTGTTTATTTCCCTTGTTTACCCTTGTGTCTTATCGTTGCAGGGGTTGAGGAGGCGGCATGGGGGAGGAGGTGGAGCCCCTCTTCGTGAGTCTTGCCTCCGAGGTCGACGACCCACACGTGACTGTGATGGCCAGCCTGTGCATGGCCTGCCACGAGATGGTGAGGGGGGGGGTTATGAAGGAAGGGGGAGGGGAGGGAGGGGCCAATGTTCTTATGTTCTTATGAATGCAAAGGAAGAAAGGCAAGATTGTTAAGGAGATCAAGAAAGGAATGAGGCAAGGTGTTGTTGTGTATACAAAGGAATACAAAGGAAGAACAGACAGCAACAGCCTTACTGGGCCAAACGAGGCTGCCTGTGTGACTACTTTCTACCACTATACTTTCTACGTGTTAAGAGGTCAAAGAATAGCAAAGTTGAAGGCTCCTCTGTGTAGGGAGAGACTGTGGAGAGTGAGGGAGTGTGGAAGGGAGAGGAGTGGGTGGAAGGAGTGGTGTGGGTGGTAGCAGAGTGGAGGGGAGAGGAGTGGAAGGGAGAGGAGTGGGTGGGAGAGGAGTGTGGGGGTGGTAGCAGAGTGGAGGGGAGAGGAGGGGAAAGGGGAGGGGAAAGTGGGTGGGAGAGGAGAAAGTGTGGGGGTTTAGCAGAGTGGAGGAGTGTGGAGGGGAGAGGAGTGGGTGGAGAGAGTAGTGTGAGTGGTAGCAGAGTGAGGGAGTGTGAAGGGAGAGGAGTGGTGGGAGAGGAGTAGTGTGGGGGATAGCAGAGTGGAGGAGTGTGGAGGGAGAGAGTGGGTGGGAGAGGAGTAGTGTGGGTGGTAGCAGAGTGAGGGGAGGAGTGGAAGGGAGAGGAGTGGGTGGGAGAGGAGTAGTGTGGGTGGTAGCAGAGTGGAGGGGAGAGGAGTGGAAGGGAGAGGAGTGGGTGGGAGAGGAGTAGTGTGGGTGGTAGCAGAGTGGAGGAGTGTGGAAGGGAGAGGAGTGGGTGGGAGAGGAGTAGTGTGAGTGGTAGCAGAGTGGAGGAGTGGGTGGGAGAGGAGTAGTGTGAGTGGTAGCAGAGTGAGGGAGTGTGGAAGGGAGAGGAGTGGGTGGGAGAGGAGTGGTGTGAGTGGTAGCAGAGTGAGGGAGTGTGGAAGGGAGAGGAGTGGGTGGGAGAGGAGTAGTGTGGGTGGCAGCAGAGTGGAAACCGGCAGTGTGGATGGAAGAAGTGAGTCCATGAGAGAAGTGAGAGTAGTGAAGGGAACATCAGAGGAAGTGGATGAGGAGTGGAAGAAGTGGAAGAATCTTATAGGGAGTTGTAAGTAGCCTCAGTATTGATGTAGCAAGAGAAGCATAACTGTGCACACCTAGGATGCTGTAGGTGATGTAGTGTTGAGGTGACGTGGCTAGAGCAATACTGAATAATGATTGGATCTGATACAGTCAACAAGATAGTAACAACACTGGAGGAATAAGAGACATAGTTATAGATAGATAGAGGCTTTATTGACCACACTATGTACAAGGGAACTCAATATACTACCTACGAACTCAGTAAATTTCAATAGAACTCAATAAAAACAAATGTACAAAGTATTTCAGATGAATCAATCAGCAAAGTATCTAAAGACAGTGACTTAGTAGGAACCACCTCAAGATAACCACTGTAGTCCAACGCAAATATGACATTTCACCAACACTAAAATAACACAGTTCATGCTAGAATAACTCAATAGAAATTACAAACTCAATATATCTCAGTAAATTGAAATAAAACTCAATAAAAACATACCATACCAATCAAATATAAGAACATAAGAACATAAGGAAGCTACAAGAGGCCGTGAGACCTACACGTGGTAATTCCTGCTACTTAACACTACCTACATCCACCTTTCATCCCATCCATGAATTTATCCAGACTCCTTTTAAAGACCCCAAATATGCAAGGCAATCCACCATCCTCAAGCTGGAAAAGCCTAGATTTAAAAAGGAAATAGGGAGAAACTGGTTCACAAATAGGGTGGTAAATGATTGGCATGGACTCAGTCGTCAGGTAGTTAGTGCGGAGTCAATAGGGAGTTTTAAAAGAAGGCTAGGACAGTGTTAGGGTTGGGGATGAAAGGTGGATGTAGGTAGTGTTATGTAGCAGGAACTACCACGTGTAGGTCTCCCAGCCTCTTGTAGCTTCCTTATGTTGTTATGTTATTATGTTCTTATGTTATGTTATGTTATGTTCTAATGTTGTTATGTTGTTATGTCCACCCTAACTCTTTGCCTCCACACACAGGGCACCACACGTCTGCTCATGACCCGCATTCCCCACTACAAGGAGGTGGTGGTGTCCTCCTTTGACTGTGAGCACTGCGGCAACAAGAACACCACCTGCCAGATGGGGCGGTGGCAGGACAAGGGTGTGGTGAGCCAGCTGCAGGTCAGAGATGCTACAGACCTGAATCGCCAGGTGGTGAAGAGTGATGCGGCGAGCGTGAGCGTGCCGGAGCTGGAGCTTGAGATCCCTGCCAACGGGGAGAAGGGGGGTGAGTGTGGGATAGTGCTGGGGGGCAGGGGGGGTGCTGGGGGGCAGGGGGGGTGCTGGGGGGCAGGGGGGTGAGTGCTGGGGGTGCTGGGGGCTGGGGGGGTGCTAGGGGCAGGGGGGGTGCTGGGGGGCAGGGGGGTGAGTGCTGGGGGTGCTGGGGGGAAGGGGGGTGCTGGGGAGAAGGGGGGTGAGTGCTGGGGGGAAGGAGGGTGCTGGGGAGAAGGGGGTGAGTGCTGGGGAGAAGGGGGGTGAGTGCTGGGGGGAAGGAGGGTGCTGGGGAGAAGGGGGGTGAGTGCTGGGGAGAAGGGGGGTGAGTACTGGGGGGCAGGGGGGTGAGTGCTGGGGGGCAGGGGGGGTGCTGGGGGGCAGGGGGGAAGGGGGGTGTTGGGGAGAAGGGGGGTGAGTGCTGGGGGCCTTCCTTCCTTCTTTCCCCCTTCTCTTCCCTTCCCTTCCTTATGTTCCTGTGTCCTCCCTGTGGCGCCAGAGGTGACCACGGTGGAGGGAGTGCTGCGCCGCACCATGGAGGGCCTCGGGCAGGACCAGGCCACACGCAGGCTGGAACACCCAGACACAGCACTCAGGATAGAACACTTCATCGAGGACATCCAGACACTCCTCATCCCGGGGCACCCCTTCACACTGATAGTATGTGGCTTTACCTAGTTGTGTTTACCTAGTTGTATTTACCTAGTTGTGTTTACCTAGTTGTATTTACCTAGTTGTATTTACCAAGTTGTGTTTACCTAGTTGTATTTCCCTAGTTGTATTTCCCTAGTTGTATTTACCTAGTTGTATTTACCTAGTTGTGTTTACCTAGTTGTATTTACCTAGTTGTGTTTACCTAGTTGTGTTTACCTAGTTGTATTTACCTAGTTGTTTACCTAGTTGTTTACCTAGTTGTGTTTACCTAGTTGTATTTACCTAGTTGTGTTTACCTAGTTGTGTTTACCTAGTTGTGTTTACCTAGTTGTGTTTACCTAGTTGTGTTTACCTAGTTGTATTTACCTAGTTGTATTTACCTAGTTGTATTTACCTAGTTGTATTTACCTAGTCGTGTTTTACAGCTACACTCGTGTGGTCCCATCTCCATATCTACATTCATCCAGTCTCTCCTTCCACTGTGTTTACCTAGTAGTGTTTTACAGGGCCTGAGCTACACTGGTGGGGTCCCGTCTCCGTATCTACATTTATCCAGTCTTTCCTTCAACTGGTGCACATTCTTTGCCGATATCACCTCCTCATTTAGTCCATTCCAAACTTCTACATTGCTATGAGGGAAGCTGTACTTCTTTATGTTGTTCAGGCATCTCCCTTTTCCTAGTTGTTTTGTATGTCCTCTTGTGTAGCGACCTTCTCTTTGTTTCCGAGTCAGTAGTCTCTTATGTGTGTGTGTGTGTGTGTGTGTGTGTGTGGTGTGTGGGGGGGGCGTCTAGGAGTAGTGTGTAGGATCTTGAGTCAGGCTCGTGTTGTCTTTGCATCCGATCCACCTTGATGTAGGACTGTAGCGTAGTCTCAGAGTCATGGATGATCCTTATTTACGAGAAGCCGGTAAACAGTAAACCGTACCGTAAATAAACCTTATTTACTTTACGGTATGGTTTATAGACACTTGACGGGAGACGTGTTGTATTGTTATATAAGGACAGAATACAGAAGGAATTGTACCAGGCATACCAACGAAAGCTTTTTGTTTAGGGTACGAATTGGAGAGATTGATGTGTGTGTTAATTTGTTGTGTATTTTTTGTGTGTGATTTGGAGGTGATGATTGAGCAGTGCCTGAGTGTTGGAAGGAGGGAGAGACAACCGTGTTTCTCTCTCTCTCTCTCTCTCTCTCTCTCTCTCTCTCTCTCTCTCTCTCTCTCTCTCTCTCTCCAATCACCACACGAATAGCAGTAGCCTCATGACCTGCCGCCTGACCCTGCAGTGTAGTAAGGTCACCCTCCTTGACCCTTCCAGGTGGACGACCCTTCAGGGAACAGCTTTGTGGAGAGCCCTCACGCGCCCAAGGAGGACCCGCGCCTCAAGAGAACACTGTACACCAGAACCAAGGAACAGAATCTGGCCCTGGGGATCACCGCAAAGGAGGAGGAGGAGGAGGAGGAGGAGGAGGAGGTAGTGGAGGAGAGTGAGCTGAGCCTGTCGGAGGAGAGCATCAGCGAGGCCAAGGACGACCCGGAGAGCCTGAAGGAGGAGGTGTTGGTGTTCTCGACGCTGTGTGACCGCTGCTCTCGCCCTGCTGCCACCAATATGAAGGTTACCAAGATACCCCACTTCAAGGTTAGTTCCCTACAAAGATACCCCACTTCAAGGTTAGTTCCCTATAAAGATACCTCACTTCAAGGTTAGTTCCCTACAAAGATACTACACTTCAAGGTTAGTTCCCTACAAAGATACCCCACTTCAAGGTTAGTTCCCTACAAAGATACCCCACTTCAAGGTTAGTTCCCTACAAAGATACCTCACTTCAAGGTTAGTTCCCCACAAAGATACCCCACTTCAAGGTTAGTTCCCTATAAAGATACCCCACTTCAAGGTTAGTTCCCTACAAAGATACCCCACTTCAAGGTTAGTTCCCTACAAAGATACCCCACTTCAAGGTTAGTTCCCTATAAAGATACCCCACTTCAAGGTTAGTTCCCTATAAAGATACCTCACTTCAAGGTTAGTTCCCTACAAAGATACTACACTTCAAGGTTAGTTCCCTACAAAGATACCCCACTTCAAGGTTAGTTCCCTACAAAGATACCCCACTTCAAGGTTAGTTCCCTACAAAGATACCCCACTTCAAGGTTAGTTCCCTACAAAGATACCCCACTTCAAGGTTAGTTCCCTATAAAGATACCCCACTTCAAGGTTAGTTCCCTACAAAGATACCCCACTTCAAGGTTAGTTCCCTACAAAGATACCCCACTTCAAGGTTAGTTCCGTACAAAGATACCCCACTTCAAGGTTAGTTCCCTACAAAGATACCCCACTTCAAGGTTAGTTCCCTACAAAGATACCCCACTTCAAGGTTAGTTCCCTACAAAGATACCCCACTTCAAGGTTAGTTCCCTACAAAGATACCCCACTTCAAGGTTAGTTCCCTACAAAGATACCCCACTTCAAGGTTAGTTCCCTATAAAGATACCCCACTTCAAGGTTAGTTCCCTATAAAGATACCTCACTTCAAGGTTAGTTCCCTACAAAGATACTACACTTCAAGGTTAGTTCCCTACAAAGATACTACACTTCAAGGTTAGTTCCCTACAAAGATACCTCACTTCAAGGTTAGTTCCCGCTCCCTACAAAGATGGGAGAAGATACAAATTACTCGCACACACTTCAAGGTGGGAAAAGTTCTGACTGCTATATAGTAACCAGGGTAGAACAAGAAGTAACGGATTCATACTGGAAAAGCGTAGGTTTAAAAAAGAAATAGGGAGAAACTGGTTCACAAATAGGGTGTCGACCTGACTTCAAACCTGACTTCTAGGTTAGTTCCTGCCTCACACGCATTCAGGAGCTTTATTCTGTGTCTCGTTGCTTTGCTATGGACAGTCTTTTCCCTCCCTATCCAGCATAACATCACGAGAAGAAGAGACGACCCGTGGATAGGTTACTCACTTCATTCTTAACACGATGGACAAAAGGTTATCTATAGGTAGGAAAAGTTCTGACGGCTATATATTCATAAGGGTAGAACAAGAAGTAACGGATTCAAGCTGGAAAAGCGTAGATTTAAAAAGGAAATAGGGAGAAACTGGTTCACAAATAGGGTGGTAAATGACTGGAATGGACTCAGTCATGGGGTAGTTAGTGTGGAGTCAATAAGGAGTTTTAAAAGGAGGCTAGACAGTGTCATGGATGGGTATGAAAGGTGGATGTAGGTACCTCTGACCTAGGAAACAATGTATTGAGGCCAGAAATAGAGCTAATAGAGTGTTAGGATTCATTACCAGAAGTGTTAAAAGTAGAAGTGCGGAAGTTATTCTAAAGCTTTATCTGGCTCTAGTCAGACCTCACCTAGACTATGCGGTACAGTTTTGGTCTCCATATTACAGGATGGATATAGCCTTGTTAGAATCAGTGCAGAGAAGGATGACCAAAATGATACAAGGGATGCGTAACTTTAGTTATGAGAAGAGATTGAAACTATTAAATTTTCACTCACTCGAGAGACGCAGAGTAAGGGGCGATCTGATAGAAGTTAGTAACCAGGGTAGAACAAGAAGTAACGGATTCAAGCTGGAAAAGCGTAGATTTAAAAAAGGAAATAGGGAGAAACTGGTTCACAAATAGGGTGGTGAATGATTGGAATGGACTCAGTCGTCAGGCAGTTAGTGCGAAGTCATTAGGGAGCTTTAAGAGGAGGCTGGACAGTGTTATGAATGATGGGGATGAAAGGTGGATGTAGGTAGTGTTAAGTAACAGGAACTACCACGTGTAGGTCTCACGGCCTCTTGTAGCTTCCTTATGTTCTTCTTATGTTCTTATGCTCCTGCTCCTCACACCCATTCAGGGAGGGATGGGCCAAGGGCTGGTATACCCTCAACAACATTATAACGTAGTCGCCACTGCACTAATGTCGCCAGGCGCCATATATTACAAATCTTAGCATCATTACAGACTTTGATGTGCCACTAAAGACATGTAGTGGGATGTACATAATATATACTACTGTGCATGCCTCTTTAAAAAAAAAAAAAACCAGCGACATTAGTGCAGTGGCGACTATAGTGTTGTTGACGGCAGAGGAGACGGGCTAAGGCATTCCAGACCTATCTATTTAGTCTTATATATGTTTATTTTTATCTATTTTCGTCTACAGGTAAAAATGCTGCTCTAAATTCCTTCCTATTGATGTGACCCCAATTGTGTGTCTTTGTCAAGGCCTTTCATTCCCTTGGGAGGCGGAAATGTTACCTTATCATTATTATCCTCGGCCGTTTCATAGTGTATCGGAGAGAGAGAGAGAGAGAGAGAGAGAGAGAGAGAGAGAGAGAGAGAGACGAGAGAGAGAGAGGAGAGCATGCAAAGAATTTAGAAAGCCAGAAATATTTGTTAGTATGGCGAGAGGAAAACAATCTGGGTGCACCTTTAGAGGCAGAGGTGTCCAGGGGTGTAAAAAGATTGTGCCTACATTGCAGTGATGAATGGAGGCATTACCAACAAACTCTCTTCTCTCGTTCTTGTGTCTTGGTGTCTGTGCTCGTTCTGTCTCTTTTCTTGTTCTTTCTTCTGTGGCACCATATGTCAGGGGTGGGGAGATATTGATGTAAGTTGAGGGCCGCTGATACCCCTCCCCCCCCACGGAGGTGTTCATCATGGCCATGCATGCGATGGCTGTGGGGCAGAGGTAAGAGTGGAGGGGGGCGTGGCGAGCGGGTCGCCGCTCCCCTGGAGTGTTCGGGAACGAGTGACTGGGGATGTGCTCAAGAGTGGAGGCTGTGGTGGAGCTCCGGACTGGTACCTGGTGGTGGGGGGGGGACTGATCGGTGGCAAGTAAGTGTGGTGGTGGTGTGGTGTGGTGTGGTAGTGGTGGTGGTGGTGTGTGGTGGTAGTGGTAGTGGTGGTGGTTGGTGGTGGTGGGTGGTGTGTGGTAGTGGTAGTGGTGGTGGTGTGGTGGTGGTGGTGGTGGTGGTGTGGTGGTGGTGGTGGTGGTGGTGGTAGTGGTGTGGTGTGGTGTGTGGGTGTGTGGTGGTGTGGTGGGTGTGGTGTGGTGGTGGTGGTAGTGGTGGTGGTGGGGTAGGTGGTGGTGGTGGTGGTGGTGGTGGTGGTGGTGGGTGGTGTGGTAGTGGTAGGTGGTGTAGTGGTAGTGGTAGTGGTAGTGTGTGGTGTGGTGGTGGTGGTGTGGGTGGTGGTGGTGGTGTGGTGGTGTGGTGGTGGTGGTGGTGGTGGTGGTAGTGGTGTAGTGGTGGTGGTGGTAGATAACAGGAATACTCGAAGTTTGGGAAGAGGAAGTTTGCTGACATCCAACCTGTTCCTAAGAAGGGTGACCGTTCTAATCCTTCAAACTACCGTCCTATAGCTTTGACTTCTGCCTTTATAGTTTTTGAATCTATACTTAATAAAAAGATTCTTAAAGCATCTATCTGCTCACAATCTTCTATCTGATCGTCAGTACGGTTTCCGTAAAGGGCGATCTACTGGCGATCTTCTAGCTTTCCTAACTGAGCCCGTCAGGGTGGCAAGGTTGGTAGAGACGTGAGTTCGCAATGTGCAGCGTCCCTGTGCATTCGGTCAGCGGTTCGAGTCCGCCTAGTTTGTGCTGACGTGGCGGCGCTTTGTATAGTCAATAACCTTGTAGTTGGTACTTGCAAAGTGTCTAGATAGGATGAAAATCTTATCTTCTTTCCTAACTGAATCTTGGTCATCCTCCTTTAGGGGTTTTGGTGAAACTTATACTGGTATACTGGACTTGCTACTCAGTTTGGGCTATTTCCAGTAGAGGCCAATGCCGTGATTCTGACATTTTCAAACATCACTCCCATTTACCTTCCTATCGTTTATCAGTATAAATGATATACTGTTATCTTCGTAAATGTTTGTTCTATAATATTATCAAATAAAAAAACAGTAAAACACACTAAAGAAATGCCATTATGAGACTGAAGAAATATGTATTCACTTAAACTCTTCGCCATTTAATATTTTGCGAGACAACTTTTAACATGGAGCCTAGCACTAGTCATGGGCGGGCAGTAACAAGTCCATTATACAGTAGTCTTTGCATGAACCTTCCTCCTGAAACTAAACTAAACTAACTAGACTAAACAGCTGAATTTCTTCTGTAGGATCTTGTGTCGGAGAATTTAAGTTGCTGTATTGAAAAGCCAGGAAGAAGGCAGTGGTTATAGCTGCACTGGATGCCAAGAAGGGTTATGATGGCAATGTATGTTGTGTTTTAGGTTATGAGGGCAGTCCATGTTGTGTTGTGTTTTAAGTTATGAGGGCAGTGTATGTTGTGTTGTTTGCAGGTTGTGAGGGCAGTCCATGTTGTGTTGTGTTGTAGGTTATGAGGGCAGTCCATGTTGTGTTGTGTTGAGGTTATGAGGGCAGTCCATGTTGTGTTGTGTTGCAGTTTGAGGGCAGTCCATGTTGTTGTGTGTTGCAGGTTGTGAGGGCAGTCCATGTTGTGTTGTGTTGCAGGTTTGAGGGCAGTCCATGTTGTGTTGTGTTGCAGGTTGTGAGGGCAGTCATGTTGTGTTTGCAGGTTATGAGGGCAGTCCATGTTGTGTTGTGTTGCAGGTTTGAGGGCAGTCCATGTTGTGTTGTGTTGCAGGTTATGAGGGCAGTCCATGTTGTGTTGTGTTTTAGGTTATGAGGGCAGTCCATGTTGTGTTGTGTTGCAGGTTGTGAGGGCAGTCCATGTTGTGTTGTGTTGCAGGTTGTGAGGGCAGTCCATGTTGTGTTGTGTTGCAGGTTATGAGGGCAGTCCATGTTGTGTTGTGTTGCAGGTTATGAGGGCAGTGTATGTTGTGTTGTGTTGCAGGTTATGAGGGCAGTCCATGTTGTGTTGTGTTGCAGGTTGTGATGGCAGTCCATGTTGTGTTTTAGGTTATGAGGGCAGTCCATGTTGTGTTGTGTTGCAGGTTGTGATGGCAGTCCATGTTGTGTTGCAGGTTATGAGGGCAGTGTATGTTGTGTTGTGTTGCAGGTTATGAGGGCAGTCCATGTTGTGTTGTGTTCAGGTTTGAGAGCAGTCCATGTTTGTTGTGTTGTGTTGCAGGTTATGAGGGCAGTCCATGTTGTGTTGTGTTGCAGGTTTGAGGGCAGTCCATGTTGTGTTGTGTTGCAGGTTATGAGGGCAGTCCATGTTGTGTTGGGTTTTAGGTTATGAGGGCAGTCCATGTTGTGTTTTAGGTTATGAGGGCAGTCCATGTTGTATTGTGTTGCAGGTTATGAGGGCAGTCCATGTTGTGTTGTGTTGCAGGTTATGAGGGCAGTCCATGTTGTGTTGTGTTGCAGGTTATGAGGGCAGTCCATGTTGTGTTGTGTTGCAGGTTATGAGGGCAGTCCATGTTGTGTGGTTTGTGTTGGCAGGGTTTGTGAGGGCAGTCCATGTTGTGTTGTGTTTTAGGTTATGAGGGCAGTCCATGTTGTGTTGTGTTGCAGGTTATGAGGGCAGTCCATGTTGTGTTGTGTTGCAGGTTATGAGGGCAGTCCATGTTGTGTTGTGTTGCAGGTTGTGATGGCAGTGTATGATTGTGTTTTAGGTTCACCACGCTGGAGGGTTTGCTGAGGGACATCAAGAGGGACCTGGAGGGCAACCCCTTCCTGGCGGGGGACTCCTCCCGCCCAGAGCACCGGGGCGTCATGGACAGGCTCATCGACGACCTGGACAAAGTAAGGCCTTAGTGTTCCGTGTGTTAACCCTTCACGCCCAGATTTTTCCTTTGCCATATAAAATTGTCTGTAGTCAGCCATAAAATTTCGAAAAGCGACTTAATATGCCAAATTATCGAGTGGACAAGGATACTAAACATGTGATATCTATAAAATGTCGATTATATTCATTAAAATTGTCTAATGGTAGTACCCAAATTACAATGGAAATTACGTTCTGGGCCTCAAGGGGTTAATGTTACTCATCATCACTGTAGGGTTTCACAAATAGGGTGGTGAATGATTGGCATGGACTCAGTCGTGGGGTAGTTAGTGCGGAGTCAATAGGGAGTTTTAAAAGGAGGCTGGACAGCTTTATGGATGGGGATGAAAGGTGGATGTAGGTAGTGTTAAGTAACAGGAACTACCACGTGTAGGTCTCACGGCCTCTTGTAGCTTCCTTATTTTCTTTATCAATATCCTTTTTTAGTTGTTATTAGATGGTCAGAAACTACAACCCTGCAACTAAAGTTTTCATTGAGAAATGGAATCTTATAATTATAATTATCACCAGTGAGGATCATATGCCACTGAAAAACCGAGGCAGAGTATTTGAAGCATGCATAAGATGAGTGTTGGTGTATGGTTCTGAGACATGGGCTTTGACGAAGAAGTTGGAGGCTGTGTTGGTTGGGTGTGATGGGAGAATGTTGAGATATATGACGGATCACATGGAGAGATGAAGTGTCCAGTGAAGAGGTGGCAAGGAAATGTGCATTGAAGGAGCTGAGTACAGTGCTGAGAGTAAGGCGATGGAGGTGGTTTGGGCACGTGAAGAGGAGAGAAGGTGGTGAGGCATTGGGGAGAGCTGTTGGAGTGGAAGTGTCAGGTGCAATCAGCGAGGGGGGCCAAAGGAAGGCATGGAGAGTGTGGAGTGGAAGGAGGGATCTGGCAGGATTTGGCCATAGAAGGAAGTTGAGGCATTGGAGAGGTAGGTGGAAGTATCATGGCAGTTAACGCGATGGAAGGTGTTATGGGAGAAAAAAAGTGTGAGTTCAACAGAATGAAGGAAGAAAGGCATGGAGGTGGTTTGGGCAGTTGTAGAGAGAGAATTGTGGGCATGGCACTTCGGCAGGAAGGTCATGGGGTTAGGCGATGGAGTGGTTTTGCTGAAGAGGGGAGGTTACTGGGAGGCTTGCAGTGGAGTGCATGAGGAGTAAGGCTTGGGTGAGTTCTGGCACAAGACAGGAGGTCAGGTGGTTGAGGCATTACTGATAACAGTAAGTGTCATGGTAGTAGGCGATGGAGGGATTGGACGTGGAAAGTGTACATAAGCTTGGAGTAGGCAGGTCATAATGAGGGGGGCACGTAAGAAGAAGGCGGATGGCATTGGCAAGCTGTTAGTGGACTGCTCAGGTGGAGTAATTTGGAGGTGGTCTGGGCACGTGGACAAGGATCGACAAGTGGTAGCATTGGGAACTGTTAAATGGATGTCAGGATGGACAAGTAAAGCGACTTGAGAGGGAATGCATGGGAGCTTTGGTGAATAAGTGTCTTCCACGAATCAAGGAAACATGATCAGTGGTGGAAGAGGTCTCAGCATTGGCCATGATGAATCGAGGCCTAAAATTGGCAAGTCCCTCACGCCGTCTAACCCATATAATATATTATGGGAAAAACTGATGTTCAACAGAAATAAGAAAAAAAGTATAGACTGGGTATTGGGCAAAGTTGTAGATCAAAGTGATTGTGGAGCATCCGTCGGCAACACCAAGATCACTGATCTTGTTTTTGCCGATGATGCAGTAATCTTTGCTGAGTCGCTGGAGATCCTAGTGATGGCTCTCGAGGCGCAGCACGAGGAGGCAAAACCTTTGGGACTTGAGGTTTCCTGACCCAAGACCAAGGTCCAGGTGTTTGGAGGCTTACTAGATGAAACAGTACAGTCTGTTCATGCGTGTGGCGAGGACATTGAGATCTTGGAAAGTTTTACATACCTTGGTAGCGCAGTCCATAATGACGGTGGGTCACGTCAAGAAGTCTTACGGCAGATTGGCATAGCCCACGGTGTTATGGACTCGCTCAGCACGAGTATTTGGCGTTGTCGGTACCTGTGCAGATGGACAAAGATCCGGATCTTCAAGTCGCTTGTGATCCCTGTCTTACTCCATGGTTGTGAGACATGGACACTAAATAGTGACTTGAAGAGACGAATTGATGCCTTTGGTAATAAGTGTCTTCGCAGAATCATGGGGTATCGCTGGGATGATTACGTGTCAAATCAGCGATTGCACCGTGAGACTGAATCGAGGCCTATTACCTGCATAGTCCGTCAGCGCCAACTTCGGCTATATGGGCATGTGGCACGCTACCCTGAAACGATCCTTCCCATTGGGTTGTATCTGTAAGAGACAATCCGGCGTGGAGGAGGCCAAGGGGGCGCCCACAAGGCAGGCTCTAGACGAGTGGGCGTGCCCGGCGGGCAGCGCGGTTGGCGACAAATTGTGCCGGGCATGCCCGTGACTGTTGTCCACACGGCAGAGTCGATGATTAGGCGGGCGTGCCCGACGATGCCAGTATGTTGTCAAGTGCGGTACAATAAACATGGTGTCCAGTACTACTGCGAAGAAAATATGGTGTAACATAATTGTTGCTGTGTGTATAAAGTTCCTAATGTAAACCATGTCATAACGAAGTGATAAGTGGGAGGCAAGCCTTCTATGGGTTCCCAATGTTAACATGCATCTGGCAGTGTGGTAGCTCCTCAAGCCACCGGGCACGCCTGGTGATTTTGCTCAACGGGGGATCGGGCATTTTGATGGTTTGTCCGTCAAATGTGCCCGATGACGGGCATGCCCGCCGATCAGGCCCGCTTGTCTGGATATGCCCCAAGAGACAATCTGGTGTGGAGGAGGCCAAGGGGACGCCCACAAGGCTCGTGGCTGGGGAAGTTGATGTTTCCTGTCGAGGTTCCTTGGTATGGGAAAGGAGCCTGCATGGGGACTCGCGCGGTGACCCCCGGGAGTGGCGCCGTAGGGTGGGCGAGCCGACGCGCCCCCCGGTGTATGCCCCCAATGATTGATTAAAATGGTCTCTTAGACCTTAGCCAAACATGCCTCGTATCCAGAACCTCACCATGACCTACCCTTTCTCTTTCCCCCACCCAGGTCATACAGGGTCAGAAGCAGGTCACCTTCGTCATGGACGACCCGGCCGGCAACAACTACCTGCAGAACCTCTACGCCCCGGACGACGACCCTCACATGAGTGTGGAGGAGTACCAACGCTCCCACCAGCAGAACGAAGACCTCGGCCTCAACGACATGAAGACCGAGGACTACGAGGAGGCGGCAGCAGTGACCGGCCCCCCACAGGAGGCCTCATGAGGTCCCCCGGAGGCCTGTACACAGAGAGAGCAGTGGGAGGTTAAGCTTAGAATGTTGCAAGGGGATGGTGTGTGTGTTGGCGTGGGGCACACTCAGGCACGAGGCATGAGGAGGGAGGGAGAATGCAGAGGGAAGTACAGTCATGCAGTGAACAAGAGACCATAAAGTATAGGTGTAGTGTCACTAAGGCCCATCAGGATCTGGTGTCAATGTATTATCACAAGAAGGATGTCAAATTGCACTGTTGAAGCATATTAAGTCTTCTGTTATATTTATCTCCCCTTCAAGTCTTGACACTCGGGACAGTTGCCAGTTGGCCACATCAAGCATGGTGAATATCTTGCCTAACAAGCCCAGAGTTACTGTGACTAATAGTTGTTGAAGCCTCGTCATGCATAAATCTACACTCACAAATTGTTTTGATTGGTAACTATTTTAGCCAGTGATCTGACAGGGCTTAAAAACTTTATATTTTTTGTACCAGAATTTAACACTTATCATGATGTTGAGAAATTAAAGAACTTTATAGATGTGACATTTTACCGTCAACAACACTATAGTCGCCACTGCACTCATGTCGCCAGGTGTCGTATATTAGGAATTTTAGCATCGCTACAGACTTGTGTGTGCCACTGAAGAGGCATGCATAGTAGTTTATATGTACATCACACTACATGTTTTCAGTGGCACATACAAGTCTGTAGTGATGCTAAAATTTGTAATATATGGCGCCTGGCGACATTAGTGCAGTGGCGACTATAATGTTGACGGTAG
Source organism: Chionoecetes opilio (assembly GCA_016584305.1). NCBI lineage: Eukaryota > Metazoa > Arthropoda > Malacostraca > Decapoda > Majidae > Chionoecetes > Chionoecetes opilio. The sequence goes on along the minus strand of JACEEZ010025877.1, from coordinate 399,788 downwards.
TGAAATTATACTTTACCATTTGGTCCGGGAGCCATGGCACTGTTTGATGCTTGTGCTGCCACCACAGCTTGGCACACGGCCCGCCCGGCACCACCACCACCACCACCACCGCCTCACACACTAGCTGTCATGGCACAGAACCTGAAAACAAGTGTTAATGACTGTGAAAGTAAAACAGGTTCTATCGTCTATTTTTTTTACTGAGGCGAAATTTCCATTCTATCTTAAGGTCTCATGCTTAAAGCTATGCGTGTGTTTACCTGATAATATGATTAACTATGATAAAATACAGCTGAAATTTAGAAGAAGTGTAGTATTCCCTTCTCCTGGCATCAAATATCAGTGAGTAAGCAGCAAGGGGGCAGGATTTTTCACCTCGTTAAAAAAAGCAGGTTCTGGTGAGCCATGCCTTGTCATCACCTTCAGGAAGACGGTCAGGCATACACACTGTACATTAGTGTAACACATACACAGTAATTCACTCCACCTAAGGCCCCGGCCCCCTTCCTCTTCTTGTGATCTTTGTCGCCTAGTATCGCTTCATGGCTCCTCTTCAATTTTGTCTCCTTCGGTAACCCCTTCACGCCCAGATCTTTCCTTCGCTATAAAATAATGGTCTGTTGTTAGCCATAAAATTACGAAAAGTAACTTAATATACGAATTTAGTTAGTTGGCAAGTGCACTAAACAGGTCATATCTATAAAATATTGCTTAAACTAGAAATCGTCTAATGGTACCCAAATTACAATGGAAATTATGTCCTGGGCCTCAAGGGGTTAACAAACTTGTCAACTCTTCCCTTGTCAATTTCACCTGGGATGCTAAAACCCAAGATTGGTTTCTAATGTCCCTGGATATCACAAAGATGGTGACGGTATCCTGAAAACTGGAATTGTTTTAGTGACTACTTTAGAATCGAGTTCCTGTTGTTCAACCATCCTGAATGTAGAAAACTGGAGACCACTAGAAAATATTTTGTCTGCTTGTGCATCTTCAAAAAGGCTTGATTCTTACTATCAGTTGTGTGGCAGTTTTCAAGTTGTGACCAAACCGCCAACGCTTCAGTGTACATGACACACCAACGCTTCAGTGCATAGTGTACACTTCTATACATGACACACCAACGCTTCAGTGCTCAGTGTACACACCTATACATGACACACCAACGCTTCAGTGTACACACCTATACATGACACACCAACGCTTCAGTGTACACACCTATACATGACACACCAACGCTTCAGTGTACACACCTATACATGACACACCAACGCTTCAGTGTACACACCTATACATGACACACCAACGCTTCAGTGTACACACCTATACATGACACGCCACCTTCCATCTTGGTACTTACAAGCCTCTGTCCCGGAGCACCACATGTGTGACACCAAGGAATAGGAAGCAAGATTATTGATTGGCTACATTTACTGTTAACAATTCCTGAAGCTGAATTCCAAGACCACACAAATAAGGGTGGGAGTTCTTTGGTTCATTGATTAGATTTCACATTTCTTGGTTTCCTAGTGCCATATGCCCTCTGCTGTCTGGCACATTTCCCCCTTTTTGGCATTAAATCAAATCAATCTTGGTTTCCTATATTGTGCTACACGGACAGCCTCTCACATGTGGCTGGCGCTCATTAACCCCTTCACACCCAGATCTTTCCTTTGCTATTAAAAAATTGTCTGTTGTCAGCCATGAAAACTACGAAAAGTAACTTAATATACCAAATTAGTTAGTGGACAAGGACACTAAACAGGTCATATCTATAAAACATTGCTTATATTTACTAAAAATTGTCTAATGGTAGTCATATTACAATGGCAATTACATTCTGGGTCTCAAGGGGTTAAACAGATCAGCTGATGAATCCCAATGCGTGGTGTCAGGCGGGGACTCGGTGGCACTCAACAACTTTGTCCTTGAAATAAGACAAGTTGTTTGTGTGTGTTTCCTGTGTTCCTCGAGCCATTCTGTGCCTGCTGCTCCCTGTCCAGTGTTCGCAGAGTCGCTGGTTCTTATGTTTCTACCGTCAACACTATAGTCGCCACTGCACTAATGTCGCCAAGCGCTATATATTACAAATTTTAGCATCACTACAGACTTGTATGTGCCATTGAAGAGGCATGCACAGTAGTTTATGTTATGTACCTGTCTTCAGTGGCACATACAAGTCTGTAGTGATGTATGTTGTAATTTGTAATATATGGCGCCTGGCGACATTAGTGCAGTGGCGACTATAGTGTTGATGGTAACATTACTGACACACCCAACATAGCCCCCCAAGTCTGGTGCCACACATGTGTTTGTGTGTGTATCAGAGTTGCTACCCAGTGGTCCTCCAAGCATTATACAACAATGAGTCATTCACTAATCACAAGATAAGATACTTTGATCCTATCTAGACACTGCAAGTACCACAACTACAAGGTTATTGACTATACAAAGCGCCACCACGCCAGGACGAACTTGGTGGATTCGAACCGCTGACCGAATGCGCAGGGACTCTACACACTCTAGCCAGTAACTCTACCAACCGCGCCACCCTGGGGGTCCCACTAATCACAAGCAGAAAACATAATTAGTTGTATATATGTTCTGTACATTTGTTGTTTATCTATTTTACCAAATATATTGTCATTCATGTATCAGACTCGATAATGAATTCATGTCTTGCAAAGAAATATCTATTGGGATTTAAAAGAAGACCAGACACTTACATGGATGGGGATGCAAGGTGGATGTAGGTAGTGTTAAGTAACAGGAACTACCACGTGTAGGTCTCCCGGCCTCATGTAGCTTCCTTGTGTTCTTATGCTTTTCTTATGTCCTGAGTACAAAGACACAGGAGTGAAGTAATAACATGGAAGGCCGGGGGAGGAAGGTTGTGTTGTGTACTCGCTTACAAATATTTTTGCTTCTCTTACCTTGTACTTGTGGTTGTGATGGTGTTGTGAGGGGACGCCGAGGGGGGCAGTCTGGGCAAGGAGGGATGTACAAGTAGGCCCAGTGACATAGCTGCGCTAGGCTGTAGTATTGCCGAGTCTCAGTAGACAGGTAGTTAGTGCTGAGTCATTGGGGAGCTTTAAAGGGGAGCTGGATAGGTTCATGGATGGGGATGAAAGGTGGATGTAGGTAGTGTTAGGTGACGGGAACTACCACGTGTAGGCCTCGCGGCCTCTTGTAGCTTCCTTATTTTCTTATGTTCTTATGTTCTTATGTTCTTATGAGTCATGTAATGCTCCGTGCGGGGTTGTGGGTGAAACCGACAGAGCGTTAAGCCCCGTACACACTACCACTTGCCACCGTCAGCACTTCCTGTCGATCGAGTGTTCGTCACTCAAAAGTGGCACTGTGGACAGGATGCCGACGAGCAAAATGTAACCGAATGTACACAACTCAGGCAACGGCATTGCTCGTCGGCAAGCAGCGACGGGAAACACCGACGGTGGTGTGTGCGGGGCTTTACACTGCCTTTGGCCCACAGTTATCTTCTGAAATCCCATCAGTATGTCCTCCACAGACGACCTGACACGGTGACAATCATAATTCTGGAAATATACAATTCCTCTTTAGCTGTAGTGGAGTTTGAACTACTTGCTTAGAAGACTATCTCTCACAGTCGCAATCTACCAATACTAGCGCCACTTTACCAATAGGGGAACCATACTTGGTCTAGGGGTTCTAGGCTATCTGAACCATACAGTACATAGCGTCACACTCATAAAGAAACTGCCCAAGTAATTTTTTCTACTTTTCGGGAAATATAAAAAAATGTCCTAACTTTCTTAATTTTGATATCAATGCATTGTTTATCCTTTCATATTATAGACCACTCACACACACACACACACACACACACACACACACACACACACACACACACACACACACACACACACACACACACACACACACACACACACTACACATGACATTGGCAACTATACCAATAGATGCGCCACGAGATGAAGAATTTATGTAGGCAAAAATCCAGAAATTGCCCAAAAATGACTTGGGCAGTTTCTTTATGAGGGTGACGATATGCTGTGTCCATCCTCTCATCACACATTATATTGATCCTCCCACTATCTCACCTTGCCCTCTCTCTTCCCTCACCCGCCCGGCATGATGGCGTAACACTTCCAACACTTACAGATACTAGTGGCGTGGAGGGACAACCTGTGTCCTGGCCCACACACTGCACACTGGCACCACGCTGTACAAGTGTGAATCTCGCTCTGATCCATGTTTTGTAGGCAAGAGCGTTCTGGCGACCAATATTTGATGTTATTCTAGCCCAAACAGCCAAATCTGAGTGTTCTTATGTTGAATATCAGGTTTTCATTAATATAACATGAGTACACACAACCCTCGTTTTCCCGGACTAATAGGGGGGAGCACTGGTCCGGGAACTGCAAACGTCCGGGAATCGCAACAGTCTGAGGCCATTACTCACCCCGGACGTTTATCCTACTCTAGTATTTACTGTCCGGCAACCGCCAATATCAGCTACCCCGCCCCGGACTTTTACGTCACTTTGTTGTTGTTTTTAGTGCTGCGAGGATCCCTTGGGGAACACTATGAGCCCTGGTGATGTCCTATGATGCTATCACAGGCGCTGTAGTTGACCTGTCTTCCTTAGGAAGGCACAGGTGAGGCGGATGACAGCGTGTTGCCGGGAGGGGTGTGTGTCTTGGAGAGTGAGTGTCGTGTACCCAAATGTAAACAATACGACCGCTGAGCATGCTGACACCTGGCGGGAGGCGCGGACACTGACCAGGGGTGACAGGAGACGCTCGGACCGCCGGACAACTTTGTCAATTTACGGACGGGACCAGGCATTAGTACGGGACTCTTGACATATCCCCGGACCTCTGATTTTGACCGGCAAATCCGATATCAGGGAAATGGAGGTCCGGGAAAACGAGGGTTGTGTGTATTGATAGGTATTCACAGGTACTAAACCAAGGCTACTCAGCTTTATGAAGAATATCAGTTTCAAGAAATAGTCTTCAAAAGTGTTCTAGGCTACTCCTGCCCGTCAGATCACCTCTAAGGCAGTGTTGCATCAAGTGTTGCAGTGTGTGCGTCACCTTCATGACTGCTTAAAGAAGACATGATTATCGCAATGGTACTATTTCTATATAAAAACAATGATGAAAGCCAAAGATTATCATACCATTCAACAAGGCTGTCACATACAAGGCTGTGCCCCACACATGATGTACTCTTGTCCACACGCCTAGATAGTGGGTGGGGGCGGGGCGGACTGGGTGAATATTTTAGAACATGTCATCCAAGGCTCTGGCAACAAGCACAAGGACTCAGCAAGGCAGGCAGGCAGCGGGCATCACGCGGGGCTTTTCCTCGGACCACTGTGAAATATGACAAAATAGGAATTAGACACATGGTAAAAGTTGAGTATTAAAACATTTATCCCAATATCTACCATGTTAGAATGCTATACTAGGTAAATAAATGACTAGTTTGAAGTACCGTGTTGTGAATTGTATGTAGAAGTTAATTCCTGTTATGCGTATTTACTTTCTTTGAACTCCGTCTTAGACACCGAGGGCGGGTTTGGTAAATTTTTTGTGAAGAAAAAAAACGTTGAAAGCTATAAAAAAAAAATCTGTGAAACGTGCAAAACATTCATCTGCGTGAGATTCCCAGACTTACATAAGAACATAACAAAATAAGGAAGCTATACATACAATATATATATAATACATATAATACATATATACATACAATTCATACTTACAATGGTGCGAAATGGTGAGTGTGTGTGTGAAGGTGTATTGCAATGAGTGTGTGTGTGAAGGTGTATTGCAATGAGTGTGTGTGTGAAGGTGTATTGCAATGAGTGTGTGTGTGAAGGTGTATTGCAATGAGTGTGTGTGTGAAGGTGTATTGCAATGAGTGTGTGTGAAGGTGTATTGCAATGAGTGTGTGTGTGAAGGTGTATTGCAATGAGTGTGTGTGAAGGTGTATTGCAATGAGTGTGTGTGTGAAGGTGTATTGCAATGAGTGTGTGTGTGAAGGTGTATTGCAATGAGTGTGTGTGAAGGTGTATTGCAATGAGTGTGTGTGTGAAGGTGTATTGCAATGTGTGTGTGTGTGAAGGTGTATTGCAATGAGTGTGTGTGTGTGAAGGTGTATTGCAATGAGTGTGTGTGTGAAGGTGTATTGCAATGAGTGTGTGTGTGAAGGTGTATTGCAATGAGTGTGTGTGTGTGAAGGTGTATTGCAATTAGTGTGTGTGTGAAGGTGTATTGCAATGTGTGTGAAGGTGTATTGCAATGAGTGTGTGTGTGTGAAGGTGTATTGCAATGAGTGTGTGTGTGAAGGTGTATTGCAATGTGTGTGTGTGTGAAGGTGTATTGCAATGAGTGTGTGTGTGAAGGTGTATTGCAATGTGTGTGTGTGAAGGTGTATTGCAATGTGTGTGAAGGTGTATTGCAATGAGTGTGTGTGGTGAAGGTGTATTTTCAATGAGTGTGAAGGTGTATTGCAATGAGTGTGTGTGTGTGAAGGTGTATTGCAATGAGGGTGTGTGTGTGAAGGTGTATTGCAATGAGTGTGTGTGAAGGTGTATTGCAATGAGTGTGTGTGAAGGTATTGCAATGAGTTGTGTGTGAAGGTGTATTGCAATGAATGTGTGAAGGTGTATTGCAATGAGTGTGAAGGTGTATTGCAATGAGTGTGAAGGTGTATTGCAATGAGTGTGTGTGTGAAGGTGTATTGTAATGAGTGTGTGTGAAGGTGTATTGCAATGAGTGTGGGGTGAAGGTGCATTGCAATGAGTGTTGTGTGTGAAGGTGTATTGCAATGAGTGTGTGTGTGAAGGTGTATTGCAATGAGTGTGTGTGTGAAGGTGTATTGCAATGAGAGTGTGTGAAGGTGTATTGCAATGTGTGTGTGTGAAGGTGTATTGCAATGAGTGTGTGGGGTGAAGGTATATTGCAATGAGTGTGTGAAGGTGTATTGCAATGAGTGTGTGTGTGAAGGTATATTGCAATGAGTGTGTGAAGGGGTATTGCAATGAGTGTGTGTGTGAAGGTATATTGCAATGAGTGTGTGGAAGGTGTATTGCAATGAGTGTGTGTGTGAAGGTATTGCAATGAGTGTGTGTGTGAAGGTATTGCATGAGTGTGGTGTGTGAAGGTGTATTGCAATGAGTGTGTGAAGGTGTATTGCAATGAGTGTGTGTGTGAAGGTGTATTGCATGAGTGTGTGTGTGAAGGTGTATTGCAATGAGTGTGTGAAGGTATATTGCAATGAGTGTGTGAAGGTGTATTGCAATGAGTGTGTGTGTGAAGGTGTATTGCAATGAGTGTGTGTGAAGGTATATGCAATGAGTGTGTGAAGGTGTATTGCAATGAGTGTGTGTGAAAGGGGTATTGCAATGAGTGTGTGTGTGAAGGTGTATTGCAATGAGTGTTGTGTGAAGGTATATTGCAATGAGTGGGGTGTGAAGGTGTATTGCAATGAGGTGTGTGTGAAGGTGTATTGCAATGAGTGTGTGTGTGAAGGTGTATTGCAATGAGTTGTGTGTGTGAAGGTGTATTGCAATGGGGTGTGTGTGAAGCTGTATTGCAATGAGTGTGTGTGTGAAGGTGTATTGCAATGAGTGTGTGTGTGAAGGTTTTTATTGCAATGAGTGTGTGTGAAGGTGTATTGCAATGAGGGTGTGTGTGAAGGTGTATTGCAATGAGTGTGAAGGTGTATTGCAATGAGGGTTGTGTGAAGGTGTATTGCAATGAGGGTGTGTGTGAAGGTGTATTGCAATGAGGGTGTGTGTGTGAGGTGTATTGCAATGAGTGTGTGAAGGTGTATTGCAATGAGGGTGTGTGTGTGAAGGTGTATTGCAATGAGTGTGTGAAGGTGTATTGCAATGAGGGTGTGTGTGAAGGTGTATTGCAATGAGTGTGTGAAGGTGTATTGCAATGAGGGTGTGTGTGAAGGTGTATTGCAATGAGTGTGTGAAGGTGTATTGCAATGAGTGTGTGTGTGAAGGTGTATTGCAATGAGTGTGTGAAGGTGTATTGCAATGAGTGTGTGAAGGTATATTGCAATGAGTGTGTGAAGGTGTATTGCAATGAGTGTGTGTGAAGGTGTATTGCAATGAGTGTGTGTGTGAAGGTGTATTGCAATGAGTGTGTGTGTGAAGGTGTATTGCAATGAGTGTGTGTGTGATGAAGGTGTATTGCAATGAGTGTGTGAAGGTGCATTGCAATGAGGGTGTGTGTGAAGGTGTATTGGCAATGAGTGTGTGTGTGGAAGGTGTATTGCAATGAGTGTGTGTGTGAAGGTGTATTGCAATGAGTGTGGGGTGTGAAGGTGTATTGCAATGAGTGTGTGTGTGAAGGTTTATTGCAATGAGGGTGTGTGTGAAGGTGTATTGCAATGAGTGCGTGTGAAGGTGTATTGCAATGAGTGTGTGTGAAAATGTATTGCAATGAGTGTGTGTGTGAAGGTGTATTGCAATGAGTGCGTGTGTGAAGGTGTATTGCAATGAGTGTGTGTGTGAAGGTGTATTGCAATGAGTGTGTGTGTGAAGGTGTATTTGCAATGAGTGTGTGTGAAGGTGCATTGCAATGAGGGTGTGTGTGAAGGTGTATTGCAATGAGTGCGTGTGAAGGTATATTGCAATGAGGGTGTGTGTGAAGGTGTATTGCAATGAGTGTGTGTGTGAAGGTGTATTGCAATGAGGGGTGTGTGAAGGTGTATTGCAATGAGTGTGTGTGGTGTATTGCAATGAGTGTGTGTGTGAAGGTGTATTGCAATGAGTGTGTGTGTGAAGGTGTATTGCAATGAGTGTGTGTGAAGGTGTATTGCAATGAGTGTGTGTGAAGGTGCATTGCAATGAGGTGTGTGTGAAGGTGTATTGCAATGACGTGTGTGTGTGAAGGTGTATTGCAATGAGTGTGTGTGTGAAGGTGTATTGCAATGAGTGTGTGTGAAGGTGTATTGCAATGAGTGTGTATGTGAAGGTTATTGCCAAAGAGTGCGTGTGAAGGTGTATTGCAATGAGGGTGTGTGTGAAGGTGTATTGCAATGAGTGTGTGTGTGAAGGTGTATTGCAATGAGGGTGTGAAGTGTATTGCAATGAGTGTGTGTGTGAAGGTGTATTGCAATGTGTGTGTGTGTGAAGGTGTATTGCAATGTGTGTGAAGGTGTATTGCAATGAGTGTGTGTGTGAAGGTGTATTGCAATGAGTTGTGTGTGAAGGTGTATTGCAATGAGTGTGTGTGTGAAGGTGTATTGCAATGAGGGTGTGTGTGAAGGTGTATTGCAATGAGGGTGTGTGTGAAGGTGTATTGCAATGTGTGTGTGTGTGAAGGTGTATTGCAATGAGGGTGTGTGTGAAGGTGTATTGCAATGTGTGTGTGTGTGAAGGTGTATGGTGGTGATGCTACCATGTATGTGAAGGTGTATTGCAATGAGTGTGTGTGAAGGTGTATTGCAATGAGTGTGTGTGAAGGTGTATTGCAATGCGTGTGTGTGTGTGAAGGTGTATTGCAATGAGTGTGTGTGTGTGAAGGTGTATTGCAATGAGTGTGTGTGTGAAGGTGTATTGCAATGAGTGTGTGTGAAGGTGTATTGCAATGAGGGTGTGTGTGAAGGTGTATTGCAATGAGGGTGTGTGTGAAGGTGTATTGCAATGAGTGTGTGTGAAGGTGTATTGCAATGAGTGTGTGTGTGAAGGTGTATTGCAATGAGTGTGTGTGTGTGAAGGTGTATTGCAATGAGTGTGTGTGTGTGAAGGTGTATTGCAATGAGTGTGACGGTGATTTGCAATGAGTGTGTGTGTGTGAAGGTGTATTGCAATGAGTGTGGACGGTGTATTGCAATGATGTGTGTGTGAAGGTGTATGGCAATGAGTGTGTGTGTGTGAAGGTGTATTGCAATGAGTGTGACGGTGTATTGCAATGAGTGTGTGTGTGAAGGTGTATTGCAATGAGTGTGTGTGTGAAGGTGTATTGCAATGAGTGTGTTGTGAAGGTGTATTGCAATGAGTGTGTGAAGGTGTATTGCAATGAGTGTGGTGTGTGAAGGTGTATTGCAATGAGTGTGTGTGAAGGTGTATTGCAATGAGTGTGTGAGGTGTATTGCAATGAGTGTGTGTGGGAAAGGGGTATTGCAATGAGTGTGTGTGTGAAGGTGTATTGCAATGAGAGTATGTGAAGGTGTATTGCAATGAGTGTGTGTGAAGGTGTATTGCAATGATGGTGTGTGTGAAGGTGTATTGCATGAGTGTGTGAAGGTGTATTGCAATGAGGGTGTGTGTGAAGGTGTATTGCAATTAGGGTGTGAAGTTGTATTGCAATGAGGGTGTGAAGGTGTATTGCAATGAGTGTGTGTGAAGGTGTATTGCAATGTGTGTGGGAAGGTGTATTGCAATGAGTGTGTGTGAAGGTGGGATTGCCATGAGTGAGTGTGAAGCTGTATTGCAATGAGTGTGTGTGTGAAGGTGTATTGCAATGAGTGTGTGTGTGAAGGTGTATTGCAATGAGTGTGTGTGTGTGAAGGTGTATTGCAATGAGTGTGTGTGAAGGTGTATTGCAATGAGTGTGTGTGTGTGAAGGTGTATTGCAATGAGTGTGTGAAGGTGTATTGCAATGAGTGTGTGTGTGAAGGTGTATTGCAATGAGTGTGTGTGAATGTGTATTGCAATGAGTGAGTGTGTGAAGGTGTATTGCAATGAGGGTGTGTGTGAAGGTGTATTGCAATGAGTGTGTGTGTGACGGTGTATTGCAATGAGTGAGTGTGTGAAGGTGTATTGCAATGAGGGTGTGTGAAGGTGTATTGCAATGAGTGAGTGTGAAGGTGTATTGCAATGAGTGAGTGTGTGAAGGTGTATTGCAATGAGTGTGTGTGTGAAGGTGTATTGCAATGAGTGTGTGTGTGTGAAGGTGTATTGCAATGAGTGTGTGTGTGAAGGTGTATTGCAATGAGTGTGTGTTAAGGTATATTGCAATGAGTGTGTGAAGGTGTATTGCAATGAGGGTGTGTATTGCAATGTGTGTGTGTGAAGGTGTATTGCAATGAGTGAGCGTGAGAAGGTGTATTGCAATGAGTGTGTGTGTGAAGGTGTATTGCAATGAGTGTTTGTGTGAAGGTGTATTGCAATGAGTGTGTGTGTGAAGGTGTATTGCAATGAGTGTGTGTGTGAAGGTGTATTGCAATGAGTGTGTGTTTTGTGAAGGTGTATTGCAATGAGTGGTGTGAAGGTGTATTGCAATGAGTGAGTGTGTGAAGGTGTATAGCAATGAGGGTGTGTGTTGAAGGTGTATTGCAATGAGTGTGTGTGTGACGGTGTATTGCAATGAGTGAGTGTGTGAAGATGTATTGCAATGAGGGTGGTGTGAAGGTTTTATTGCAATGAGTGAGTGTGAAGGTGTATTGCAATGAGTGAGTGTGTGAAGGTGTATTGCAATGAGTGTGTGTGTGTGTGAAGGTGTATTGCAATGAGTGTGTATGTGTGAAGGTGTATTGCAATGAGTGTGTGTGTGAAGGTGTATTGCAATGAGTGTGTGTGAAGGTGTATTGCAATGAGTGTGAAGGTGTATTGCAATGAGGGTGTGTTTTGAAGGTGTATTGCAATGAGTGTGTGTGTGTGAAGGTGTATTGCAATGAGTGAGCGTGAGAAGGTGTATTGCAATGAGTGTGTGTGTGAAGGTGTATTGCAATGAGTGTTTGTGTGAAGGTGTATGCAATGAGTGTGTGTGTGAAAGTGTATTGCAATGAGTGTGTGTGTGAAGGTGTATTGCAATGAGTGTGTGTGTGTGAAGGTGTTTTTGCAATGAGTGTGTGTGTGTGAAGGTGTATTGCAATGAGTGTGTGTGAAGGTGTATTGCAATGAGTGTGTGTGTGAAGATGTATTGCAATGAGTGTGTGAAGGTGTATTGCAATGAGAGTGTGTGTGAAGGTGTATTGTAATGAGTGAGTGTGTGAAGGTGTATTGCAATGAGTTTTGTGTGTGAAGGTGTATTGCAATGAGTGTGTGTGAAGGTGTATTGCAATGAGTGTGTGTGTGTCGAGGTGTATTGCAATGAGTGTAAAGGTGTATTGCAATGAGTGTGAAGGTGTATTGCAATGAGGGTGTGTGTCGAGGTGTATTGCAATGAGTGAAGGTGTATTGCAATGAGGGTGTGTGTCGAGGTGTATTGCAATGAGTGAAGGTGTATTGCATGAGGGTGTGTGTCGAGGTGTATTGCAATGAGTGTGAAGGTGTATTGCAATGAGTGTGAAGGTGTATTGCAATGAGTGTGAAGGTGTATTGCAATGAGTGTGAAGGTGTATTGCAATGAGTGTGAAGGTGTTTTGCAATGAGTGTGAAGGTGTATTGCAATGAGTGTGAAGGTGTATTGCAATGAGTGTGAAGGTGTATTGCAATGAGTGTGTGTGTGAAGGTGTATTGCAATGAGTGTGTGAAGGTGTATTGCAATGAGGGTGTGAAGGTGTATTGCAATGAGTGTGTGTGTGAAGGTGTATTGCAATGAGTGTGTGTGTGAAGGTGTATTGCAATGAGTGTGTGTGTGAAGGTGTATTGCAAAGGTTACTAGAGCTGCTGATCATGTGAATACAGGCATGAGAACAATGACAGTGTATGAAGTATATGGGTTTGTTATGGCTACAATGAGGCTACAATGAGAAATAACTAAGAAAGGAAGGATTTGGAATATCTGATGGGAAAAGGTAATGAGTTGTGAGGGCCTTATATACAGCGTCTTAATTCACATGATTTGACCGACTGAAGGGACATTGAAGAGTGCATATATACAAGGGTGGGATCCAGGCTGTAACAATAACTTATTCATTTAACGGTGGGATAGAAATAGGAGTCTATGTAGGAGGAAGAGAGAGGGGCGGATGGAGGGTGTACGTGGGGATGAAGGTAGTGTTAAAAATATGATCTAAATCCAGAGTTGTAAAGATGTACGCAACATTAATGGATCTCATTGAAATATTTATCATCAGATATAAAAACTGTACATCTATATATGAAATAAAACTTTAATTATTTGAAATGAATTATGTTTTATCCCTATTACTCTTACTCTGCGGGCTTTTTATTCCTTTTTTTCTACTCTTGACCAGTCCCTCGTGACGTAAAAATTGCCAACAAAATGGCCAGGGATTGTAGTACCTACTCTGCTGGCTTTTTATTACTTTATTTCTACTCTTGACCAGTCAGTCCCTCGTGACGTAAAAATCAATGAATAATTAGTTAGTGTGTAATACTCTGTGGTGGCGAGCAGTGGCGTCATTTCAGCAAAAGCCAAGGTAACCGTGGAAGATTTTTTTTTTCTTCAAATCAGTTGTGCAATCTGTCCATTTTGGTGAGTTGTGAGCTAGTCTATACAACTCATTTTTATATGACACTAGCAGAAACACCCGTCGTTGACTGGGTTGAAAAGAGGTGACAAAATTGTTCTATAAATATTCCAAGTTATTCACTTCGACTGTTTTGAACATATATAACAAATGTTTGCTAAATTTCATCTAGATGATAGAGCTGTTCCCTTCTGGCCAATGTATACGAATTGACTTAACTTTTTTGTATATTCTGCACGCGCGCGGCCATTTTAGGGGGGCGGGGCCTAATTTTGAGAATTGGGACTATTACCATTGTCTTTCTCGTGAAATTCTACATATGAATAAATTTTTTGTTTTTATGTATATTCTATTGCCTTTCTTCCTATAGAGCAGTGGCTCCCAACCTTTTTGGGGCCGTTACCCAAAATGCACATTTTTCCCAGGCCCCTTTTTACCCCTAGGCTAGGTAGGCTCTAAACTTATGTTTGCACGGGTTGGTGTTTCACTTGTAACATCTCAGGACTGACGTAGGTGCAAGCGCCTTAGGTGCGAAGCCCTTCACGGCGTGGGGTCTGGGGCCCACTCAAGGGCCCCATAATTTTTTTTAAGGTTTTTGCATGCTTTTCCTGCAATCTGACGTATATTTAGGAGCAAATTCTCATTCACAAACCGATTAATTTAATATGGATATAAACATTTTAAACCACCGTCTCGCACCTACACCCATAGGCGTATGGGGACTCGTTGGTTTGGGGGGGCAGAGTTGTTGATTTGCCCGAAATTTCACACAAGTAAAAACACTGTTTCTACGAAAACACTGCATGAATGCAAGGGGGGGAAATGAATTAAACGTTCTTAATTGTCAGTGATTCTAACCTCATAAAGTGACATTGTGCAAACGATTTGCAACATTTTCAGGAAGCTCATGAAAATTCAAAAGAGGAGCGCTCAACTAAAGCGCCTATAGGCTAGCTGGTGGTAAACAAAGTTCATGAATATTCAAAAGAGGAGCGCTCAACTACAGCGGCTGGCTGGTGGGTGGGCTGAGATTAAGCCAAAACTAAAAAAAAAAAAAATATATTTTTTAATTTTTTTTATATTTTTTTACCATTTTTTTCATACCTTGGCACTCGCCAAGGTATGGCGAGTGCCATACCTTGCCATACCCAAACGACGCCACTGGTGGAGAGGGAAGGACCTTGGTGGCGGCAGGGAAACAGCTGGTCAAGTGGAGACAGAGAAACAGCTGGTCAAGTGGAGACAGAGAAACAGCTGGTCAAGTGGAGACAGAGAAACAGCTGGTCAAGTGGAGACAGAGAAACAGCTGGTCAAGTGGAGACAGAGAAACAGCTGGTCAAGTGGAGACAGAGAAACAGCTGGTCAAGTGGAGACAGCGAGAGAAAGAGAGAAAAAAAGTCAAGCCACTGGTCTTTACAGAGAGGAGGACAGAAGGAGGGAAGAATACACACGTGAAGAGGAAAGTTTGGGGAAAAAGAAGAGAAGGAGAGTGATGAAAGTGTAAGGCGACAATAATATCTCCCAACTTGAGGAAGGATAACGGAAGGCGTTTCCGTGTGTGGTGTGGTGGTGGGGCGTCTCCGTGTGTGGTGTGGTGGGGCGTCTCCGTGTGTGGTGTGGTGGTGGGGCGTCTCCGTGTGTGGTGTGGTGGTGGGGCGTTTCCGTGTGTGGTGTGGTGGTGGGGCGTCTCCGTGTGTGGTGTGGCGGTGGGGCGTCTCCGTGTGTGGTGTGTTGTGGGGCGTCTCCGTGTGTGGTGTGGTGAGGCGTCTCCGTGTGTGGTGTGGTGGTGGGGCGTCTCCGTGTGTGGTGTGGTGGTGGGGCGTCTCCGTGTGTGGTGTGGTGAGGCGTCTCCGTGTGTGGTGTGGTGGTGGGGCGTCTCCGTGTGTGGTGTGGTGGTGGGGCGTCTCCGTGTGTGGTGTGGTGGTGAGGCGTCTCCGTGTGTGGTGTGGTGGTGGGGCGTCTCCGTGTGTGGTGTGGTGGTGGGGCGTCTCCGTGTGTGGTGTGGTGGTGCGTCTCCGTGTGTGGTGTGGTGGTGGGGCGTCTCCGTGTGTGGTGTGGTGGTGGGGCGTCTCCGTGTGTGGTGTGGCGGTGGGGCGTCTCCGTGTGTGGTGTGGTGGGGCGTCTCCGTGTGTGGTGTGGCGGTGGGGCGTCCTCGTGTGTGGTGTGGTGGTGGGGCGTCTCCGTGTGTGGTGTGGTGAGGCGTCTCCGTGTGTGGTGTGGTGGTGGGGCGTCTCCATGTGTGGTGTGGTGGTGGGGCGTCTCCGTGTGTGGTGTGGCGGTGGGGCGTCTCCGTGTGTGGTGTGGTGGTGGGGCGTCTCCGTGTGTGGTGTGGTGGTGGGGCGTCTCCGTGTGTGGTGTGGTGGTGGGGCGTCTCCGTGTGTGGTGTGGTGGTGGGGCGTCTCCGTGTGTGGTGTGGCGGTGGGGCGTCTCCGTGTGTGGTGTGGTGGTGGGGCGTCTCCGTGTGTGGTGTGGCGGTGGGGCGTCTCCGTGTGTGGTGTGGTGGTGGGGCGTCTCCGTGTGTGGTGTGGTGGGGGCGTCTCCGTGTGTGGTGTGGTGGTGGGGCGTCTCCGCGTGTGGTGTGGCGGTGGAGCGTCTCCGTGTGTGGTGTGGCGGTGGGGCGTCTGCGTGTGTGGTGTGGCGGGGGGCGTCTCCGTGTGTGGTGTGGCGGTGGAGCGTCTCCGTGTGTGGTGTGGTGGTGAGGCGTCTCCGTGTGTGGTGTGGTGGTGGGGCGTCTGCGTGTGTGGTGTGGCGGTGGGGCGTCTCCGTGTGTGGTGTGGCGGTGGGGCGTCTCCGTGTGTGGTGTGGCGGTGGGGCGTCTCCGTGTGTGGTGTGGCGGTGGAGTGTCTCCGTGTGTGGTGTGGTGGTGGGGCGTCTCCGTGTGTGGTGTGGGGTGGGGCGTCTCCGTGTGTGGTGTGGCGGTGGGGCGTCTCCGTCTGTGGTGTGGCGGTGGGGCGTCTCCGTGTGTGGTGTGGTGGTGGGGCGTCTCCGTGTGTGGTGTGGTGGGGCGTCTCCGTGTGGGTGTGGTGGGGCGTCTCCGTGTGTGGTGTGGCGGTGGGGCGTCTCCGTGTGTGTGTGGTGGTGGGGCGTCTCCGTGTGTGGTGTGGCGGTGGGGCGTCTCGTGTGTGGTGTGGCGGTGGGGCGTCTCCGTGTGTGGTGTGGTGGGGCGTCTCCGTGTGTGGTGTGGTGGTGGGGCGTCTCCGTGTGTGGTGTGGTGTGGTGGTGGGGCGTCTCCGTGTGTGGTGTGGTGAGGCGTCTCCGTGTGTGGTGTGGTGGTGGGGCGTCTCCGTGTGTGGTGTGGTGTGGTGGTGGGGCGTCTCCGTGTGTGGTGTGGTGGGGCGTCTCCGTGTGTGGTGTGGTGGTGGGGCGTCTCCGTGTGTGGTGTGGTGGTGGGGCGTCTCCGTGTGTGGTGTGGTGAGGCGTCTCCGTGTGTGGTGTGGTGGTGGGGCGTCTCCGTGTGTGGTGTGGTGGTGGGGCGTCTCCGTGTGTGGTGTGGTGGGGCGTCTCCGTGTGTGGTGTGGTGGTGGGGCGTCTCCGTGTGTGGTGTGGTGGTGGGGCGTCTCCGTGTGTGGTGTGGTGGTGGGCGTCTCCGTGTGTGGTGTGGCGGTGGGAGTCTCCGTGTGTGGTGTGGTGGTGGGGCGTCTCCGTGTGTGGTGTGGCGGTGGGGCGTCTCCGTGTGTGTGTGGTGGTGGGGGGTCTCCGTGTGTGTGTGGCGGTGGGGCGTCTCCGTGTGTGGTGTGGTGGTGGGGCGTCTCCGTGTGTGGTGTGGCGGTGGGGCGTCTCCGTGTGTGGTGTGGTGGTGGGGCGTCTCCGTGTGTGGTGTGGCGGTGGGGCGTCTCCGTGTGTGGTGTGGCGGTGGGGCGTCTCCGTGGTGGTGTGGTGGTGGGGCGTCTCCGTGTGTGGTGTGGTGGTGGGGCGTCTCCGTGTGTGGTGTGGTGGTGGGGCGTTTCCGTGTGTGGTGTGGTGGGGGGCGTCTGCGTGTGTGGTGTGGTGGTGGGCGTCTGCGTGTGTGGTGTGGTGGTGGGGCGTCTGCGTGTGTGGTGTGGTGGTGGGGCGTCTGCGTGTGTGGTGTGGTGGTGGGGCGTCTGCGTGTGTGGTGTGGTGGTGGGGCGTCTGCGTGTGTGGTGTGGTGGTGGGGCGTCTGCGTGTGTGGTGTGGTGGTGGGGCGTCTGCGTGTGTGGTGTGGTGGTGGGGCGTCTGCGTGTGTGGTGTGGTGGGGGGTCTGCGTGTGTGGTGTGGTGGTGGGGCGTCTGCGTGTGTGGTGTGGTGGTGGGGCGTCTCCGTGTGTGGTGTGGTGGTGGGGCGTCTCCGTGTGTGGTGTGGTGGTGGGGCGTCTCCGTGTGTGGTGTGGGGGTGTGGCGTCTCCGTGTGTGGTGTGGTGTGGTGTGGCGTTTCCGTGTGTGGTGTGGTGGTGGGGCGTCTTCGTGTGTGGTGTGGTGGTGGGGCGTCTCCGTGTGTGGTGTGGCGGTGGGGCGTCTCCGTGTGTGGTGTGGTGGGGCGTCTCCGTGTGTGGTGTGGTGTGGTAGGGCGTCTGCGTGTGTGGTGTGGTGGGGCGTATCCGTGTGTGGTGTGGTGTGGTGGGGCGTCTGCGTGTGTGGTGTGGTGGGGCGTATCCGTGTGTGGTGTGGTGTGGTGGTGCGCGGATCTGATCAGTGGTGGGTATTGGAGTATTATACAAAATACGGCAGCCATGGCCAGTGAGGGGATACCTGATTCTCATGGGGGGCCCGTAGCGACACCACTGTTGCCTCCTCCCAGCTGCCTCGCACACACGTCCTGCCTGATGGCTGACGCGCCCTCGACTGTGTCTCGTACTGGAACATAGAACATAAGAAAATAAGGAAGCTACAAGAGGCCGCGAGGCCTACACGTGGTAGTTCCTGTCACCTAACACTACCTACATCCACCTTTCATCCCCATCCATGAACTTATCCAGCTCCCCTTTAAAGCTCCCTAATGACTCCGCACTAACTACCTGTCTACTGAGACCATTCCACTCATTCACCACCCTATTTGTGAACCAGTTTTTCCCTATTTCCTTTCTAAATCTACGCTTTTCCAGCTTGAATCCGTTACTTCTTGTTCTACCCTGGTTAAAAGCCGTAAGAACTTTTCCTACCTCTCCTTTATTAAATCCCTTTATCCACTTAAAAACTTCTATCAGATCGCCACTTACTCTGCGTCTCTCGAGTGAGTGTAATTTTAATAACTTCAATCTCCTCTCATAACTAAAGTTACGCATCCCTTGTATCATTTTGGTCATCCTTCTCTGCACTTTTTCTAACAAACACTATATCCATCCTGTAATATGGAGACCAAAACTGAACTGCATAGTCTAGGTGAGGCCTGACTAGAGCCAGATAAAGCTTTAGAATAACTTCCGCACTTCTACTTTTAACACTTCTGGTAATGAATCCTAATACTCCATTAGCTCTATTTCTGGCCTCAATACATTGTTTCCTAGGTCGGAGGTCTGGGCTCACCCTCACTCCAAGATCTTTTTCACCTTCTGATCTTTTCAGCGATACATTGCTTATGGTGTATCTATTACCAGGGTTTTTTCTACCAACATTCATAACGCTACATTTATCAATATTAAATTCCATCTGCCATCTGACTGCCCACTCGTTAAGTTTATCTAAGTCTCCCTGCAATATGTTTACGTCAGACTGTGATCCAATAATCCTACCTAACTTAGTATCATCAGCAAACTTGCTGATATCACTGCTAATCCCACTATCCAAGTCGTTGATGTAAATCAAAAATAGTAATGGGCCCAAAACAGACCCTTGTGGAACTCCACTTGTCACCAGTCCCCATTCAGATTTGGAACCATTAATTGTAACCCTTTGTTGCCTATTACTTAGCCAAGCTCTGATCCAATGAAGAACCTTCCCATCTATACCCTGAGCCCTAACCTTATTTAAGAGTCGCTCGTGTGGTACTTTGTCAAATGCCTTACTAAAGTCCAAATATATTATATCATAATCCTTATCATTATCTGCCGTCTCATAAACTTTCCTATAAAAACTCAATAAATTGGTGAGACATGACCTACCCTTGGTGAATCCATGTTGTGAGTCATTGATCAAACTATGTTTATCTAAGTGCTCTCTAATGTTTTTTGCAATAATAGATTCCAATAATTTACCCACCACTGATGTTAGACTTACGGGTCGATAATTTGACTTTAGTCCTCTGTCTCCCTTCTTAAATATGGGAACAACATTTCCTTTCCTCCACAATAATGGCACATCGCCTATCTCAACCGATTTCCTAAAAATGTGCACTAACGACTCACTAACAACCTCCTTGCATTCCTTTAATACCCTGGGATACACTTCATCTGGTCCTGGCGATTTAAATGTTTTCATTTTTTCTATACCCTCTTCCACCATGGACTACTCAAGCAGATCAACTCTGTTCAACGCTGCTTCAAAACACTAAACCTTTCCCTTATTTCCTTCCCACACCCTGATCTGCTGACCTTTGATCAATAATTCTTGACCTGTAACGTTATCTAAGTCTTGAATGATAATGAATGCGAGTTAGTAATAGTGTTGGCAAAGTTTTGTAGTATTTCTTTGAAAGCTTCTATTAATAGGGTTCATTAGTGCTTCAAACTCATTAACAACGGCGCAGAGGATCGTGGGTAGGATATCATCATTTTATTATTTTTGCTACGTAGTTTGTGGGTTGTTCAAGGACTGGATTGCTTTGTTAGCTGTGATGTAGCTCGGTATCTATCAATGTGGGCGGGTCGGGGGGGGGGGGGGGCACTAGGAAAGCGGCGCTCAGGGGCCACTCTGATGCCACATACAAGGGTAGTATATTCTAAGATCAGATCTGTGGTGAGTATTAGAGCATTATACAGAATACAGTAGCCATGGCCAGTGTGGAGCACCCGGGGGGGGGGGGGCAGAGGATTCTCATGGGGGGACACGTGCCCCTTCCATGCCCCCCCGTAGCTATATACGCCACTGTCAGACACACCAGAACGTCCAACATGTGATGGCACGCCACAACACCCACCAACACCACACTCTTGTACTGTACTGCTGGTGTGGTGTTGCCCTGACTACGCGAGCGCGAGCGCGAGCGCGAGAGAGAGAGAGAGAGAGAGAGAGAGAGAGAGAGAGAGAGAGAGAGAGAGAGAGAGAGAGAGAGAGAGAGAGAGAGCGAGAGCGAGAGCGAGAGAGATAAGATACTTTGATCCTATCTAGACACTTTGCAAGTACCAACTACAAGGTTATTGACTATACAAAGCGCCACCACGAACTTGGTGAGCTCGAACCGCTGACCGAATGCAGGGACGCTACACACGAGCCCGCAGCTCTACCAACCGAGCCACCTTGACGGGTAGAGAGAGAGAGAGAGAGAGAGAGAGAGAGAGAGCGAGAGAGCGAGAGAGCGAGAGAGCGAGAGAGCGAGAGCGAGAGCGAGAGCGAGAGAGAGGGGGAAGACATGCAAAAATAAAACTGCTCATCAACAGTAATTATTTAGGAGTGGAAGAAGGCAGGAGTGGGCAGTGCTAAATGAAGGCACTGAGGCTGGTATGTAGAGTGAATAATGGCAGATTCTTGAAGGACTCTATCATCTCTATCTCTCTCTCTCTCTCTCTCTCTCTCTCTCTCTCTCTCTCTCTCTCTCTCTCTCGATGAAACCCTTACTGTGACGTCATCAGTAATATACGCGCGGCGGCTGGAATGGGGCAAATTTTTCTCCCTCGCTTTTTACGAAAGTCGCATGCTTTTACGGAAATAAGGCGTGGACATTAATTATTTCTTTATGGATGAGGTGTTTTGAAGGAACTTTTAACATACTTATGGGAAGAAAAAATGGGTCTGGACGATTACTTTAATTCTTTGTATTAATCTTTTAAACTACACTTCTCGCAGTCCCCAGCCACAGCTAACCAACGCACACACTCGTAGTATTATATATAACATTTGTACAAACTATTTCCCTGTACTGACCTTGAGTGTGCAGTAAAACCCTTTAGAATAGTGACAGAAATAGCGCCACACCCTTCCTCTATGGCTGCTCCAGGCCGACTGATCGAGTCACTGAGCCTTGAGGTTTAATTAATAAATGTCCTTCTGCCGTCTACGCATGACCCCGCCTCTCGTTTTCTTTTCTATCAAACCACGAACACCTTTTTCTACCGGTTATTTCAGCGGTTATAACGTAGATTTCTATCCTAATGTATCAGTTATTTTGTTCAGCTGGAAGGAAAAGCTTATGTAGGTTTGTGTCATCTTCCTGCCAAGTTAATCATCACTATGGTGGTACACAAGCTGGGTAACTCCTGTATTCCACCCTCACGAGTATGTTCCTTCCCTGTTCCTCTCTTTCTCTGCAGCAACAGATGAATGTTGCCTCTCTGTACTTCAAGCATAAGACACCATAGAGTTAGAAACGTATTATAACGCTATGAACTTCATAAATCATGAAAGACATCACTAAGCAATCAACAGTTAATGGCTTCTTCCCTCAATCTGGTAGTTAACGAGCTAAACAAGGCGAGGGCATTAGTAGTAACTGCTGATTAAGAGTACCAATAGGTTAAACACAAGACATATAGATGAGAAAAATCAAAGGTAAAAAGGTTAAACATAATATACCGTTACTATATCATAGGACAGAACTAGCAAATGGAGAATGGAACATAAAAATGCTAATTATTCCGGGTTTTTTCTCGTTTTGATGGTAAATGACAGTATAAAGGAATGATTTATAAAAGGATACAGTTATGAAATTAAAAGTTTAAGTTAAAGTTAAAGTTATGGAGTTATGCAGGGAACCGTATAAAGGGAATGATTAGGTTAACATGGTGTTATAGTGCAGCAGATGTGTGAAACGATTGTGGGTTTGGTGGTAAAAGCACCAAAATTGGCACAAATCATGCCAAGAACACATCAATTGATTTTGGCTATAGTGCCAAGCCAGATTTTTCGTTGTTCTAGAAATATGGCCAAAAATCCAAGATGGCCGCCACCGCTGGTTGTGAAATTTTGAAATCGCAATATCTTTGCCAATAATTGACATAGAAAGTTGTATAAGGTGGCTATATCTATGTTTTCATACCCATAGAAACTGATTAAACACTCAGATTGAACATAAAGTGCTCCATTCTTAGTATAAATTGAATATGACTGCCAAAATGTGTAGATTTTGTGTAGCGCCTAATTAATTCTGAGTTAATCTAATTCGAATGTTATTTGGATGATATATTTTATGTTCATAGCCATGAGCACTCCAATAGGAACACAATATTATGAATTGAAACATTATACAAATGTCAACTGCATTTCAGATGAATGCAGCAAAACCAGGTTTGAACATTTCGGCCAAGAAGAAATGTAAGCTTATCCATGGAGCCAGCATCAGTGTTACGCTTGATCCCAAACCTATTAACTGGACAATGTGTATTCTTTGCCAAAGTGTTACGTCTGAAGTGCTCCATTGCCCAGCAAAATCAAGGAAAGCTAGTGTTGGCGCAGGTTACAAGACCCTGGGCGACAATTAGACAATTTTCAGGGAAATGAAAAAACAACCTATTCCAGTTGACATATCACAACTCGATGATGGCACTGGTACTGGATGGTGATGGCACTGGCATTGGAAATACACTGGAAGCGCACGAAGCCCAGTGGCACAATTCATGCAGATTGAAGTGCTCATCTAGTCGTATAGCCAGAGTGGAATCAACAATGTGCACGTCTGAAAACCTGAGCGAAGACCAGCAAAGCAAGTCCCACTATACCCGTCAAGGTTCCTCGCACATTGACTGTGATCTCGATCAAACCAGAAAAAACACATGCTTTTTCTGTGACCAACCAGAGTCCAAAGAGCAACCACTACATGATGCAATGATGCCAAAGGTCACAGCACGAGTGAAGCGTTGTGCAATCAAATTGCAAGATGAGAAGTAGAAAGGAAAACTTAGCAGCGGCGACCTTGTAGCTCTGGATGCACGGTATCATGCCAAATGCCTTGTTAAGTTATACAATGCTAGCACTAGGAGTGGAGAAGATACTAACATAGGCATATCTGACAGAGTGTCCCATGGCATAGCACTGGCTGAACTTATAGGTTTCATTGAAGATACACGAAACAACGACGATAACGTTGCCCCGGTGTTTCGTCTTGCAGATCTCGTCCAGCTCTACAGTGAACGGCTTTTCGATTTTGGCGTTGAACAGTCTGGTCGGATTCACTCAACAGACTTGAAGATAAGGCTACTTGCCAATATACCCGGTCTTCGTGCATTTAAGCAGGGTCGAAATGTGATGCTGAGCCTCGAAGATGATGTTGGAGTAGCATTGAAAGAGGCAACCTTGGATGACTACGACGATGAAGCAATATGCCTAGCGAAGGCTGCACAGATAGTCAGAAGAGATATGCAACAGAAGACCTCGACATTCACTGGATCCAATCGAAAAATATTGCGATTTATATTCAGAATTGTGTGTTTTCAAACTGCTACATGTACTCACAAATATGGTGCTGTGTCATTACATTGTATTGGTTATTCATCACAACATGGGATTATATTTGTGTATGTGAAGTTATGTTTGGTTTTCAAGCCATAATTTTGTTGTTACAATGTGTTGTACAAAAGTGCTTAATTGTTTTCAATCAAAAGTATTATTGTGTATGGTTTCTGGTCAAGATTTCTTAATGAATGTATTGTGTTGAAACTATTGTTTTGAAGCTTGATAAAAGTTATTGAAAGTTTCCCAGCGGAAAAATTTTGCAACATGTTTTATAGTTATTACTTATTATAAATGTAATTAATGATGTTTGACTTGATTCTATTTTGATCTTAATGAACTCTTAATGAAAGGAACGTGGGGTGCAGGGGCATATTTAGGATCTTGAAACATTGGGGGCTGAGCCTAGCCTAGAGATCTTAAAATTTTTACAGGATAATTTTCAATTTATTTATGAGTATAATGAATATAAGATGTGAGACACTGTGCTCTACCAAAAGGCTCCGGTAATTTACTTCGGATAATTTTCGAAACATGAAATTAAAATAAAATTAAGACAATCTCAGTTGGGGTTCAACTTCGTTATTATTCTTATTTTCATCAGTAGGAGTAAAACCCTAAGAAAAAGACCTCGAGCTTTGGCGTGATGAAGCAGTCCTATAGATTGTATATTCCCAATGCTTTGTTCAATACTGAAATCTGACCAACCTCGGTCTTGCAATTACTTTTTTTTTTTTTACATCACAAAGGACTGGCCAAGGACACATAAAAATGCACTTCGAAAAAAATGCACTTCTGTTAACTGTGTGTCTTCTTGTCCATCTGATATTCTCTTCTTCACCTCTCCAAAAAGTCTTTTGGTGTCTCCTCTGTCATGCACTCCTCATCTCCTCTGTTCTCTCCACCTCTCATGTCCTGCTCAGAAAAAGAATGCCATCAGCA
>JACEEZ010025877.1:312500-360000 GCA_016584305.1 Chionoecetes opilio | reverse complement strand
AGTTCGGGAGGTGTCTTGTTACTCCTCTCTTGAAAAGATTTAAGTCGTAGGAAGGTGGAAAAATAGAAACAGGAAGAGAGTTTCAGAGTTTACCAGAGAAAGGGATGAAAGAGTGAAGATACTGGTTAACTCTTGCATTAGGGAGATGGACATAATGGGGATGAGAATGAGTAGAAAGTCTTGTGCAGCGAGGCCGTGGGAGGGGGGGGGGCATGCAGTTAGCAAGTTCAGAAGAGCAGTGAGCATGAAAATAACGGTAGAAGAGAGCAAGAGAAGCAACATTGCAGCGGTGTTTTATAGATTGAAGACAGTCAGTCAGAGGAGGGGAGTTGATGAGACGAAAAGCTTATGATTCAACTCTGTTTAGGAGACCTGTATGAGTGGATCCTCCCCAAACATATGAGACATACTCCATACATGATAAGGCCCCTGTACAGAGCAAGCAACTGGGAAGGAGGAAAAAATGGACGCAGATGCCACAGGACACCTAACTTCTTAGAAGCTGTTTTTAGCAAGAGATGAAAAAGATTTCCAGTTCAGATCTTTAGTAAAGGATAGTCCTAGAATGTGCATTGTAGAAGAGGGAGACAGTTGAGTGTCGTTGAAGAAGAAGGGACAGTTGTCTGGAAGGTTATGTCGTGTAGATAAGTGAAAAAATTGGGTTATTTAGGAATTGAACAAAACAAGGTTTGCTTTGCCCCAATCAGAAGTTATAGAAAGATCAGAAGTTAGACACTCTGTGGCATCTCTCCGTGAATCACTTAATTCCTGTTTGAGCTGAACATCTAATGAACGACGTTGAAAAATCCAGGGTAGAATCATTAGGGTAGGAGTGGATAGGGCATTGATTTAGACTTGAAAGATCATGCATGAATAGAAAGAGGTGATGGGCCCATGGATGGTCCTATTGCCATGGGCAGTGATAGGACAGAACCCTGAGGAACACCACTAGTACTGTCTATAGTAGCTGCAATAGAACGGTTTGAAAGGAAACTTAAGATGAAGGTACAGAGAGAAAGATAGAAACAGAATGAAGGTAGTTTGGAAATTAAAGATTTATGCCAGACTATCAAAAGCTTTTGATATGTCAAGGGCAACAGCAAAAGTTTAAACCAAAAACCCTAAAGTAAGGATACCAAGATTCAGTTAGGAAAGCTAAAAGATCGCCAGTAGATCGCCCTTTTAGGGGAAACCGTACTGACGATCAGATAGAAGATTGTGAGCAGATAGATCTTAAGAATCTTCTTATTAAGTATAGTTTCCCAAACTTTAGAAAGGCAGGAAGTCAAAGCTATAGGACGGAAGTTTGAAGGATTAGAACGGTCACCCTTCTTGGGAAACAGGTTGGATGTGAGAAAACTTCCAGCAAGAAGGAAAGGTGGAAGTAGATAGACAAAGACGAAAAGTTTGACCAGGCAGGGTGCAAGCACAGAAGCACAGTTTTTGAGAACAATAGGAGGGACTCCGTCAGGAACGTAAGCCTTCCGAGGATCTAGGCCAGAAAGGGCAAAGAAAACATTTTTACGAAGGATCTACATAACAGGCATAATACTATAGTCAGAGGATGGAGGAGGAGGAGGAACAAGCCCTTCATCAACCAGAGTGGAATTTTTAGCAAAGGTTTAACTGTTTGAGCAAAGAGTTCAGCTTTAGAATTAGATGAGACAGCTGTGGAGCCATTTGGGTGAAGCAGAGGAGGGAAAGATGAAGAAGAAAAATTGCACGAGAGGAGTTTGATTCAGAAAGATTTTGACATTTTCTATAAATGAATGAGTTTTTGGTTAGTATTGGTTCTACTGTGTGACTAATTAAAAACTCCTTTTAAACTGTGATAAAACTGTGTTAGCTCTGTGTCATGTCTATCTGATATTATCTTCTTCACCTCTCCAGAAGGTCTTTTGGTGTCTCCTCTGTCTATTGCACTCTTCATCTCTTCTGTTGTCTCCTCCTGTCCTCTCCACCTCTCCCATGTCCTGCTCATAAAAAGGATGTCATCACCCCCATCAGCATACGCCAAGTAACATCTCATCAAATATTTTGTTTTTTACTATAATTTTATGTTGGCCCCAGATAGAGTTTATCTTATTTTTGAAAAAAAAGGTATTTGAGATCCGGGGCTATTCATAAAACATTCGAGGCTACAGCCCCCAATGCCCAGGCCTAACTACGCCCCTGCAAACAAGGAAAGAAGAATGAAAAATACGTGAAAATACGGGAGAGAAAATATGTGATGGAATGTACAGAACTTGTTGACCTTCGTGCTTGTTGTGGCCTGGGTCATGTGTGGGTCTGGGGTATACAGGGGGATGACTGGGGGAGGTGTGGGTCTGGGGTATACGGGGGATGACTGGGGGGGGTGTGGGTCTGGGGGTATACAGGGATGACTGGGGGGTGTGTGGGTCTGGGGTATACAGGGGATGACCCGGGGGAGGTGTGGGTCTGGGGGATACAGGGGGGTGACTGGGGGAGGTGTGGTCTGGGGTATACAAGGGGAGACTGGGGGAGGTGTGGGTCCCGGGGTATACAGGGGGATACTGGGGGGGGTGTGGGTCTGGGGTTTCAGGGGGATGACTGGGGGAGTGTGGGTCTGGGGGATACAGGGGGATGACTGGGGGAGGTGTGGGTCTGGGTATACAGGGGATGACTGGGGGAGGTGTGGGGGCTTGGGTATACAGGTTACGCAGTGCGTGTCTAGCTTTGGGCCTATGGCGAATGGTGTTTGGGGCCTATATTGTAAACTATGGTGGGGGGATTTCAAGCCCTCTAAGGTGGCCGGGGGCCGCCTTGAAATTCAAAAGCCTCAATCTGGTGCATTTAGAGGAAAAGGATAGATTTAAAAAAACCAAAAATGGCAGCTTGGGGTTGGGGGGGGGGGGTTTGGGGGGCCCTGTGCAAACCCCTATGTATATAGTAGAAAAGGCCCTTGAGGGGTTAGGCGAGATTCACACCACCACGATGTATTTTATTGACTGCTAGTAATATTACTAATAAAACAATGTTTAAAACGTACCTGTTTGGGTCTCAGAGGTCTTGAGCGTATTAGAAGGCAGCATAGTTGGTCTTGCCCCTAGGGACTCCACCGCCGTGTTTCTGCTGCTCTCTTACACAGGGGAATACCTGCGACGTGTTGGGCTGCGAGACATCAGCTGAAACAGAAATTACAAATTATTGACCCTCTATTCTATCATATATATCATCTATATTAAAGTCAATTGATCTACAGAAGTACAAGCAAGACTATGTATTTTGGACTTGGGTACTCGTGCCCGCGCCAAACCGCCCTGACCAGTGGAAGATGAGGTTATTTATTTAGTTAAAGCTAAAGTATGTATGGGTTCTAATTCATTTATCAGAAAACGAATATATCATGGAAGTATAAAATTCCTTCTTTGACAGTTTCATGTAAATGGTTTTCGGCGCAAAATTTAAATGGCGAGATTTCAGGAATTTTTAAGTTCATGCATATTTCTTCCTCTCTCATAATAGCATTTCTTTAGTGTTTTTACAGTTTTTTATTGATAATACATAGAACAACATTTCGAAGATAACGGATATCATTTAACTGATAACATAGGAAAGGGGAAAAGGGGGTGACTTCGAAATGTCAGGATCGCAAAACTGGCCTCCACTGGAAATAGCCCAAATGAGTAGCAAGTCCATATACGTATCTTTGGGTGGGGGAATAAAAATATTAAAAATACAAAGAGAATATGTATTTGGGGCTCTTTTTTTCCGGGAAGAAAGGGATGGTAAAAACTGTCATTATAGTAAAAGTGAAAATAATATAATTAATAAAAAAATATATTCAAAATACGTGCAAGCGTGTACTGGATTTCCCTTTTTTCGGCAAGGAAGGAGATCGCAATAAGACTGTGTCATTGTAGTAAAAGTGGGCATTTTTAAAAAGAGTAAATGAAAACGTGACAAGTTGTGTAATTTTGTCTTTTTTTTCGGCAAGGAAGGAACTCCCTTGAGACCCAAACGTAATTTCCAATGTAATTTGGACCATTAGATTATTTTAGTGAAAATAAGAATATTTTATAATATGCCTGTTTAGTACCTGGTCGACTAATTTGGATATTCATTACTTATCGTAATTTTATGGCTCGACAACATACAATTTTTATAGCCAAGGAAAGATCTGGGCGTGAAGGGGTTAAGGTGCGGGAACGTGGGATCGTGAATGGCAGGTGCGACTTGAGAGCCAATAATGGACACTTTAAAGCTCCGTTAAGGGTTTTCATGGTACAGTTTTCAGTTTTAAGCTTATTGAATTCCTTTTTAACCCCTTCACGCCCAGATCTTTCCTTGGCTATAAAAAAAATTGTATGTTTTCGAACTATGAAATTATGAAAAGTAACTGAATATACCAAATTATTTAATCGACAAGGATACTGGTTTGTATTGCTTTTATTCACTAAAAGTCTTCTAATAGTAGCAAAATTACAATGGAAATTACGCTCTGGGTCTCAAAGGGTTAAAGATGGAAGTTATGTTCGCTAGTTTCCATTTGCCGGGAACTTTACCGTGACTAAAATATAATAAATAATACGATTTTTTTTTTTCTTCTTTCCATTTTCTTGGGGAATCTTTCTATGATACGATGATCTCTCTCTCTCTCTCTCCTCTCTCTCTCTCTCTCTCTCTCTCTCTCTCTCTCTCTCTCTCTCTCTCTCTCTCTCTCTCTCTCTCTCTCTCTCTCTCTCTCTCTCTCTCTCTCAAATAAATGAGTAATTTCATGATTGAATAATGAGAAAAAAATATAGAAAAATACGAGAAGGGAAAAAAACGCTTTAAAAAAATGTGGCGCCAGAGAGGCAGAAGAGGGAAGAACAGTGTGTGTGTGTGTGTGTGTGTGTGTGTGTGTGTGTGTGTGTGTGTGTGTGTCTGTGTCTGTGTCTGTGTGTGTGTGTGTGTGTGTGTGTGTGTGTGTGTGTGTGTGTGTGTTGCTCACCCATGGCCTTGACAGAGTACAATATCAAGATAGATGTAGACTTGAGGTACATCCTGGTCATCCTGGAACATTTGGTTGAAATAGCATAAAGGCGTTATTCGGGGCAGTTCTCATGCAAAACACGCCTTAACCGCGGAATGATTTAGTCAAGTCCATAAGGCGTGTTTTGCATGAGAACTGCCCCGAGTAACGCCTCTGTGCTATTTCAACCAGTGGTTCCAAGATGAGTTAGATCTAAGCTGCCTCAACAATAGTAACCTTACGTCAAACTTGTCTAGCAGCCACGCCTCCTGCCTTGCCCCCCTTTTCTACGTGGCACCTGATTGGTGCACTCCTCCTATCATCACAACCAATCAGTGAGAGAGACGAAACAGGATGCAGCAAAAAAAAGCTATGAGCATATTGCATGTTTGTACATTCATGCAAAAAAAAAAATTTGCTGTCAAGCATTTGTGTTGCAAAGAAATGCTGATCGGTTGATCGATATTCGTGTTTATATTGCGCCGATGACAACACAGTGTAGGTAAGAGCCGCAACCCCTTACGAAGGTGTTGGTGCGGCCTGCAGATTGGAACCTGATGAGGCTGGAGTTGAGGGGCGAGGGAAAGATGCTTGCAGTAACACTCTACATAAGAGTCATTATTCTGTACTATGAAGGTGTTGGTGCGGCCAGCAGATTGGAACCCATGAGGTTGGAGTTGAGGTGGTGGAGTTGAGCTGAAGTTGGAACCAATGAGGTTGGAGTTGAGGGGTGAGGAAAAGACGCTACATAAGAGTCATTATTCCGTATTTACTTATGTGTATTGTTCCTTAACGACCACGAGGGTGAACCTCCAAGCTACGATGCCTAGGACGGCGTTTCTTTCCTTAATATTGCGAGGGTGCATGTTTGACAGAATCTCAGAGAAAGTAAGATTATAGGCAGTGATGATTGCCAAGGCAGATTCAAGTATTATCAAGGAAATTATTGCAATGCTGGCGACGCTCTTCATGGTGACGGCGTGGGTGTCGCTGCACGCCACCCTGGACCTGTCCCTGCCCGACCACGGCGTGCTGGGGACCTTGCGCCAGTGGGAGCACCTCGGCGGCCTCAGGTGGCTCGGACCCTTACAGCCGCCACGGGTGTGCAACATGTACGAGGCCTGCCCGGCCCCCGACCCTGGCTGGCGGGCCCTCGTACCCGTGCTTGGACCTGTCTTCGCGGCACGACAGACACAGAAGCACATCGAGTGCTTAAAGACGAGCATGGAGGACATCACAGCCGCTTACTGGGCCTACAGCGGCACCTGGCTGCTGGTCTGGGCCGTCGGGGCTCTCCTCCTCGTGACGTCTCGGATTCTGTTGTCCTTGATGCGATCCCGACACGGTCACGGCCAAGAACTCGTCGTATTTGAGGCTCAACGCAGAGCAAAGGAGCAGCAGGAGGCTCGAACCCGCCCTACGCTACTGCTTCCCAAGATACAGCCTCATTCTCCTTCCAGACCTCCGCCACATCAGCTTCACTCAGGAACAGAGGCTGATTGTCATCAAATGCAGCCCTTTCTCCCACCTCTGTTGACCATTCCAAGGGTTATTCTCGCCACCCAGTCGTAGTCTCTCAGGCCCCGCACCAGTCTTCAGTCCAAACCCATTATAACCATTCATCTTTCTCCTCCAAAGTCGCGGAGCTCCAATCCTCGTCCCCATCTCCCGCCCTTAATATCTCTGCGCGTGTCACCACCCAAAACTCAGGCGACCACATCTCGGTCTGCAATCCCACCTTTGATGTCCCTGCGCATTACACCTCCCAAAACATAGGCAACCACATCCCGGTCCAGAATTCCACCTTTGATGTCCCTGCGCATTACCCCTCCCAAAACACAGGCAACCACATCCCGGTCCAGAATTCCACCTTTGATGTCCCTGCGCATTACCCCTCCCAAAACACAGGCAACCACATCCCGGTCCAGAATTCCACCTTTGATGTCCCTGCGCATTACCCCTCCCAAAACACAGGCAACCACATCCCGGTCCAGAATTCCACCTTTGATGTCCCTGCGCATTACCCCTCCTAAAACACAGGCAACCACATCCCGGTCCAGAATTCCACCTTTGATGTCCCTGCGCATTACACCTCCCAAAACACAGGCGACCACATCCCGGTCCAGAATTCCACCTTTGATGTCCCTGCGCATTACACCTCCTAAAACATAGGCGACCACATCCCGGTCCAGAATTCCACCTTTGATGTCCCTGCGCATTACCCCTCCTAAAACACAGGCAACCACATCCCGGTCTGCAATCCCGCCTTTGATGTCCCTGCCAGTATTGCCTCCCAAAACGCAGGTGACCATATCCCGGCTTGGAATCTCGCTCCTGATATCCCTGGGAGTATTGCCTCCCAAGACGCAGGCGACCACATCCCGGTCTAAAATCCCGCCCTTAATGTCACTGCGTGTGTCTCCTCCCAAGTTGCAGACGACAACATCCCAGTCTGGAATCCCACCCTTACTGTCGATGGAGGTGTCTCCCCCAACTCTCTCTCCTCGTATCCCGCCCTTACTGTCGATGGAGGTGTCTCCCCCAACTCTCCCTCCTCGTATCCCGCCCTTACTGTCGATGGAGGTGTCTCCCCCAACTCTCCCTCTTTCTATCCCGCCCTTAATGTCGATGGAGATGTCTCCCCCAACTCTCTCTCCTCGTATCCCGCCTTACTGTCGATGGAGGTGTCTCCCCCAACTCTCCCTCTTTCTATCCCGCCCTTACTGTCGATGGAGATGTCTCCCCCATCTCTCCCTCTTTCTATCCCGCCCTTAATGTCGATGGAGATGTCTCCCCCAACTCTCCCTCTTTCTATCTCGCCCTTACTGTCGATGGAGATGTCTCCCCCAACTCTCCCTCTTTCTATCCCGCCCTTACTGTCGATGGAGGTGTCTCCCCCAACTCTCCCTCTTTCTATCCCGCCCTTACTGTCGCTGGAGGTGTCTCCCCCAACTCTCCCTCTTTCTATCCCGCCCTTACTGTCGATGGAGATGTCTCCCCCAACTCTCCCTCTTTCTATCCCGCCCTTACTGTCGATGGAGGTGTCTCCCCCAACTCTCCCTCTTTCTATCCCGCCCTTACTGTCGATGGAGATGTCTCCCCCAACTCTCCCTCTTTCTATCCCCGCCCTTACTGTCGATGGAGATGTCTCCCCCAACTCTCCCTCTGTCTATCCCGCCCTTACTGTCGCTGGAGGTGTCTCCCCCAACTCTCCTCTTTCTAATCCCGCCCTTAATGTCGATGGAGATGTCTCCCCCAACTCTCCCTCTTTCTATCCCGCCCTTACTGTCGATGGAGATGTCTCCCCCAACTCTCCCTCTCTTCTATCCCGCCCTTACTGTCGATGGAGATGTCTCCCCCAACTCTCCTCTTTCTATCCCGCCCTTACTGTCGCTGGAGGTGTCTCCCCCAAGTCTCCCTCTTTCTATCCCGCCCTTAATGTCGATGGAGATGTCTCCCCCAACTCTCCCTCTTTCTATCCCGCCCTTAATGTCGATGGAGGTGTCTCCCCCACTCTCCCTCTTTCTATCCCGCCCTTACTGTCCGATGGAGATGTCTCCCCCAACTCTCCCTCTTTCTATCCCGCCCTTACTGTCGCTGGAGGTGTCTCCCCCAACTCTCCCTCTTTCTATCCCGCCCTTACTGCGCTGGAGGTGTCTCCCCCAACTCTCCCTCTTTCTATCCGCCCTTACTGTCGATGGAGATGTCTCCCCCAACTCTCCCTCTTTCTATCCCGCCCTTACTGTCGATGGAGATGTCTCCCCCAACCTCCCTCTTTCTATCCCGCCCTTAATGTCGATGGAGATGTCTCCCCCAACTCTCCCTCTTTCTATCCCGCCCTTACTGTCGATGGAGGTGTCTCCCCCAACTCTCCCTCTTTCTATCCCGCCCTTAATGTCGATGGAGATGTCTCCCCCAACTCTCCCTCTTTCTATCCCGCCCTTACTGTCGATGGAGATGTCTCCCCCAACTCTCCCTCTTTCTATCCCGCCCTTACTGTCGATGGAGATGTCTCCCCCAACTCTCCCTCTTTCTATCCCGCCCTTACTGTCGATGGAGATGTCTCCCCCATCTCTCCCTCTTTCTATCCCGCCCTTACTGTCGATGGAGGTGTCTCCCCCAACTCTCCCTCTTTCTATCCCCGCCCTTACTGTCGATGGAGGTGTCTCCCCCAACTCTCCCTCTTTCTATCCCGCCCTTACTGTCGATGGAGGTGACTCCCCCAACTCTCCCTCTTTCTATCCCGCCCTTAATGTCGATGGAGATGTCTCCCCCAACTCTCCCTCTTTCTATCCCGCCCATAATGTCGATGGAGGTGTCTCCCCCAACTCTCCCTCTTTCTATCCCGCCCTTAACTGTCGATGGAGATGTCTCCCCCAACATCTCCCTCTTTCTATCCCCCCCTTACTGTCGATGGAGGTGTCTCCCCCAACTCTCCCCTTTCTATCCCGCCCTTAATGTCGATGGAGGTGTCTCCCCCAACTCTCCCTCTTTCTATCCCGCCCTTACTGTCGATGGAGAATGTCTCCCCCAACTCTCCCCTCTTTCTATCCCGCCTTTACTGTCGATGGAGATGTCTCCCCCAACTCTCCCTCTTTCTATCCCGCCTTTACTGTCGATGGAGATGTCTCCCCAACTCTCCCTCTTTCTATCCCGCCCTTACTGTCGATGGAGATGTCTCCCCCAACTCTCCCTCTTTCTATCTCGCCTTTACTGTCGATGGAGATGTCTCCCCCAACTCTCCCTCTTTCTATCCCGCCTTTACTGTCGATGGAGATGTCTCCCCCAACTCTCCCTCTTTCTATCCCGCCCTTACTGTCGATGGAGATGTCTCCCCCAACTCTCCTCTTTCTATCCCGCCCTTACTGTCGATGGAGATGTCTCCCCAACTCTCCCTCTTTCTATCCCGCCCTTACTGTCGATGGAGATGTCTCCCCCATCTCTCCCTCTTTCATATCCCGCCCTTACTGTCGCTGGAGGTGTCTCCCCCAACTCTCCCTCTTTCTATCCCGCCCTTACTGTCGCTGGAGATGTCTCCCCCAACTCTCCCTCTTTCTATCCCGCCCTTACTGTCGATGGAGATGTCTCCCCCATCTCTCCCTCTTTCTATCCCGCCCTTAATGTCGCTGGAGGTGTCTCCCCCAACTCTCCCTCTTTCTATCCCGCCCTTAATGTCGCTGGAGATGTCTCCCCCAACTCTCCCTCTTTCTACCCCGCCCTTAATGTCGCTGGAGATGTCCCTCCCCCAACTCTCCCTCTTTCTATCCCGCCCTTACTGTCGATGGAGATGTCTCCCCCAACTCTCTCTCTTTCTATCCCGCCCTTAATGTCGCTGGAGATGTCTCCCCCAACTCTCCCTCTTTCTATCCCGCCCTTACTGTCGATGGAGATGTCTCCCCCAACTCTCCCTCTTTCTATCCCGCCCTTAATGTCGCTGGAGATGTCTCCCCCAACTCTCCGTCTTTCTATCCCGCCCTTAATGTCGCTGGAGGTGTCTCCCCCAACTCTCCCTCTTTCTATCCCGCCCTTAATGTCGCTGGAGATGTCTCCCCCAACTCTCCCTCTTTCTATCCCGCCCTTAATGTCGCTGGAGATGTCTCCCCCAACTCTCCCTCTTTCTATCCCGCCCTTAATGTCGCTGGAGATGTCTCCCCCAACTCTCTCTCTTTCTATCCCGCCCTTAATGTCGATGGATATTTCACCCCCAACTCTCTGGCCTCGTATCTCACCCTTACTGTCCCTGGATGTGTCGCTCCCAAATGTGGAGGCACCAACTCTCCCGCCTTGAATCCCGCCCTTAATGTCTCTGCGTGTGTCGTCTCGTCAAACCTTCCCGCGACATCATGCCGCATGCAGGTGCCACAGATGTCGCTAGTGGACGCTCACTCGTCACATAAATGGGTATCGTCACAATACCTTCGGCAGGGAGCTCTGCGAGCAATAGGCTCAAGGCTTCTAAGCCATAATATATACGAAGGCCTCCAAGCTGAGGCACAACAGGTGACCAGGCCACCGTGCAGGCGTATAACGGCAGCTCCAGTTTAACATCAGCACCAGGGCGTTGGTCCTCATAGCCATGCGACACAACAATGATCAGTACACGAGAACAGCCACGCCCAGGACCTATATAGGCACGAGTGAAGGCACCGTTGAGGCATTCACCTGCCACATTGGTAGCGGCGCCCACGCGTGGCACTGAACACAACACCAGCACCGCACGACATGCACGTCTTCCTGCAGTCTTGGGTGTTGTTGCAGGCACATGAGACGTAACACACGTGCCTCTGTCTGGCATCAGTAACACGCACTCCAGCAGCAGCGGGAGATGGAGAGGCGGTGTGAGTAGCACGCGGCTCTCAGCAGGTCACTGCCATGGCGTACACACACAGACAAAGGCGAGGACACAGTTAGTCAGGCGGGCTACAGCGGCCCTGATCGGGTGTCTCCCAGCACAGGTCTCGGCGACCACCTGCAGGACATAGCGTTGTGCTGTACCTGTAACTTTGACGCGCACACACACGCGATGGGAAGCATAGCAGCCCAACGTGCAGCACTGGGGGTCACACCTGCCTCAAAACATTCCAGCGGCAAGCACTGCCACGCCAGCATCACGGACTCCTGCCCGCACCACACAGCGTGTCCCTCGTGAACACATCTTATCACTGCATTTTATTTTATAGGCTTTCTTATCTCTATATCATGAACTATTAAAACCTGAGCTTTTACTTTACTGACAAGACTTTTACCATTGCACACAGTAACACCCATCACATCTGAAATTTTCCATTCATTACAACTTGCTACTTTACAATAATATTGTTTTACAATAATATACTATATTGTTTGTTATATAATATATATTGTGTGTGGGTGTTTCGACCAGCTTGTACCTCGAAAGCTGACGCAAATCTTGGGACCACTGAGACTAAGCTTATGACAACACATTTGGGGGATGAGCGGAATGATGCAATGTGTAGTTATAGGCGATCAGCCTGGGGGGTTGGTCGGTATCAAATTAGGGCGAGAATGCTAATAGTGTTTTTTGGGAAGGTATAAATGCCTAGAGTTAGAAAACATGTGATAGCATTGTGGCAGTGGCAGCTTTATGGGAGTTATCCCCCTTTTCCAAACTGTATATTATATAATTATATAAATATACATACATATAATTAAAAAAAAAATTCTTTTTTCAGGTGTCGTATTTCATCGGCGAGAGCGGACCGGACGATCGACTGGCGGTTGAGACCTCGAGAGACACCACTGCCGGAAGACCAGCCGCCGCAGGTCGTCGTTTCAGGAAAGTCGGGTTTGGACGTGGAAGGTAGAGTAGCGCCGACTACTCCTTTCGAGAGAAGATCCGACCAACTGCGTGAGCTGGAAACTTCACTAGGGAGCCNAAAAAATATGATTTTTTTTTTTTTTTTTGGAGGAAACCTTTTTTTTTCTTCTTTTTTTGAGAGGGAGCAAGAGGTATAAAAAAAAATGTTGGAAAAGAGACATTAGAAGGACAGGCAATGAAAAAAAAGAAAAAAAGAGAAATAGATTTTTTTCGTTTGGAGCCTATAGCGCCTGTAGGCTATTCATTAATTATCCTCCTTTCCTTGGGCTTAGAGGTGAAGGAGGAGAGGATATAATGATAGGAGGAGCAGAGAGAGATAATAAAGGAAATAGATAGAGATAGAAGATAGGATATGTTAGACAGATATGTTGTAGATAGGATATAAATAGAAGAATAAATAGATATAAAATAGAAAAATAAAGAGTAGAAGGATATGGATAGAGAATGAAATAGATAGAGAAGGATATAGATGGAGATGGTAAGACTTTGTGGAATGCGGCAAGACGTTACCGCAGTTTTTCCTGTAATCTAATACTCCTAAAAGTGTTTTTAGCCCAAATATCCCCTTCAAAATGATTCTATCGACATGGGACCAAGCCGCTTACCACCTACGATTTATTTGCGATTTTTTGAGCCTACTCTCATCAAAATTGAATTCACAGTTTCGGCTACCCAAAACAGACAGACACACACACAGACAGACAGACAGACGACAGACACACGGCTACTCCTATAGTATATTAGATTGCGACTTGCCAACGTAACTAATATAGTACAAGGTCATTAGAGTAAAAGTGTCATTAGAGGCAACGAGTAAAAAGTGGGCATGATATAAATAATAATAATAAAAAGTGGGCATGATATAAATAATAATAATAAAAAGTGGGCATGATATAAATAATAATAATAAAAAGTGGGCATGATATAAATAATAATAATAAAAAGTGGGCATGATATAAATAATAATAATAAAAAGTGGGCATGATATAAATAATAATAATAAAAAGTGGGCATGATATAAATAATAATAATAAAAAGTGGGCATGATATAAATAATAATAATAAATAAGTGACAAGTGTGTATTTGGTCTCTTTATTGTCAGTGTTTAACCCTTGAGGCCCAGAACGTAATTTCCAATGTAATTTGGGCACCATTAGATGATTTTTAGTGAATATAAGCAATATTTTATAGATATGACCTGTTTAGTATCCTTGTCGACTAATTTGGTATATTCAGTTACTTTTCGTAATTTTATGGCTCGACAACATACAATTTTTTATATCAAAGGAAAGATCTGTGCGTGAAGGGGTTAAAGGTGCGGGAAGGTGTGATCGTGAATGGCAGGTGCGACTTGAGAGCCAATAATGGAAACTTTAAAGCTTCGTGAAGGGTTTTCTTGGTACAGTTTGAAGTTTGAAGTTTATTGAATTTCTTTGTAACCCCTTCACGCCATGATCTTGCCTTTGCTATAAAAAAAAATCATGTTTTCGAACCATGAAATTATGAAAAGTACCTTAATATAACAAATTAGTTAGTGGACAAGGATACTAAACTGGTCATATCTATTAAATATTGA
Source organism: Chionoecetes opilio (assembly GCA_016584305.1). Classification (NCBI taxonomy): domain Eukaryota; kingdom Metazoa; phylum Arthropoda; class Malacostraca; order Decapoda; family Majidae; genus Chionoecetes; species Chionoecetes opilio. The sequence continues at coordinate 346,109 of JACEEZ010025877.1, read as the reverse complement.
TTATATTCACTAAAAGTCTTCTAATAGTAGCCAAATTACAATGGCAAATACGCTCTGGGTGTCAAGGGGTTAAAGATGGGTGTTACGTTCGCTTGTTTCCATTCGCTGGGAACTTTACCGTGACTAAAATATACTAAATAATACAAATAGGGGTTTATTATTTATTATTTTCTTCTTTCCATTTTCTTGGGGAATCTTTCTATGATATGATTTATGATGTTTTCAAGAAAGCTCTCTCTCTCTCTCTCTCTCTCTCTCTCTCTCTCTCTCTCTCTCTCTCTCTCTCTCTCTCTCTCTCTCTCTCTCTCTCAAATAAATGACTATGGCATGACTGAATAATGAACAAAAAATATTAAAAAAATACGCGAAGGAAAAAAAACGTTTTAAAGAAATGTGGCGCCAGAGAGGCAGAAGAGGGAAGAGAAAGGTGTGTGTGAGGCCAAGAAATATAATGAATGTAATGAAGAAACTACAGTACCGGAGTAAAACGTGTGGTGTCGTTGTGTGTGGCGTTGTTTCTTGTGCGTGTGCGTGTGCGTTACGTGCGTGTGCGTGTGCGTGTGAGTGTGCTGTGTGTGTGTGTGTTGTGTGTGTGTGTGCGTGCGTGGCTGTGTGTGTGTCCTGTGTGTGGGTGTGTGCTGTGGTGTGGTGTGTGTGTGTGCGTGTGCGTGTGCGTGTGTGTGTGTGTGTGTGTGCGTTGCTCACCCATGGCCTTGACAGAGTGCAATATCAAGAAAGATGTAGGCTTGAGGCACCATCCGTTCCTGGTCATTCTGGAACATTTGGTTGAAATAGCATAAAGGCGTTATTCGGGGCAGTTCTCATGCAAAACACGCCTTAACCGCGGAATGATTTAGTTCAAGGCTCGTAAGGCGTGTTTTGCATGAGAACTGCCCGAGTACCGCCTCTATGCTATTTCAACAGTGGCTCCAAGATGAGTTAGGTCTAAGCTGCCTCAAACAATAGTAACCTACATCAAACTGTCTAGAAGGCCACGCCCTACTGCCACTTTCTACTCCCCCCCTTTTACGTGCACCTGAAGTGTGTGCACTCCTCCTATCTTCACAACCAATCAGTGAGAGACGAAACAGGATGCAGCAAAAAAAAAGCTATGACATATTGCATGTTTGTACATTTATTCAAAAAACAAAACTTGCTGTCAATAATTTCTGTTGCAAAGAAATGCTGATCGGTTGATCGATAGTCGTGTAGATATTGCGCCGATGACAACACAGTGTAGGTAAGAGCCGCAACCCCCTACGAAGGTGTTGGTGCGGCCAGCAGGTTGGAACCAGTTGGAACTGATGAGGCTGGAGTTGAGGGGCGAGGGAAAGATGCGGCCAGCATATTGGAACCAATGAGGTTGGAGTTGAGCGGTGAGGAAAAGACGCTACATAAGAGTCATTATTCCGTATTTACTCATGTGTATTGTTCCTTAACGACCACGAGGGTGAACCTCCAAGCTACGATGCCTAGGACGGCGTTTCTTTCCTTAATATTGCGAGGGTGCATGTTTGACAGAATCTCAGAGAAAGTAAGATTATAGGCAGTGATGATTGCCAAGGCAGATTCAAGTATTATCAAGGAAATCATTGCAATGCTGGCCACGCTCTTCATGGTGACGGCGTGGGTGTCGCTGCACGTCACCCTGGACCTGTCCCTGCCCGACCACGGCGTGCTGGGCTCCTTGCGCCAGTGGGAGCACCTCGGCGGCCTCAGGTGGCTCGGCCCCTTACAGCCGCCACGGGTGTGCAACATGTACGAGGCCTGCCCGGCCCCCGACCCTGGCTGGCGGGCCCACGTACCCGTGCTTGGACCTGTCTTCGCGGCAAGACAGACGCAGAAGCACATCGAGTGCTTAAAGACGAGCCTGGAGGACATCACCGCCGCTTACTGGGCCTACAGCGGCACCTGGCTGCTGGTCTGGGCCGTCGGGGCTCTCTTCCTCGTGACGTCTCGGATTCTGTTGTCCTTGATGCGATCCCGACACGGTCACGGGCGAAAACTCGTCGTATTTGAGGCTTAACGCAGAGCAAAGGAGCAGCAGGAGGCTCGAACCCGCCCTACGTTATTGTTCCCAAGATACAGCCTCATTCTCCTTCCAGACCTCCGCCACATCAGCTTCACTCAGGAACAGAGGCTGTTTGTCATCAAATGCAACCCCTTCTCCCACCTCTGTTGACCATTCCAAGGGTTATTCTCGCCAGCCAGTCGTAGTCCCTCAGGCCCCGCACCAGTCTTCAGTCCAAACCCATTATAACCATTCATCTTTCTCCTCCTAAATCGCGGAAGTCCAATCCTCGTCCCCATCCCCCACCTTGATGTCCCTGCGCATTACACCTCCCAAAACTCAGGCGACCACATCCCGGTCTGCAATCCCACCTTTGATGTCCCTGCGCATTACACCTCCCAAAACTCAAGCGACCACATCTCGGTCTGCAATCCCGACCTTTGATGTCCCTGCGCATTACACCTCCCAAAACGCAGGCGACCACATCCCGGTCTGCAATCCCACCTTTGATGTCCCTGCGCATTACACCTCCCAAAACGCAGGCGACCACATCTCGGTCTAGAATCCCACCTTTAATGTCCCTGCGCATTACACCTCCCAAAACGCAGCGACCACATCCCGGTCTGCAATCCCACCTTTGATGTCCCTGCGCATTACACCTCCCAAAACTCAAGCGACCACATCCCGGTCTAGAATCCCGCCTTTGATGTCCCTGGCTTTTAACCCCCCAAAACCCAAAGGGCGCCCCACACCCCGGGTTTCTGCAATCCCCCTTTGATGCCCCTGCCCCAATTCCCACCCCCCAAAAAAACTCAAGCGCCCACACCCCGGTTGCAATCCCCCCTTTTGGGATGTCCCTGCCCCATTACACCCCCCCAAAACCCCACCCGGGACCACACCCCCGGTCTAAATCCCCCCTTTAAGGCCCTTTTGCGCTTTAACCCCCCAAAAAACGCAGGGGACCCCCATCTCGGTCTGGGAATCCCGCCTTTGATGTCCCGCGCTTTACACCCCCAAAACCCCAAAGCGACCACTTTCCCCCGGTCAAAAAAACCCCCCGCCTTTGATGTCCCCTGGGCATTACCCCTAAAAAAAACTAAACGACCACATCTCGGTTTTTAGAAACCGTTTTGATGTCCCTGCGCATTAACCCCCCAAAAGCAGGGACCCCCATCCCGGTCTAAATCCCCCCTTTAATGCCCTGCGCATTCCCACCTAAAAAAACGAAAGGCGACCACATCCCGGTCTAAAAATCCCACCTTTAATGTCCCTGCGCATTAAAACCTCCCACAAAAACAGGCGCCCACATCTCGGCCCCCCCCAATCCCACCTTTGATGCCCCTGCGAATTAAAACCCCCCAAAACGCGGGCCGCCCACTTTCCCGGTCTACAATCCCCCCTTTTAAATTGTCCCTGCCCCTTCACCCCCCAAAAACCACAGGGGGGAACCCACATCTCGGTCTGCAATCCCACCTTTGAGTCCCTCCCAGTAATGCCCCCCAAAAAACGAAAGTGACCTTTATCCCGGCTTGGAATCTGGGCTCCTGATGTCCCGGGGAGTATCCCCTCCCCAAAAAAACAGGGACCCCCATCTGGTCTCCCCAATCCCCCCTTTGATTTTCCCTCCCAAAGTAAGGCCCCCAAAAAACGAAAAGTAAACCATACCCCGGTTTGGGAAAATCCGCCCCTGATGTCCCTGGGAGTATCGCCTAAAAAGGGACGCAGGGGGACCACAACCGGTCTAAAAATCCCACCTTTGTTTGCCCCTTTCAGTAATGCCCCCCCAAAACGCAAGTGCCCCAAAATCCCGGTTTGGAATTCGCTCCTGATGTCCCGGGAGTATCGCCCCCAAGACGCAGGCCCCCAACCCCGGTCAAAAACCCGCCCTTAAGGTATTTGGTGTGTCCCCCCCCAAGTCCCCCAAAAGACCACCCCCCCGTCTTTTAATCCCCCCCTTACTGTCGCTGGAGCTGTACCCCCAACTCCCCCCTCCGCAATCCCCCCCTTTAAATGTCATGGATATTTCCCCCCCAAACTCTCCCTCCTCGTATCCCCCCCTTTAATTTTCTATGGAATTTCACCCCAATTTTCCCTTTTTTCTACCCCGCCCTTAATTTTCATGGGATATTTAAACCCCCAATTCTTGGCCTCATACCCCGGGCCCTTACTGTCTATGGATATTTCCCCCCAAAAACTCTCCCTTTTTTCTACCCCGCCCTTAATGTCATGGATTTTTTCCCCCCCAATTTTCTCTGGCCTCTTTATCCCCCCCCTTAATTTTCTAGGGAATATTTCACCCCCAAAACTCCCCCCTCGTATCCCCCCCCTTAATGTCTATGGATTTTTTCCCCCCCAAAACTCTCCCCCCTCGAAAACCCCCCCCCCCGCCAACTGTTATGGATATTTCACCCCCCCCTCTCCCCCCTTTCGTATCCCCCCCTTTACTGTTTTGGGATTTTTCACCCCCCAATCCCCTTTTTTCTACCCCGCCTTAATGTCTAGGATTTTTCCCCCCCCCAAATTCTTTTTGGCCTCGAAATCCCCCCCTTACTGCGAGGGATATTTAAACCCCAACTCCCCCTCTTTCTATCCCCCCCTTACTTTTCGAGGATTTTTTCACCCCCAACTCTCCCCCTTTCTTTTCCCCCCCTTAATTTTCATGGATATTTCCCCCCCCAAACTCCCCCCTTCCTGGGATCCCCCCCTTTACTTTTCTATGGATTTTTTCCCCCCAACTCTCCCTTTTTCTTTTCCCCCCTTACTGTCTTGGAATTTCACCCCCAACTCTCCCTCTTTCATCCCGCCCTTACTGTCTATGGATTTTTCACCCCAAATTCTCCCTCTTGCAAATCCCCCCTTTAAATGTTTTATGGATTTTTCACCCCCAAAACTCTCCCCCTCGACCCCGGGCCCTTTTACTGTCTATGGATATTTCACCCCAATTCTCCCTCTTTCTATCCCCCCTTTATGTCGATGGATATTTCCCCCCCAAATTTTTCTGGCCTCGTCCCCCGGGCCTTTACTGTCTTTTGGATATTTCACCCCCAACTCCCCTCTTTCTACCCCGCCCTTACTGTCGATGGAATTTCCCCCCCAATTCTCGGGGCCTGGGTATCCCCCCTTTACGGGTCGATGGAATTTCCCCCCCAAAACTCTCCCTTTTTTCTTTTCCCCCCAATGTCGAGGATTTTAAACCCAAAAACTTTTCCTCTTTCTTTTCCCGCCCTTACTGTCGAGGGAAATTTCACCCCCCCAAATCTCCCCCCTTTCTCCCCCCGCCCTTACTGTCTATGGAATTTCCCCCCCAACTCTCTGGCCTCTTTATCCCGCCTTTACTGTGGGATGGATATTTCCCCCCAATTTCTCCCTCTTTCTATCCCTTTCCTTACTGTCTTAGGGAAATATTTCCCCCCCAACTCTCGGGCCCTTTTGGTATCCCCCCTTTTTCTGCGAGGATTTTTCCCCCCCAACCCTCTCCCTTTTTCTTTTTCCCCTCTTTAATTGTCTATGGATATTTCACCCCCAATTTCGGGCCCTGGTATCCCGCCTTTACTGTCGATGGATATTTCCCCCCCAAACTCTCCCTTTTCTATCCCGCCCTTACTGTCTATGGAATTTCACCCCAATCTCCTCTTTCTATCCCCCCCTTTAAGGGTTATGGATATTTACCCCCAACTCTCCCTCCGAATCCCCCCCTTTACTGTCTATGGATATTTCCCCCCCAACTCTCCCTTTTTCATCCCCCCCTTTAAGGGCTTTTGGGAATTTCCCCCCCAAATTTCCCCCTTTTTCTATCCCGTCCTTACTGTCTAGGGAATTTCCCCCCAATTCTCGGCCTCTTTAACCCCGCCCTTATTTGTCGATGGATATTTCCCCCCCAAACCTCTCCCTCCTCGTTTTCCCCCCCTTATGTCTATGGAATTTCCCCCCCAACTTCCCTCTTTCTATCCCCCCCTTAAGGTCTATGGATATTTCCCCCCCAACTCCTGGCTTCGTACCCCGCCCTTATGTCTGGAAATTTTTTCACCCCCAATTCTCCCTCTTTCTATCCCCCTTAATTTTTTAATGGATATTTCACCCAATCTCGGGCCCCTCGTATCCCCCCCCTTACTTTTAGGGAAATTTTTTCACCTCCAATTCTCCCTCTTTCTCCCCCGCCTTAATGTCTATGGATTTTTCCCCCCCAATTCTCGGGCCTCGTATCCCCCCCTTTTACTGTCCCTGGACGTGTCCCCCCCAAAATGATGAGGCCCCAAAACTCCCCCGCCTTGAATCCCCCCCTTAATGGTTTTTGGCGAGGGGCCCCTCGTCAAATTTTCCCCCACGACATCGGGGTTTCCCCAGGTGCCGCAGGGGTCCCCTAGTGGGCCCACTCGTCAAATAAATGGGTTTTCTTTCCACAATACCTTCAGGGCCCCTGCGACCCAATAGGCTAAAGGGCTATTTAAGCCAAAAACGAAGGCCCCCAAAGCTGAGGACAAAGGTGCCCCGGAGGCCCCCGGGCCCGAATAACGGGGGCCCCTACAGTTTCCCCTGGGCACCAGGACGTGGTCCTCGTACCCATGCGACCACAACAGGATCAGTACACGAGAAAAACCCCAACAAACCGGGAAAACCATCCCGGGCACGAGTAAAGGGACCGTTGAGGCTTTCCCCCCCGGGCCAACCGATAGGGGGCGCCCACACGGGGCCCACTGAACACAAAAATGCACCGCACTGCCCGTTTTCCGCAGTCTTGGGTGTTGTTGCAGGCACATGAAAAGCAACAGACGTGCCCTGTCTGGCATCGGGAAAACACGCACCCCAGCCAGGGGGAGGGGGGGGGTGGGGGGGGGGGGGGGGGGGGGGGGTTTTTTGGCCGTGAGCAGCGCGGGGGCTCTCAGCAGGTCACTGCCATGGCTTTACACCCCACGGGCCCAAACCCGGAGGACACAGTCAGTAAAGGGGGGCTACAGCGGCCCGGGTCGGGTGGGCTCACACCCCCAGGTCTCGGCGACCACCTGCATGGGGAGGAAATAGCGTTGTGCTTTTAACCCGTAACTGTGACGCGGGCACACCCCGAAAGGGAAGCACAGCAAACACAACGTGGGACAAAGGGGGCACACCTGCCTCAAAAAAATTTTCCCCCGGCCAGGGACTGCCAAGGACTCCTGCCAGCCCGGAACCCTCACGGACTCCTGCCCGCCCCCCACACCGCGTGTCCCTCGGGACACATCTTATACGGAAATTTATTTTATAGCCTGTTTATCTGGGAGATCATGAACTATTAAAACCTGAGCTTTTTCTTGGGCTGACAAGAATTTTTTCCACTGCCCCACAAAAAAACCCACCCCATCTGAAAAACTTTTTCCCTCCTGACAACTTGCTACTTTACAATAATATTTTTACAATTTTTACTATATTTTTTTGTTTTTATTTAAAATATATTGTGTGGGGGGTGTTTTGACCAGCTTTTTACCTACCCGAAAGTGACAAAATTTGGGGAAAATGGACTGAGGGTTATGACAACACACGTTTGGGGGGTGAGCCCCGGGAAAGATGCAATGTGTAGTTAATGAGCTTTACGTGTACTGGGGGGGGTGGGGGGGAGAGAAGAGAGAGAGAGTGAGAGAGAGAGAGAGAGAGAGAGAGAGGGGAGAGGGGGGCGAGAGAGAAGGGGGCGAGAGGAAAAAGGGCCGGGGAAGAGAGGGAGAGAGAAAAAGGCGGGGGAGAGAGAGAGAGAAGAGAGAGAGAGAGAAAAGAGAGAGAGGGGAGAGAGAGATAAAAGGGGAGAGAGAGAGGGGAGAGAAGAGGGGAGGGGAGAGAAGGGGAGGAGGGGATTTGAGGACGCGCGTTTTCCCCACCCCGGAAAAACCAAAATAGGAGGGGAGGGAAAAATTATAAACAGCGGGAAAGTATCGGTGGTTTGAGAAAGTTATCCCCGGGCTTGGGCCCAAAAAAACCCAACCCCCACAAACATTAAAAGTGGGCTTAATAAAAATAAATAAAAACGTCCAACGCTATGAGAAAAAATAAGATAAAACAGGGAAATATATCGTTAACTCATAGATGTTACAAGTGCTTGTGGGCCCTTGGGACCCATGTATTGATGTTTGTAGTAGTAGTATATATTAGACAACATGTGATTGCAAACTCCAATCGTGTTGTTGCTGTCGTTGGTCACTGGTCAAAGTGCCTCGGGGTAGACCACGTTCGTTGATCACCCTTGTGTTCGTGTGATTCCAACCCTTTGTGTTCTGTGTGATTCCAACCCTTTGTGTTCCGTGTGATTCCAACCCTTTGTGTTCCGTGTGATTCCAACAAACACACTCACACACGCACACAAACGTTAAGTCCATGAGTCTACTGAGTTTGTGGAAAACGGCACGAAGTTACCGCAGAGTATTTCCTGTAATCTGATACTCCTAAAAGTGTTTTTAGCCCAAAACCCCCTTCAAAATTATTCAATCGACATGGGACCAAGCCGCTTACCACTTAGGATTTATTTGCGATTTTTTTAGCCTACTCTCATCAAAATTGAATTTACAGTTTCGGCTACCCAAAACAGACAGACACACACACAGACAGACACACGGCTACTCCTATAGTATATTAGACAAGTGCTTGTGGGCCCTTGGGACCCATGTATTGATGTTTGTAGTAGTAGTATATATTAGACAACAATGTGATTGCAAACTCCAATCGTGTTGTTGCTGTCGTTGATCACTGGTCAAAGTGCCTCGGGTAGACCACGTTCCATGTGATTCCACGGGGCGCCAACACTTCGACGGCATCAGCACAGCCAACCCTTGACAGGCTGACGTAGAGTTGGCCGTGCGTGGATCATATTAGAATATCGACCCCAAGAACACACACACACACACACACACCACACACACACACACACACACACACACCCACGAACACACAGCACACCACACACACACACACACACACTGCAGCAAGCACACACACAGCACAACACACTGCACGCACACACACACACACACACACACGCACACACACGCACCACGCACACACACACACACACAACACACACACACACACACACACACACACACCACCACCACCACCACCACACACACACACACATGCATGCATGCACACACACACACACACACACACACACACACACACACACACACACACACTCACACAAAAGGTAAGTCCATGAGTCTACGGAGCTAGTGGAATACGGCAAGGCGTTACCGCAGAGTTTCTTCCTGTAATATAATACTCTTAAAAGTGTTTTTAGCCCAAAACCCCCATTCAAAATGACTCAATCGACATGGGACTAAGCCACTTACCACCTACGAGTTATTTGCGATTTTTTTTAACCTACTCTCATCAAAGTTGAATTTACAGTTTCGACTAACCAAAACAGACAACAGACAGACAGACAGACAGACAGACAGACAGACACACGGCTACTCCTATAGTATATTAGACACAAGAATATGGCAGGAAAGGAATGTAGAAAAGAAGAAGAAAAAGAAGAAGAAGGGAATAGTAGGCCTACTATTGATGTTATGGAGAGAAGAGATAGAGAAAACAGAGAAGGACAAAGAGGGATATGCGACAGGAGGGACGGAATTAAAAAAAAAATTAAAAAAAACCATTAATCTCTAGTCTTAATAACGCGCTGGAAGCATAAAGGGAGTAACACACACACACACACACACACACACACACACACACACACACACACACACACACACACACACACACACACACACACACACACACACACACACACACACACACACACACACACACAGAGAGAGAGAGAGAGAGAGAGAGAGGAGAGAGAGAGAGAGGAGAGAGAGAGAGAGACGAGAGAGAAGAGAGAGAGAGGAGAGAGAGAGAGAGAGAGGAGAGAGAGAGAGAGAGAGAGAGAGAGAGAGAGAGAGAGAGAGAGAGAGAGAGAGAGAGAGATAAACACCTCATTAACTTCAACATTTTCCCTTCCTACTGGTCGTCCTTTGAGTACCATTAGACATTGAAGGTGGGGAGGAGAAAACACGTCCACAACACGACGAGAACATGTCAAGGCAGGGCAGACTACAGTAGAAAAGACTGAGAGTGAGAGAGAGTGAGAGAGAGAGAGAGAGAGAGAGAGAGAGAGAGAGAGAGAGAGAGAGAGAGAGAGAGAGAGAGAGAGAGAGAGAGAGAGAGAGAGAGAGAGAGAGAGAGAGAGAGAGAGAGAGAGAGAGAGAGAGAGAGAGAGAGAGGAAAGGGGGGAGGGGAATATGAATAATGTGAAATAGTTTGTTATGGGAAATTTCCGAGGAAATGTGAAGGGCATGTAGTACTGTGGTATGGTATGGTATGTGGTGATGGCATGTGGTACTGAGGGTGTCACGGTAATGTAGTGTCGCATGGAATTAACAATGGTGTCAGGAGAACAATTGGTGTCAGGAGAGGGATAGATACCGTTAGGGAGTGTCAGGGAAGGGACGGTGAGTGGTGTTGCAGGAAACTAACAATGGTGTCAGGAGAACAATTGGTGTCAGGAGAGGGATAGATAGTTAGGGAGTGTCAGGGAAGGGACGGTGAGATGTGGTGTTGCAGGAAATAACAACTGGTGTCAGGAGAACAATTGGTGTCAGGAGAGGGATAGATAGTGTTAGGGAGTGTCAGGATAGTGTATATGGTGTTGCAGGGAATAAACAACTGGTGTCAGGAGAACAAATGGTATCAGGAGAGGGATAGCTAGTGTTAGAGAGTGTCAGGATAGTGTATATGGTGTTAGGGGAGGCATGAATGGTGTAAAGGTGTGTAGGGGATAGTAAATTGGTGTCAGGAGAGGGAGGGATAGGAACAGGGATAAGTTGATATAAATAGCCACGCACTTCTGAAAACCAAATATAGAAACTGCCAACACACAAAATCTCTCTCTCTCTCTCTCTCTCTCTCTCTCTCTCTCTCTCTCTCTCTCTCTCTCTCTCTCTCTCTCTCTCTCTCTAATCCCTTCAGTTTACCTTTGGACACGGACTTACGCAGAAGAAGGGAAACACACGTGTGGAGGAAGGAAGAGAAGGAGAAGAGAGGAAGGGAAGAGAAAGAGAAGAAGGTGGAATGGAAGGGAAGAGAAGGAGAAGAGAGGAAGGGAAGAGAAGGAGAAGGTGGAATGGAAGGGAAGAGAAGGAGAAGGTGGAATGGAAGGGAAGAGAAGGTGGAATGGAAGGGAAGAGAAAGAGAAGAGAGGAAGGAATGACTGTAAGGAGAGAGAAAAGGGGAGAATGGAGGTTTACCGTAGATAACAGTGAAGTCGCCACCTACAGTGAAGTCGCCAGGCGCCAAATATTACGAATTATAGCATCACTACTGATTTTTATGTGCCACTGAAGATGTTACACAGTAGTTTATATCATGATTGTATAATCTACCCTGTTTCAGCGTTGTTTTATGCTTTGTATCTGCAAGTATAACTGTTGCGCATTTTGCTTCTCACGTTTTTCTTCGCGCGATGACAAACAGTAGCTTTTCGGGCGACAAGACACAGACTTGCCAGATCTTTCAAACTTGAATAGAATTTATTTTCACGTTGGCAGAGGAATTTTTATATATCCAAGCATCTTCCGCAGCTAATATATATAGAGACTTGTTTTACTTTACCTCTAATTTCCCTGAATTCCCCAGAGTGGCGACTCAACTGTTGGGTTAAAATACTAGCTGGCGACTTTACTGTAGTAGGTATAGTGAGGTCGCCACTCGCTTTTATTTTTGTAATTTGTTCATTTATAGCCCTAATATGACACAGATGAAGACACAAAATGACACAGACTTTCCAGATAGACCCTTCTAACTTTCCTGAAATCATGGATGTACAAATGTATGTATTAACGCCACCACACGTCTGTAAATAACAAAGAAACGTAGAACTGGCGACTTCACTGTTATCTACGGTAGGAGAGTCTTAACAAATCAAAGCAAATGTTAGGAAGAAGAAAAATAAGGAAAAAAAGAAGTAATAGTAGTAGTAGTAGTAGTAGTAGTAGTAGTAGTAGTAGTAGTAGTAGTAGTAGTAGTAGTAGTAGTAGTAGTAGTAGTAGAAGTAGTAGTAATGGTAATGGTAGTAGTATTAGTATAGTAGTAGTGGTAGTGGTAGTGGTAGTAGGTAGTGTAGTAGGTAGTAGTAGTAGTAGTAGTAGTAGTAGTAGTAGCAGTATAAATTGAATGTGTCTCTTCTTGGCATCATCCTGCTAATCCAGACAATCCCTGCCTGATACTCTCTCTCTCTCTCTCTCTCTCTCTCTCTCTCTCTCTCTCTCTCTCTCTCTCTCTCTCTCTCTCTCTCTCTCTCTCTCTCTCTCTCTCTCTCTCTTCTTCTCCCCCTTTTAAAAAAAGTAGATACGGTAAAAAAACCAAAAAAGTTAAAAAAAAGAGAATTTCCAAAAGGGGGAAAAAAGGAAAAAAGAGAATGAAGGAAAAAAGAGAAAATAGAAAGAGGGGAAAGAAAAGGGGAGGAAAAAAAGGGAAAAAAAAGAAAAGAAAAAGATTAAAAAATTTTTGGGGAATAAAAAAAAAAAAAGGAAAAAGAAAGGAGAAGAAAAATAAAAGAGAAAAAAGAGAAAAAAAAAAAGGAAAAAAGAGCAAATTTTTTTTTTTTTGAGAAGGAAAAAAAAGAATAAAAGAAAAAAAAAAAAAAAAAAGAGTTTTTTGGGGGGGGGAACAAGGGGAGGGAAGGGAAAGCAAAAAAAAAAAAAAAGGAAAAGGTTTTGATTTTTTTTTTTTTGGGTAGGAAACCATTTTTTTTTTTTTTTTTTTTTTGAGAAGGGAAGCAACGCAGGCTATGAAAAAAAAAAGGGTGAAAAGTTAGAAATCAAATTTTTTTTTAGTTAACGACATTTTAATTTTTTGAGAAGAGGAAGCAAGGCTAAAAAAAAAAAAAAAAAAAGGGAGAAACTAAGATTTTTTTTTTCGTTTGGAGGCCTATGGCGCCTGTAGGCTATTCATTAATTATCCTCCTTTCCTGGGTTGAGGGTGAGGAGGGATATAATGATAGGAGGGCAGGGAGAGATAATAAAAAATAGATACGATAGAGGAAGGGAAATGTTAGACAGATATGTGTAGATAGGATATAAATAGAAGAATAAATAGATATAGAAATATAGAAAAAATAAAGAGTAGAAGGATATGGATAGAGAATGAAATAGATAGAGAAGGATATAGATAGAGAGATGATAAAACTGTGAGTGAGGAGGAGGAAATAAGTGGATTGAGTGAGATAAAAAATAAAGGGAAAAAAAAAGGTCTTTTCATCTCTCTTCCTCCTCTCTCTTTCTCTCTCTCTCTCTCTCTCTCCTCTCTCTCTCTCTCTCTCTCTCTCTCTCTCTCTCTCTCTTCTCTCTCCCCCTTTTTTTTTTTTTTTTTTAAAATATAATAAAAATAGTATTTTTATAATCATCAATTTCTCCTCCTTTTCTATCTTTCTCTTCCTTTTCTCCTCTCCTTCCTTCTCCTTTCCTCCTCTCCCCCCCTTCTTCCCCTCTTATTTCCCTCCTTCTTCCTTCCTTCCCTCATCTTCTTTCTTTTTCCCTTTCCCCTCTCTTCTCCCTTTCCCCCTTTCCTTTCCCTTTCCCCTATCCTTTTCTTCTTCCCCTCCCTTTTCCTTCCCTTTTCTCCTCCCCCCCTCTTTTTCCCGTCCCCTTCCTTCCTCTTCTTCTCCCTCATCTTGTCCCCTTCCCTTTCTTTTCCCCGTTTTCTTCCATCCTTCCTTCATCTTTTCCCTTCCATCCCCCCTCCCATCTATTTCCCTTTCCCTTCTTCCACCTCCATTTCCCCCCTTTTTTCTCTCTCCCTTTTTCCCCTTCCCTCTTTTTCCTGCTTTTTCAACCTTACCCATTTCTTCCCTTTTTTCCTAACTCCATTATTTTTCACCCCCCCCCCCCCGCCCCCCCCCCCTTTCCCGTTTTTTTTTTCCCCCCCCCCCCCAAAAAACCCCCCCCCCCCCCCCCCCCCCCCCCCCCAAAAAACCAAATGGGTCCCCCCAAACCTTCAACGAGAAAAATGGCGACCCTTGCAGGGGGTTCAATTTGAGGAAAGACCTGGACCCTTCTTTTCTTCGGAGAGGAGGAGGGAAAAGGGAAAAGGGAAAAGGAAGAGGAAAAAAGGGGGAGGAGGAGAGGGGGAGGGGAGGAGGAGGATACAAAAACACGTATGAGGTATTTAAGTCGGAAGGGTTTTTTTTTCAATTAAAAAAAAAAAAGAAATTTTAAAAAGGAAAAAAAAAAAAGGAAAAAAAAAAAAAAAAAAAAAAGGAGGGGAAAAAAAAAAAAAAAAAAAGAAAAAGGGGGGAAAAAAAAAAGAGGAGAGAGGGGAGAGAGAGGGAGAGAGAGAGGGAGAGAGGGAGAGAGAAAGGGGAGAGAGAGAGAGAGAGAGGAAGGAAAGAAAGAGGGGGAAAAAAAGAAAAGAGAGAGGGAAAAGGAAGAAGAAAGAAAAAAAAAAAAAAAAAAAAAACCCCCCCAAAAAAAAGGGGAAGAAAAAGGGGCCCCTTTTCTTTCCTCTCTTCTTCCCCCCTCCTTTCCCTTCATTCTTCTCCTTCCCCCCTTTTCTCCTCCCCTCTCTCTTTTTCTCTCTCTCTCTCTCTCCCTCTCTTCTCTCTCCCCCTCTCTCTCTCTTCCCTCCCCCTCCTCCTCCCCTCTCTCCTCTCTCTCTTCTCTCCCCTCTCTCTCCCTCTCTCTCTCTTCTCTCTTCTCTCTCTCTCTTGGTCCTAAGAAGGGTCCGAGGCACCAAAAGCCCCACGGGATATATTTTTCAAGGACTTTATTGCCAAAGAGGATGTGTTGTGTGTGTGTGTGTGTTTTTGTTGGGTTTTTGTGGTGTGTGTGTGTTGTGTGTGTGTTGTGTGTGTGTGTGGTGTGTTGTGTGTTGGGTGTGGGGGGGGGAAAGGGGGAAAAAGGGTAAAAAAAGAAGAAGAGAGAGGAGAGGGGAGGAGAAGAGAGAGGAGAGAGAGAGAGAGAGACGAGAGAGAGGAGAGAGAGGAGAGAGAGAGAAGAAAAAAAAATCACCAAATTCACTGATTCGACCCCACCTTTAAGCAATCACCCCCCCCCTCCCCCACAACACCCCACACACACAACACCACCACACACCACACACACACCCCCACACACACCCCCAGCCCGTCTGTAGTCTTGTTTTGTCTCCCTGGCGTCGAGGTGAAGCTGATATAAGCTTTCAAAACTTTCGGACAGGCATACAAAAAAGAAGAACAACAAAAAAACAAGAAGAAAAAGAAAAAAAAAAAAGAAGAAGAAAGAAAAGGGAGGAGAGGAGGAGGAGGAGGAGGAGGAGGAGGAGGAGGAGGAGGAGGAGGGGAGGAGGAGGAGGAGGAGGGGAGGAGGAGGAGGAGGGGGAGGAATCAGGGGTAAATCTCATTTTGAGCCGCCATTTCCCCAAAATAAAACCCCCCTTCCTTTCTCCCCTCCCTCCCCTCCTCCTCCTCCCCCCCTCCTCCTCCCCTTTCCCCCCTTCCTCTTCCCCTTCCTTTCCCCTCCTCCTCCTCTCCCCCTCCCCTCCTCCCCCCCATTATCTGCAGTATATGGGCATTTTAAAATAGTACAAGGTGTGGTTTTTTTCCCCTCTTTTGTCTCATTTTTCACACCCCCCCACACACACAACACACACACACACACACACAACACCACACACAAAGGGTATTCTCCAAGTCGGTATAGCGCCGGTCCCTTCCTCCCATACCACCCCCCCCACCTTCCCTCCCCCTTTCCCCTTTCCCCCTCCTCTTCCTCCCCTTTGCCCCTCTCTTCCCCCTCGATCCCATGCACTATAAACCTTCCCCCCCCTATCCCCCGTTTTACCCTTTGTACCGTCTGCCTCCCTCACCACCCCCTTCACCAAGAGCCCCCCGGGAAGTAATTATCGCCCAATAGTCAACGTCTGTGATTTTTTAAACTTTTGGAAAATATTTGCGGGATAAAAAGGTCTTTTTTCGATGAAAATAAATCAAACAAAAATCCCGCATGGATTCGAAAAAAGAGATCCCGTTAATAAAAACCCACTGATTTTTTTAATGCATTTTTTCAAACTGGGGCGCTTAAAATCCCCCGGATGAAAATTACTGATTTTTAGAAAGATTTTGTATTTTCCCCATAAGCGACTTCTGACCAAATAAGGGCACATGGTTTTGGGAGCAAAATTTGTTCATGGATTGGGATTGGCTTCAAAACGAAACAAAGGGTATAATAAATGGCGAGGCATTATTTTTGGTTTGATGATAGGGGTGCCCCAGGGCTCGGTCTTTGGGTCTACCTTTTTGATATATATCAAAAGATCTGGGGCTGCGGATGTATCTAAAATACGAAATTTTCAGATACACCAAATTAGGCGGTTAAAACAATCTAGAGAAAAATGCGAACTCATAAAAGTGATCTCGACAAAAAATATCAGATTGAGGATAAATGGCTATTAAAATTAATTCGATAAAGTAAAGTTTAAAGCTATAGGAACGATACCTCAAATAAATATCAAAGCAAAAAAATTTAATGAAATACAGCAGGAAAAAGATTTGCTGCATATCAGTAATGATCTTAAAAAACCCGTCCCCATTTCCCAGCTGCAGTAAAAAGCGAATATGATGTTTGGGCTTCATTAAACGCAACTTTGAACATAAAACTCAGAAAGTAATGACACAATTATACACTTCCTTGGTTAGGCCGCACTTAGAATATGCCGTTCAATTCTGGTCGCCCTGTTTCGTAAAAGATCAAGCCAAATTGGAATCAGTGCAAAGAAGAGCAACCAAACAAATTCCATCTCTGCGAAATTCATCTTATGAAGAGAGACTGCGGAAACTTAATATGTTTTCCTTAAAGGATCGTAGAATCCGTGGGGACTTGATAGAAACCTTTAAGATCCTAAAAGGATTTGATGTCATTAATCAAGAGAACCTATTCGAGCTTTCAACTCAAGTGACAACAAGAAATAACGGTTTAAAACTTAACGGCCAACGTTGCATCACTGATCTCCGTAAAAATTATTTCAATGTTAGAGTTGTTGATCGATGGAACAAGTTACCAGCAAATGTTGTCGAAGCCAGCACAATAACTACATTAAAAAACAGACTTGATGCGCACTGTAAAATAAATGGGTATTGATAGTGCCCTGCGAATGATAGTGCCCTGCGAATTCATATTATAGTCCCCCGGATCGATTAGTGTTAGTGGTAGTTGTAGTTAGTATGTTTCATATCCTATCATTCTTCACTACGAAACTTCCATGTTCATATCTTCTTTAGGGACATGGTATCATTTTCCAACTGTTTTCTTACATGTAGTTGATAGTTACTACATACGACATACTACATACTACATACTATGTATGTAGTTCAGCAGATACCCTCGTTATGGACTAATAGGTCTCCTTTTGTCTGTTATTCCTATGTATTCCTCCCTCCTCCTCCTCCTCCTCCTCCTCCTCCCTCCTCCTCCTCCTTCTTCCTCCAGCCATTGCAAACCAAACCCCTGAGGTCTTCATTAAGCATCCAACGTCCTGAAAAGCCCAGGGGAAGAAAGGAGGAGGAGGAGGAGGAGGAGGAGGAGGAGGAGGAGGAGGAGGAGGAGGAGGAGGAGGAGGAGGAGGAGGAGGAGGAGGAGGAGGAGGAGGAGGAGGAGGAGGAGGAGAAGGAGGGAAGGAAAAAACATTACAAGGAGGAGGAGAGGAAAGGAAGCAAAGGATGGAAGGAAGGAAGGAAGGAAGGAAGGAAGGAAGACACGGAAGGAAGACACGGAAGAGGATAATAGAAAGAGGAATAGAGGTAAGAGCAAGGAGGTAAAATGAGAGGAAATTAATGACAATACCCTCTTACTTTTATAGACTTATTTTGGGGAGGTAGGAAGAGGAGGAGGAAGAGCGGGAGAGGAAGGATGGAAAGAAGGAGGGAGAGAGAGAGAGAGAGAGAGAGAGAGAGAGAGAGAGAGAGAGAGAGAGAGGAGAGAGAGGAGAGAGAGAGAGAGAGAGAGAAGAGAGAGAGAGAGAGAGAGAGAGAGAGAGAGAGAGGGAGAGAGAGAAGGGGGGGAAGTAAAGGTAAGGATTCCGCCTACTAGAAAGTTACTATTATCTATATTCACTGGTTGTTAGATAATGAGTCCCAGAGGTAATTAGAGGTACTTATACCTTCGTTACTGCAGAGTGGTGGTGGTGGTGGTGGTGGTGGTGGTGGTGGTGGTGGTGGTATTGATGATTAAAATAAAAATTGTAATGGTAACAATTTGGGAAAGAACAAAAAACGGAAATAAATACAATCCAAACAGAGGAGGAGGAGGAAGAAGGGGTAGAAGAAGAAGAAGAGGAAGAACAGGAGGAATACATATGAATACATAGGAATAATAGATACCAGGAAACCTATTTGTCTATAACGAGGGTATCTGCTGAACTACATACTACTAACTATCAAACTACATGTAAGATAAATGTTAGAAAAGACTACCATGTCCCTAAAGAAGATAGGGACATGGAAGTTTCATAGTGATGAATGATAGGATATGAAGTATGCTAACTACAACTACCACTAACACTAGTCAATCATGAGAACGTTATAATATAACTCGCAGGGCAATATCAAAACCCATTTACTTTACAGTACGCGTCTAGTCTGTTTTTAAATTAAGTTATTGTGCTGGCTTCGACAACATTAGCTGGAAATTTGTTCCATCGATTAACAACATTGGAGGAAGGAACAACTTATAAAAACAGGAATACATAGGAATAACAAACACCAGGAGACCTATTGGTCTATAACTAGGGTATCTGCTGAACTGAACTGAAAAACCTGCTGAACATACTACTAACTATCAACTACATGTAAGAGGACAGTTGGAAAAGGATACCATGTCCCTAAAGAAGGTAGGAACATGGAAGATTCGTGGTGAAGAATGATAGGATATGAAATATGCTAACTACCACTACCACTAACACTAATCGATCCGGGGGACTATAACAAATTCGCAGGGCACTATCAAATTCCATTTACTTTACAGTGCGCGTCAAGTCTGTTTTTAAATGAAGTTATTGTGCTGGCTTCGACAACATTTGCTGGTAATTTATTCCATCGATCAATAACTCTAACATTGAAATCATTTTTACGGAGATCAGTGATGCAACGTTGACCATTCAGTTTTAAACCATTATTTCTTGTTGTCACGTGAGGAGAAATCTCAAATAGGTTCTCTTGATTAATGACATCAAATCCTTTAAGGATCTTAAAAGTTTCTATCAAGTCCCCACGGATTCTACGATCCTTTAAGGAGAACATTAAGATTCCGCAGTCTCTCTTCATAAGATGAATTTCGCAGAGATGGAATTTGTTTGGTTGCTCTTCTTTGCACTGATTCCAATTTGGCTTGATCTTTTACGAAGGCGAGAACAAGGCGACCAGAATTGAACGGCATATTCTAAGTGCGGCCTAACCAAAGACGTATATAACCGTGTCATTACTTTCGGAGTTTTATGTTCAAAGTTGCGTTTAATGAATCCCAACATCATATTTGCCTTTTTACTGGCAGCTAGGCAATGCGTACTGGTTTTAAGATCATTAATAATGATGACACCTAAATCCTTTTCCTGCTGTACTTCAGTTAACGATTTATTTTGCATTTCATAGTTCTATTTGAGGAGGAGGAGGAGGAGGAGGAGGAGGAGGAGGAGGAGGAGGAGGAGCTTCCTTAGGGTCAAATTTTCATCTCCTCCACTCCGCCGCACGATTGCCAGTATTTCACCAGCAAATCTCATTCTCTCCCTGTTATCTTTATCCTCACTTCCTGACAGCCCTCCTTCCCTTCCTCCCTCCTTCCTTCCTTCCTTTTCTCCCTCATCCTCTCGCTGGTTGGTTGTGTGGGTGAGATAACTCTACTAGGTACCTTTCTATTTTCTTTTCCTTTTTTTCCCTTTTTTCGAGTATCATTTCCCTTCCCCCACAATCCTCGACTCATGGAAAAACAATGATTTTTTTGATGGATCGGCAGTAAGTTCGATCCCCGAAGAAAATCAAAATCTTTCTGCACCGTCGGGTGGCCTAAGAACACCCACATGCCCTGCCTATCAACTCTACCTTTGATTGCGAGTGCATCGGAGGACACAGGGGGGCGGCATGAGCCTCTAATCACAGGCGTCACTATAACAATCCTGCCTGCGCCACCACGGGCGAGGACCAACCATCATCACAGCCCTCAAGTGAACCTCCAGAGCCTACCATCCGAGCCCTGGGTCACCACTGCCTACAGGCGCTATAGGGACAAATGTAAAAAAAAAAAAATAATAAAAGAAAAAAAANCCAAAACATCCCTCAGTGGCTAGACACCTAATGCCCTCCAGAGTGCATCGGAGGACACAGGGGGGCGGCATGAGCCTCTAATCACAGGCGTCACCACAAGAATCCCGCCCGCGCCACCACGGGCAAGGACCAACCATCACAGCCCCCAAGTGAACCTTCAGAGCCCACCATCCGAGCCCTGGGTCACCACTGCCTACAGGCGCCACAGGCACAAATGTAAAAAAAAAAAAAAAAAAAAAAAAAAAATTTTAAGGGAGTAAAGCAGAACACACACATAGCTTTGTCTTATTACTTCGTGTGCGCGCGTGCGCATGTGTGTGTGTGTGTGTGTGTGTGTGTGTGTGTGTGTGTGTGTGTGTGTGTGTTATTTTTTTGTGATTTACCGGAATTTTTCGAACGGTAATGTTGCTCTTTTGGGATTTTTTTTTTTTTTTTTATTGTTTTTTTCAGATGAGATACATGCGTTCAGAGAGAGAGAGAGAGAGAGAGAGAGAGAGAGAGAGAGAGAGAGAGAGAGAGAGAGAGAGAGAGAGAGAGAGAGAGAGAGAGAGAGAGAGAGAGAGAGAGAGAGAGAGAGAGAGAGAGAGAGAGAGAGAGAGAGAGAGAGAGAGAGAGAGAGAGAGAGAGAAGGAGAGAGAGAGAGAGAGAGAGAGAGAGAGAGAGAGAGAGAGAGAGAGAGAGAGAGAGAGAGAGAGAGAGAGAGAGAGAGAGAGAGAGAGAGAGAGAGAGAGAGAGAGAGAGAGAGAGAGAGAGAGAGAGAGAGAGAGAGAGAGTCGGCTCCATTCTCTCATCATGGATTTCCTGATTCCCATGGCAGTAGTGAAGATATGGCGCCATCAGCCAATGAGCGCCTGGCTTGCAGAGGATCTTGGAACCCTTTCTAACTCCAAGCTGTTCACAGGGGGATCAGAGATCATCCTTAATATAAGGAGGTCGCCTGTTTTGCAAGACATGAGTAAAGTATAAAGAGAGACCAGTGATGGAAAGAGCTACTCAAAGAAAGATAATGCAGGCGCATAGAGTTCGTCCATCAACACTGCCTTCCCAGGAAATGTTTGATGCCGCCTCAGCCCCCCAAGCTGGAGCCGCACGTGTGGCGTGGGCCCGACGCGAGGCCGCCACCTGGGAGAGGCAACAGGCCGCGATGCTTCCTCAAGAGAGTGGCGATGCCCGGCAGTGTCGGCGCGAGATGCAGGCAGCACCCCGCCGGGACCCTGAGGGAAGTCTTAACCAGGAGATGCATCCCACCCGCCACTAGGGTCAAAGAAACCCAGGGCGCAACCAGCGACGAGCAGCCTGGGCCGACAAGAACGCCGCTCGGCACCCTCGCATCGTAACGCTGCCTTACGAGAACGACGTTGTGATGAGCGACCCTCGCATCGTAACGCTGCCTTACGAAAACGACGTTATGATGAGCGACCTTAGCGGGGACGGCGAGTCGTCCCATAATTGTGTCTATGAACACTGCGTCACAAGGGTCGATGGCCGACCCTTGGCTGAGTGGGTCTACGCCAACGAGGTGCCGATGCTTGACGTGAGCGGCGGAGGCAAGTCTGGCGGCGAGGGCGTCTACGCCAACGATATTGCCATGGTAGAAGTAACCATGGAAAGTGAGCCCCGCGGCGAGGGCGTCTACGTCAACGATATTGACATGGTAGATGTCACCATGGAAAGTGAGCCCCGCGGCGAGGGGGACTATCACGATAACGTCACCATGATGGAGGTGAGCGAGAAGCGTGAGTCTCGCAGCTCACTAAAGCGAAGGCTGAATTATAAGCAAGAAGAACCAATGCCTACTCGCGCCGCTAAACGGCCCAAGGAAAACTTTAGCTCACAGCAAAGTGATGCAAGGGCAGTGGAGGGACAAAGCGCCCACCAGCACTTCAAGGCGGGAATTGAGGCAGCTTGCAGTGTGCAGCAGTGGCAGATTCCCGCACATGACAAGTATGCAAGGCGTCATCCCGCAACTCAACGAGGAAAAGAAGCGGCGGCCAGGCGGCGTGCAAGCACAGCGGCAGCCAGCGCCACCGAGTCTGCCAAACCCCCGCGGCCAAGACACCTTCGCTTCAGACTGGATGACGTGCCTCAACCCGTCAAAGATCGGGAATTCCTTTATTATGATTATCATAGACTGAACATGGGCACGTTGCATCAATGGGCAGCCCGCCTCGAGGCGCTGCACAACGACCAGGAGGCGTTCCAGAAAGATGTGCAGGCCATGGCGGCAAGGCGCGGCTTCACCCATTCAGGAGACACGCGCAGCACCTTACTAGAGCAAGAAAGAAAAGAAAGCACGCCTGCGTCAGAGAAAGGCGTTCCGGAAAAGCAAAAGTGGCAGGTTCCCTCCCGGTGGGTGCAACGTGTGCCCGTGGAGCGCGGCGCGTCTTGCCAAGAGGACTTGAACAAGCCTGCTCCTCAAAAACGAAAGCTACAGAACATCACCGTAACTGTTATGCGGCAAGACACTTGCAGGTCAAGAGAACAAAAGATTCCTTACGATGAGGAAATGGAAATAGAAAATACTTTCCGTGCCGCTAAACGGGCGAAGACAAATGACGCGGAGAAAGGAACACCAAGAAAACAAGAGTGGAGGCCGCCCTGCCCTTGGAAAAACAGTGATTCCGCCGTCACCGGTACAAGGGTTAAGGCAACCTGCAGGTCCCAGAAGACCCATTCGCTGATCCCCGGCCGATCCAAAACACCACAAAGTCAGCCTAACGCACAGAAGTAGAAGTCGTCCTCCCGGTGGAGGAACAAATAATCCGCCGCCAAAGATCCGAGGATGAGACAAAACTATAGGTCCCAGAGGACCCACTGGCCGATACCTGGCAGGTCCCAACAGTCACACGTCACAGAGAAGAGAATGCATCACTGCCCTGCCAATGGAAGGACGAGGAACCCGGGACCAGAAATACGAGGCTCAGACAAAACTGCAGCTCCCAGAGGACCCGCTCACTGATTCCTGACTAGTGTAACAACCTGCCACGGACTTTGATAGGAACGCTTGAAGAAGATACATACCCGGAGGAGGAGGAGGAGGAGGAAGTGGTCGGTTTTGTAGATAGAAGGAGTTCTCTTTCGACTTTCATTTATTCTTTTACTGTATTATGTGCTGCAGAAAAGACTTAAAGAAATTATAGTAGTGTCATAAACTACAATCAAAATCTCTCTCTCTCTCTCTCTCTCTCTCTCTCTCTCTCTCTCTCTCTCTTCTCTCTCTCTCTCCTCTCCCTCTCTCTCCTCTCTCTCTCTCTCTCATCTCTCTTCTCCTCTCCTCTCTCCTCTCACTCTCACTCTCTCCCTCTCTCCTCTCCTCTCTCTCTCCTCCCTCCTCCAGCCACCAGATCAGGCCTGATACACCCTACTCACACATCTAGATCCCACCCGCTCCGCTCCCCGTACAAGTTTACCTACCTAATATAATGTTTATCGGTATAAAAGATATACTTTTATCTTCGGAAATGTTTGTTCTATAATAATATCAAATAAAAAATCGTAAAACACACAAAAGAAATGCCATTATGAAACTTTCAAGAAATATGCATGAACTTAAACTCTTCGCCATTTAATATTTTGCTTGAAAACGTTGTACATGGAGAATATCAATAGAAGCGGAATTTAATTAGCTTTCCATTGATATATTTTGTTTAGTCATAAATGAATTAGCAGCATGCATAAATTAGCGTTAACTAAATATTAAAAATCATGAAATCGGGTAATTTCCTACCTAATATATGTTTATTAGTATAAAATATATACTGTTATCTTTGCAAATGTTTGTTCTATAATATTATCCAATGAAAAACCGTAAAACACACTAAAGAAATGCCATTATGAGACTTTCAAGAGATATGCATTAACTTAAACTCTTCGCCATTTAATATTTTGCGAGAAAGCTTTTTACATGGAGAATATCAATAGAAGTGAATTTAATTAGCTTTCCATTGATATATTTCCTTTTCTGATAAATGAATTAGCAGCATGCATAAATTAGCGTTAACTAAATAAATAACATCATGATACCGGGTAATTTTTCCCGATTGATGAGGTTATTTATTTAGTTAACGCTAATTTATGTATGGTTCTAATTCATTTATCAGAAAAGGAAATATATCAATGAAAAGCTAATGCAATTTTGCTTCTATTGATATTCTCCATGTAAAAAGTTTTCTTGCAAAATATTAAATGGCGAAGAGTTTAAGTTAATGCATATTTCTTGAAAGTCTCATAATGGCATTTTTTAGTGTGTTTTACGGTTTTTTATTGGATAATATTATATTACAAACATTTCCAAAGATAACAGTATATATTTTATACTGATAAACATATATTAGGTAGGTAATTACCCGATTTCATGATTTTTAATATTTAGTTAACGCTAATTTATGCATGCTGCTAATTCATTTATGACTAAACGAAATATATCAATGGAAAGCTAATTAAATTCCGTTTCTATTGATATTCTCCATGTAAAAAGTTTTTGAGCAAAACATTAAATGGCAAAGAGTTTAAGTTAATGCATATTTCTTGAAAGTCTCATAATGGCATTTCTTATGTGTGTTTTACGATTTTTTATTTGATAATATTATAGAACAAACATTTCCGAAGATAACAATATATCTTTTATACTGATAAACATTATATTAGGTAGGTAAACTTGTACGGGGAGCGGAGCGGGTGGGATCTAGATGGTGTGACGTCAAGGGCGATGTATCAGGCCTTGTCATCTCGGTGGCGCCTCTCTCTCTCTCTCTCTCTCTCTCTCTCTCTCTCTCTCTCTCCTTCTCCTCCTCCTCCTCTCGCTCTCTCTCTCTCCTCTCACTCCTCCTCCTCCCTCTCTCTCCTCTCTCTCTCTCTCTTCTCTCTCTCTCTCTCTCTCTCCTCCTCCTCTCGTTTCTCGTGCGTGCCGTGCGTGCTAAGAGAGAGCGATGGAGAGAGAGGAGAGAGAGAGAGAGAGAGAGAGAGAGAGAGAGAGAGAGAGAGAGAGAGAGAGGAGAGAGAAGAGAGAGAGAGAGAGGAGAGGAAATACACTTGTAGGACAATATTACTGGGATAACTAACATGATGGTAGTGTTGGTGATCATAATAGTAGTAGGTGGTAGTAGTAATAGTAGTAGTAATAGAAGATGTAGAGTAGTGAGTAGTAGTAGAGTGTAATAGTATAGTAGATAGTAGTAGTAGGATTAGTAGTATAGTAGTATGTATAATAGTAATTGTATAATAGTAAGTAGTAGTAGTAGTTAGTTAGTATAGTAGTAGTAGTATAGTAGTAGTATAGTATTGTAGTAGTTAGTAGTAGAAGTATGATAGTAGTAGTAAGTGTTAGTAGTAGCAGTATAAGATATAAGAAATAGTAGTAGTTAGTAGTAGTAGTAGTAGTAAGTGGTGTTAGTAGTATAGAGTTAGTAGTAGTAGTAGTAGTAGTAGTAGTAGTATAGTAGTAGTAGTAGTAGTAGTAGTAGTAGTAGTAGTAGTAGTTCCATCATTTTCACAATATTAGCACAATGAAAGCGGTAGTCCCTAATTTTACAATCATTTACAGGGTTCAAATTACATACACCTGCGAAACACACATTGCAAAGTACATTAGTAAAACAGAATACAACGAAAAACAAATAATATATGTACAGCTTTTTCTACTGATACTTACTCTTTGTTTTTCACGATTTGTTTTCTAACCTTTCTATGACATATTTTCTCAGTATTTACCGATGTCGTTTGGTAATAGAACATAAAAAATAACATAAGAAAATAAGAAAGCTACAAGAGGCTGTGAGACCTACACGTGGTAGTTCCTGTTCCTTTATGGCTCAGGAAAACAATAAGCAAATAATAACAAGTCCATAAACACTGCCGTCTAATAAGTATATACCACTACCACTACCTCATCTTATAGCTCAGTACCCACAGTAAAAGAAACTAAACTTTATACCTCAGGGAAACAGTAGACAAAATGAATTAATAATAACCACATATATGACCATAAACACGGCCGTCTAATAAGTTTATACCACACTACCACTACCTCATCTAATAGCTCAGCATAAAAACTAGTGTAATTTTTGTCACACTTGCCACACACCACCTTCCCTTGCGTCATCTTTTGTCCTTCTGGCGTCCCTCACCTCACGATTCTGTGCCCCTTTTCGATGATCCGTCTTCAAAACAGCTTCTGAATGTCTGCCCCACCCTCCCCATCCCTCTCCCTTTGGTCTGTAACGAGGGTATCTGCTGAACTGCATGCTACTAACTAACAAACTACGTATATGTATAAGATCAGGATAGCACAGAACAAGGCTCCTCCCAACCCATCCCTCCCTACAGTGACAGGCTGGCAGAAAACAGTTGGAAAAGAACACCATACCCCTAAAGAGGATACAAAGATGGAAATGTCATGGTAAAGAATGAAAAGAATGTTGTGTGCTAAATTAAACTACGGCTAACACTGATTAATCCGCGGGATGTTAATAAGAATACTCGCGGGACAATATCAAAAGCCATCTACTTTGAAGTACGCGTCTAGTCGGTTTTTTTTTCTTTTAATTTTACACTGTTTCAAGGACAGAGGCTAAACCAATCACGAACAGTTACGCGACAGCCACCACCACCACCACCACCACACCAACCACCATCACCACCACAACCACCTGACCACCCATGTGTGATCAACATACAACTACCACCACCACCCAACCCACCACGCACCAACCCCTAACCACCACCACCACCACCACAACTACAACTGAACAACTACCACCCCCACCACCACTACAAACAAACCATTTCCATTACCACCAACCACTCACCACCACCACCACCTACCAACACCACCACACACCACCACCACCCCATACACACTACACAACTACCTCTTTCCCACCACCATCAACCACTACACGCTGCGCGACTCCATTAACCCCTACTCACCCCCACCACCACCACCACCACCACACCAAACACCATCACCCGACCACCGAACTCCCCCACCACCACACATTAACCCACACCACCACCACCACCACCACCACCACACTACAACTAACAAACTAATACCTACCACCCCACCACTACAAACACCGACTTCCATTACCACCCCTACACACCACCACACCACCACCACCACCAAACACCACCACCAACCAACACACACAACTTACACTAACAACTACCACCACCACTACAACACACTTCCATTACCACCACCCACCACCTACCACCACCACCACACCACCATCAACCCCAAACCTACAACCACACCCCCCACCAACCCCATCCACCTACACCAACAAACTACAACATACCTTACCTACGACACACACACCACTGAACAAACCCACTTCCACTT
Source organism: Chionoecetes opilio (assembly GCA_016584305.1). Classification (NCBI taxonomy): domain Eukaryota; kingdom Metazoa; phylum Arthropoda; class Malacostraca; order Decapoda; family Majidae; genus Chionoecetes; species Chionoecetes opilio. The sequence goes on along the minus strand of JACEEZ010025877.1, from coordinate 318,461 downwards.
ACACACAACCGACCACCACCACCACCACCATCACCCACACCTAAACCACCACCACCCCACCACCATCCTACCACCACCCAACACAACTACAACTACCACCACCACCACCAACTACAAATCACACTTCCATTTCCACCATGTACATACACCACGTACCCTACATCACCACCACGAACCTGACTCTACCACCACCACCTCACCCACCACCAAAACCAACTACAACTACCACCACCACCACCACTACAAACACCACTTCCATTACCACCACCACCACACCACCACCACCATCCAGACCACCCACTAACCACCACCCACACCACTCACCAACACCACACAACTACAACTAACCATACCACCACCACCACTTTACTACAAACACGCACGTCCATATACCCCACCATACCAACACCAACCTACCCACCGTACGACTAACACCCACCACCACCACCACCCACCAACACAACTCACAACAACATACCACCACCCTCAACCACTTCTACCACCACTATGCAAAACCCACCGCCATGACCACCACCAATACCAACACACCAACACCACCACTACTTAACACTCTACCACCTACCAAAGCCACCTAACCAATGCAGCACTACCATACCACACCTACGTTCACGTACCAAAACAACAACAACCACAGAATCAACACCACACCACCACCACCACCAACACACCAACCACATACAAACGCTACTACTACAATATGACCACCTCACAATTCATTCTACCAAAGACTGTTAGAAAAAACGTCCACCAGGAACCGATGTGATCCAATTGTATCGAGGTTGGTGGTAGTGGAGGATGAAGAGGATGAAGAAGCGGACGGGGAGTGAGGTGGCTACAGAGTAGAAATACATTGGTAATAAACTATAACACCTGTTAGGAGTGCTGATTGGTGCTTAGACATAGGTTCTGCTTCGACTGAACTGAAAATCTGCATGATACAATACTTCACTATCAACTACTTGTACAGAGGACAGTTGGTAAAAGCGATACCAATGTCCCTAAAGAAGGTAGGAATATGAAAGATTCTGTGTAAGTAATGATTTAAAGGGGGAAAAAAAAATTAATAAAAATATGCTACTACACCTACACTAACAAAACTAGTCGATTCCGGGGGACTATATAAGACATAAATTTCCGCCAACTAGACATATCAAAACTCATTTACTTTACCGTCATACGGACGTCAAATCTGTTTTGTTTTAAATTAGAGTTATTGTGTCTGGCTTCCTGTACGAACATTTTGCGTAATTTGGTTTCCATCAATCAATAACTCTAACATTGAAATAATTTTTACGGGAGATCTGTGTTGCAACGTTGACCATTCAGTTTTTAAACCGTTTGTTTCTTGTGTCACGTGATGATAAAGCTCGAATAGGCTCCTCATGATACTAGCATCAAATCCTTTTAAGGATCTTAAAGGTTTCTATCAAGTCCCCACGGATTCTACGATCCTTTAAGGAGAAACATTTAAGTTTCCGCAGTCTCTCTCATAAGATGAATTTCGGCAGAGATGAATTAGTTTGGTTGGCTCTTCTTTGAACTGATTCTAATTTGGTCTTGATCTTTTATTGAAACAGGCGACCTATTAACGGCATATTCTAAGTGCGTCCCTAACCAAAGACGTGTATATCGTGTCTTACTTTCGGAGTTGTATGTTTCAAGTTTGGTTTAATGTACTCCCAACATCATATTTGCCCTTGTTACTGGGCAGCTGTGGGGCGCAATGCCGTACCGATATTTTGTTTTAAGTCCTTCAGTACGGGATAGATAGACACCTACATACTCCTTTTTTCCTGTTGTACTTCAGTTTAAACGTTTATTTTTTGGCATTTCTATAGTTCTATTTGTAGGGTGAGGCAGAGGAGGAGGAGGTAGGAAGAGAGGTATGAGGAAGGAGAGAGGACTTCCTTAGTCAACTTTGTCATCTCCTCCCACTTCCGCCCGCCACGATTGGCCTGGATATTCACCATCAATCTCATTCTCTCCTGTTATCTTTATCCCACTTCCTGACAAGCCCTCGCTCCCTTCCTCCCTCCTTCCTTCCTTCCTTTTCTCCCTCATCCTCTCACGGAAGGTTGTTTGTGTTGGTGTCAGATAACTCTACTGGCTACCTTTTCTATTTTCTTTTCCTTTTTTTTCCTTTTTTTTCGACTATCATTTCCCTTCCCCCACAATCCTCGCGACTCATGGAGCAAATACATAGATGTTTTTTGAAGTGGATCGGCATACGTTCGAATCACCGAGAAAGTAAAAAACCCCTTGCAACTACCCGGGGGGGGGCAGTGCCTAACCACCACACAGCCCCTGGCCATCCTACTTTACCTTCGATCTGCGAGTGCAACACGGAGGACACAGGGGGGGGGCGGCATGATCCTCTAATCACAGGCGTCACCACAAGAATCCCGCCCGCGCCACCACGGCAAGGACCAAACGCATCCAGGCCCCCAAGTGACACCTGTCAAGAGCCCACCTCATCCAGAGCCCTGGGTCACACTGCCCTACAGGCGCAACAGGCACAAATATAACAACAAAAAGGAGGAATCTGACAACGCACAACAGCCCTACTGAGCCACACAACGAGACTATGCCTAGTGGGACTACTTCCTACTACATAGTTTCTAATACGTGTTAGATGTAAAAGAAATAGCAAAGTATAATGTGCCTCGGCTAAGGTATTTACCAAAGGAAATACAAAGGAACACAAACCAGCACACAGAACCGAATAGGTCCTAATCAGGCATGTTTGCTTTAACTAACACTACACTACCACATAATAATCAATAATATGAACAGGATACAGGAGGAGGAGGGAGGAGGTAGGAAAGGAGGATGAGGAGGTAGGTAGGATAGTTTGAAAGAGGAGGAGGAAGCGCATGAGGAAAAGGGTTATCGGTTGAGAAGGGAAAGTGTGTGTGCGTAGAGAGAGATTGTATGAGGAGAGAGAGAGAGAGGAGAGAGAGAAGAGGAGAAGAATCGAGCGAAGAGTGACAGAGAATCGGAGCACGAAGATAGAGAGAGAATAAGAGAGTTAGAGATTGAGAGAGAGAGAGAGAGAGGAGAACGGGGGTTTTTGGGAGCCATGGAGACAAGGGTTCGTTATGTGGCTAATGGAAGACTGATGGGAAGATGATTGAGGTTAAGCAAGCGTAAAGTGTCGCTCATGCATGTGGAAAATGTCCTTAGGGAAATTTACTCGACAAAGAAGGCCGTGAAGCTATATGAAGTGTCCTGGTATTTCTCTCTCCTGAAAGAATCTACATAAAGGTGAATCAACTTGCGTAATTACTTAGACACAATATTTCAGTCTCCTAACAACGCAGGGCTTCGTAAAATACCCTAAAGATAACACTAAGAATACCACGTCATTCACACCACGAGTCTGCTATGGAACGAAGAGAAAATAGTAAACAAAGAACGATTACATTTACGAAAGATTAAAAGGAACATGTGCAAGGTATCATTCTTATAGCGTTCGAATGTAAACAAAAATGACGAAGGAAACTAGATGTGTGCTATTGTAATCTATTGGGACGCTCTATTGTAGTACAGGGAGGTCCCGAAGATACGAGCAGTTAGGTTGATGTTAGATGTCTCGTATACCGAATGCTCGTATAACGGGACCTCCCTGTATGTTAGAACAGTTTTATTAGAAAAAATTAAAAAAGAAAGTCTGCAGGTAACGAGGTATCAATTCTTGCCGCGTGAGAATGTAAACAACTAGGACGAAGAAAACTATCAGGGTTCTTGTCATCTATTGGGACGATCTATTGTAGTTTATTCGAACTCAAGACGATTATACTTGATAAAGATTAGACGTAAGGTTTATAGGTGACGAGGTATTTTATTATACTTGCCGTGTTCGAATGTAAACTTTTTTTTTTTTTTTTTTTTTTTTTACTACTACTATGACGAAGGAAACTAGATGTGTTATTGAAATCTATTACAACAGCCAGCATAATTATACAACATAGAGTTAGCAGTGCAGACAGTATTACAGTACAGTACGGTATTATTATTTCGGTACGATCTATTGTAATCTATTCGTACGATCCATTGTAATCTATTCGTACGATCCATTGTAATCTATTCGCACGATCCATTGTAATCTATTCGTACGATCTATTGTAATCTATTCGTACGATCCATTGTAATCTATTGGTACGATCTATTGTAATCTATTGGTGCTATCCATTGTAATCTATTGTACGATCTATTGTAATCTATTGGTACGATCCATTGTAATCTATTGGTACGATCCATTGTAATCTATTCGTACGATCCATTGTAATCTATTCGCACGATCCATTGTAATCTATTCGTACGATCTATTGTAATCTATTCGTACGATCCATTGTAATCTATTGGTACGATCCATTGTAATCTATTGGTACGATCCATTGTAATCTATTGGTACGATCCATTGTAATCTATTGGTACGATCTATTGTAATCTATTGGTACGATCCATTGTAATCTATTGGTACGATCCATTGTAATCTATTGGTACGATCCATTGTAATCTATTGGTACGATCTATTGTAATCTATTGGTACGATCCATTGTAATCTATTGGTACGATCCATTGTAATCTATTGGTACGATCCATTGTAATCTATTGGTACGATCTATTGTAATCTATTGGTACGATCCATTGTAATCTATTCGTACGATCTATTGTAATCTATTCGTACGATCCATTGTAATCTATTCGTACGATCTATTGTAATCTATTCGTACGATCCATTGTAATCTATTGGTACGATCCATTGTAATCTATTCGTACGATCTATTGTAATCTATTCGTACGATCTATTGTAATCTATTCGTACGATCTATTGTAATCTATTCGTACGATCTATTGTAATCTATTCGTACGATCTATTGTAATCTATTCGTACGATCCATTGTAATCTATTAGAACAGCCATTGTAATCTATTCGTACGATCTATTGTAATCTATTCGTACGATCCATTGTAATCTATTCGCACGATCCATTGTAATCTATTCGTACGATCCATTGTAATCTATTCGTACGATCTATTGTAATCTATTGGTACGATCTATTGTAATATATTCGTACGATCTATTGTAATTTATTCGTACGATCTATTGTAATCTATTGGTACGATCTATTGTAATATATTCGTACGATCTATTGTAATCTATTGGTACGATCTATTGTAATCTATTCGTACGATCCATTGTAATCTATTAGCACAGCCAGCATACATCATAGCAGGGTTAGCGGTGTAGCCGTATAGCCTGTGTGTCCCGTGAAGGTCGTGGGATATACATTACGTAGCTGACAGCAATATAACACAACAACAACAACAACAACAACAACAACAACAACAATAACAATAACACCAACACCAACACCAACAACAACAACAACAACAACACAGTATAACACAACAACGCCGTAAATGTAAGTCTAGTATTTAATTAACTTTTGCCGCGAAAATACTGGTAGCGCAAGCACTCTATTGGGCCAAAACTGATGCTGCCTCTGCCATTATTTTTTCTTTTTTTAACCCCTTCACGCCCAGATCTTTCCTTTGCTATATGAAATCGTCTGTTATTAGCCATAAAACTACGAAAAAGTAACTAAATAAACCAAATTAGCTAGTGGACAAGGATACTAAACAGGTCAACTGAGGTCATATCTATAAAACATTCCTTATATTCACTAAAAATCGTCTAATGATGGCTAAATTACAATGAAATTAACGTTCTGGGCCTCAAGGGGTTAATTACGACTAGCCTTCATTTGTGGTATATCATTATCATCATTACTATTATCATTATTATTATAATTCTCAATACTACTATTACATTTCTTAATATCATTATTATTATCATTAATTCTTTACAAATGTACTATTACTATCATCATCAATACTGTTATTATTTATTATCACCATATATTTCAACTAATTA
>JACEEZ010025877.1:290000-307500 GCA_016584305.1 Chionoecetes opilio | reverse complement strand
AAAAGTTCAGCAGTAATTTTCAGTGCATGGTGTCAACTGTTCTACCTATAAAGTGCGATGTTTCGGTATTCTTAAATGTTTGACAGTGATACGCCAGCGGTTTTAGCAGCATCCGTGCAAGAAAGTCAGCATACATGTGAACACCGTCTAAGTTGAACCGATAGTGACAGTAAAACGCCCAGATTAGCAGCAATTTTCAGCGAATTCGACATCAGTGCACTCATGAGACGTGGCATCAGTGCAAGGGAGGCAGCCTGCTTCGTTACCAAGCTTCGAGACGTGTAGCTCGGACGCCAGAGTTGCCACTAATCATGTGACAGAACCTTAAAATAACATTTATTCCCCCGTATTAACTACAGATAATCACATACATGTACCCCTATGAACTATTCTGACGTATTTTGACGTATTATGAGTATGGGAAGGCAAGAAACACACATACACACACATCACCACACACACACACACACACGTCATGTTATCGTGTGACTGCAGGCAACACTCACCTTCGCCCGACAGACCGTCCCACTATGTCCCCAACACTCACCTCTTCCTTAGCTGATTTCCCATGTTTCTCCCTCGCTCTGCCGTCTCCCATGCGTCTCACCTTCTTCCTGGTGGTGTCTGCAGTAAGGGGTCACCATACAGGCACCACTAGGGGACGTACACACAGCACTACACACACCACAACGTAATTTATCCCCGCGCGGATGCCAGCCAGACACGAGCCGACTGACTGAGTGACAGAGTGCGGCGTCTTCACTGTTACCATCTAGAAAGACATATCTCTAAACGTAGGGAGTTTTTTTATAAGAACATAAGAAAATAAGGAAACGACAAGAGGCCACGAGACCTACACGTGGTGATTCCTGTAATATTACTGTACTATATTTAAGTATATAATAGTACTACATATTAAAAGTATATAATAGTACTACATATTAAAAGCGTACGGACGGAGAGATAAGTAGGCAGGATTCTCATAAACGAAGGGATTTTTTGGATATTTATTGCTTATTAGTATATCTATCTGCATCATAAGTAAAAAATAAAGAAATATAGTAACCTTTATGTCATTGTATAATCCCTCCTTCATTTAATCCTATTGTTCAATGAAAATACAAGTACCTGTGTCAACCAAGGCTTACATAACTTACTTTATGTATATTTTTTTATTGAGAAATAAGTATGTCGAGACAGGAATAAGTATGTCTCTTCTTGTTGAGGTAAATGTAAAGTGAGCCTCCGTTACTTGTTGAGGGATAAATTAGATGCATGTAAGGATAGGGTTAGGGCCGCGTACGGAGTTTTTCATTATTTTCGTCGGGATATTAATTATGAGTAAAGAAGTCTTTCGATTGGCTACACTGATCGCCTTGGTCGCCGCGTCCGTCCCACCACTAACACATTTTCTATGAAAGCTACGTGTACAATCTAAAGGTATACTATTGTAAAATTCATCACAAATCTTAAAGTTCTAATTATAATCACAACTGTAAAGCAAATGCATTGTTTCTTAGTATTTATGATATATATCTGCTTTAACCACGAAGGGGAGCACAACCTAGCGTATTGTGGGGGGCTGTGTAGGGGACGGTGCTCACTCCGCGGCTGTTTTGTCCATCACACATATACATACATACATACATACATACATACATACATACATACATACATCATACATACATAAATACATACATACATACATACATACATACATACACATCATACATACATACATACATACATACATACATACATACATACATACATACACACATCATACATACATACTACATACATACATGACCCATAATAAAGATTAAGAAAAGGGTGATGTATGGATAACACCAAGAAATATAGATGCCTGGAAATTACTAGAAGAGGTGATAGAGACATGAACTGTACATCAATATTAGAAAAAAAACTGAATACGTATAGAAACGGAGACAGGACTTCACATTTGTAGATAAAACTATTACATACGCAATAGAATACAGGAACTACCACGTGTAGGTCTCGCAGCATCTTGTAGCTTCCTTATTTTCTCATGTTCTTATGTTTTTATGAATAAATATATCGTTCCGTTGAGTCAATAGGCCAAAGTGAGTTAATTTGGCAAGGCTGTTACTTATGAGGAAAATTAGGGAAGTTTTTGGCTGGCACTGTATATGGTTGATGATGATGATGATGATAATGATGATAGTGATGATAAAAATAAATAATAGTGATAATGAATAATAATGATAATGAATAATATTGATGATGAAAAATCCAGAAATCCATCGTTGCCTCCACCATTACCTTACCAATATATACATTTTTTTTATTCCTACGATTTTTTTGACTCCGAGGAAATACTTCTCATTAGTTTTCTTATTTATTTTCCACCATTAGCTTTCAATAGCTTAATTTTTATATTCCTACGTTTTTTTTACTTCGAGGAATACTTCATATCAATTTTCTTATTAATGCAAGAAAAACGACCTTTGCGTCCCGTCCCGTATTGGCAATCAATGAAATTCAAAGCAGCAATCTGGGAGACGAGTCTTGATAAACAGTAAATATTGCGTTTCGGAATAACTCATCATGCTTATGCTTATCATCTATCTACTGATGCACCTCAATGACTGGATGACGACGGAAAACTCAATATTACATGGAAGGGATGATGTTTAATTAGAACATAAGAACATAACAAAATAAGGAAGCTACAAGAGACTGGAAGACCTACCTACACGTGGTAGTTCCTGTTACTTAACACTATCTACATCCACCTTTCATCCCCATCCATGAAATTGTCCAGCCTCCTTTTAAATCTCCCTATTGACTCTGCACTAACTACATGACGACTGAGCCCATTCCAACCATCTACCACCCTATTTGTGAACCAGTTTTTCCCTATTTCTTTTTTAAATGTACGCTAATTAATTGACGCATCATTGATTTATTTGACTATATGAGGAACTTAGATTGGCTACGAAGCTCAAACTGCATATACATTTATAGACAAGTAGAGGGTTGTAATTAGTGAATGTCAGATAAAGGGAACACTAATTTAATACACTTAATAAGATGCTATGACTGTCTAAAGGTGACTAGCTATAAACTTTCTATGCAAATTGTGATAAATAAGGAATAGAGTTGACGGATTTAGGCAATATTTTGTGACAAGGAATAACGATCGACTTTGTGTGTGTGTGTGGAGAGAGAGAGAGAGAGAGAGAGAGAGAGAGAGAGAGAGAGAGAGAGAGAGAGAGAGAGAGAGAGAGAGAGAGAGAGGAGAGAGAGAGAGAGAGAGAGAGAGAGAGAGAGAGAGAGAGAGAGAGAGAGAGAGAGAGAGAGAGAGAGAGAGAGAGCCCATTTATCATTCTATTTGAAAAGTTCACCATTATTTCTTATATATTTCCTCAGTTCTTCTTTTCGTTATTCTTCTTCATTACTTTCATTACTTAACGTGTTTCTCCTTTCTTCATCTCCACCGTAATACAAAAAAAATCCAGGAAATTCAATTATCTACAAAACAAGAAGAAAAACCAAGGAAACAGAAGCAAACATAATATTTCTTGAACTCTTACAAAAGCAGCGCAAAATAGAACACATAACAATTACGCTAATAGAAAGAAGTTTAACACTATGATATAAGTATAATTATATCAGGATTGTACCACGGCGGAGAGTGCTAGAAAGAAGAGAGAGGAGGCAAAGTACGGCTCATTACGCCATTCAGCAGTCATGGCGTCACTCTAAATCACATTATAATCAGGCAAAGATTACCTGCTGTGAGTGCTGCCTAAGCAAACCCTCATTAAGATCTCATCAACGAGCGGCCACACAGATCCGCTGACTTCACACTCGACACTAATGAGGCAAAAAGTATTAAGCCTCCATCCTCCTCGGCGCGCTTCCCTCTGCTCGCTGCGTCAAACATGCATGATGGAAGAAGCGCTTTAGTGTATCCATGAATCCTTGTACGTAGGAGAGAAGGAAAGTTTTATCGTTAACAGCACTAAAAGGATACATAGCCCTTACATAGAGGGTACATCGGGAGGAGTAAACGCGTGTGTGTATTCATCTAGTTGTATTCATCTAGTTGTATTCATCTAGTTGTATTCATCTAGTTATATTCATCTAGTTATATTCATCTAGTTGTATTCATCTAGTTGTATTCATCTAGTTGTATTCATCTAGTTGTATTCATCTAGCTGTATTCATCTAGTTGTATTCATTTAGTTGTATTCATCTAGTTATATTCATCTAGTTGTATTCATCTAGTTGTATTCATCTAGTTGTATTCATCTAGTTATATTCATCTAGTTGTATTCATCTAGTTGTATTCATCTAGTTGTATTCATCTAGTTGTATTCATCTAGCTGTATTCATCTAGTTGTATTCATCTAGTTGTATTCATCTAGTTGTATTTATCTAGTTGTATTCATCTGGTTGTATTTTACAGGGCCTGAGCTACACTCGTGTGGTCCCGTCTGCGTATCTACATTTATCCAGTCTTTCTTTCAATTAAAAGAAATGTGTGTGTGTGTGTGTATGTGTGTGTGTGTGTGTGTGTGCATGTGTGTGTGTGTGTGTGTGTGTGTGTGTGTGTGTGTGTGTGTGTGTGTGTGTGTGTGTGTGTGTGTGTGTGTGTGTGTGTGTGTGTGTGTGTGTGTGTGTGTGTGTGTGTTTTCAGGCAGTCTTCTAGAGTACGCGTAAAGGGGAGTAACGATGGAAAACTTTAAAGGAAAATGTGCAAGTCCACAGGGATAGCGTGCAGCAGATCCCCGAAGGTAGCAGGTGTGAATAATGAACGAGGGAGAAGGAGAGAGTAAAGATTAGTTATAGAAGGAATACATAGGAATACATAGGAGTAACAGACACCAGAAGACCTATTGGTCCATAACTAGGGTATCTGTTGTACTACATACTACTAACTATCAACTACATGTAAGAGGAACAGTTGGAAAATTATACCATGTCCCTAAAGAAGATAGGAACATGGAAGTTTCGTAGTAAAGAATGATAGGATATGAAATATACTAACTACAACTATCACTATCACTAATCGATCCGGGGGACTATAATATGAATTCACAGGGCACTATCAATATCCATTTACTTTACAGTGTGCGTCAAGTCTATTTTTAAATGTAGTTATTGTGCTGGCTTCGACAACATTTGCTGGTAACTTGTTCCATCGATCAACAACTCTAACATTGAAATAATATTTATGGAGATGTGATGCAACGTTGACCGTTTAGTTTTAACCCGTTATTTCTTGTTGTCACTTGAGGAGAAAGCTCGAATAGGTTCTCTTGATTAATGACATCAAAACCTTTTAGGATCTTAAGGGTTTCTATCAAGTCCCACGGATTCTACGATCCTTTAAGGAAAACATATTAAGTTTCCGCAGTCTCTCTTCATAAGATTATTTTTCGCAGAGATGGAATTTGTTTGGTTGCTCTTCTTTGCACTGACTCCAATTTGGCTTGATCTTTTACGAAACAGGGCGACCAGAATTGAACAGCATATTCTAAGTGCGGCCTAACCAAAGACGTGTATAATCGTGTCATTACTTTTGGAGTCTTATGTTCAAAGGTGCGTTTAATGAAGGAGGAGGAGGAGGAGGAGGAGGAGGAGGAGGAGGAGGAGGAGGAGGAGGAGGAGGAGGAGGAGGAGGAGGAGGAGGAGGAGGAGGAGGAGGAGGAGGAGGAGGGCGAGGAAGAGGAGATGGGAGGAGGAGGAGGATTACATAGGATTACATAGGAGTAACAGACACCAGGAGACCTATTGGTCCATAGCGAGGGTATCTGCTGAACTACATACTACTAACTATCAACTACTTGTAAGAAAACAGTTGGAAAATGATACCATGTCTCTAAAGAGGATAGGAACATGGAAATTTCATAGTGCAGAATGATAGGATATGAAAAATACTAACTACAACTACCACTACCACTACAACTAATCGATACGGGGGACTAGATACGAATTCGCACTATCAATACCCATTTACTTTACAGTGCGCGTCAAGTCTGTTTTTTAATGTAGTTATTGTGTTGGCTCCGACAACATTTGCTGGTAACTTGTTCCATCGATCAACGACTCTAACATTGAAATAATTTTTACGGAGATCGGTGATGCAACGTTGACCGTTTAGTTTTAAACCATTATTTCTTGTTGTCACTTGAGTTGAAAGCTCGAATAGGTCCTCTTGATTAATGACATCAAAACCTTTTAGGATCTTAAAGGTTTCTATCAAGTCCCCACGGATTCTACGATCCTTTAAGGAAAACATATTAAGTTTCCGCAGTCTCTCTTCATAAGATGAATTTCGCAGAGATGGAATTTGTTTGGTTGCTCTTCTTTGCACTGATTCCAATTTGGCTTGATCTTTTACGAAACAGGGCGACCAGTTTATCATTACTTACGGAGTTTTATGTTCAAAGTTACGTTTAATAAAGCCCAACATCATATTTGCCTTTTTACTGGCAGCTAGGCAATGCGGACTGGTTTCAGATCATTACTGATGATGACACCTAGATCCTTTTCCTGCTGTACTTCAGTTAACGATTTATTTTGCATTGATAGTTATATTTGAGGTTATCGTTGCCTATATGCATTACTTACATTTATCGGAATTGAATTTTAATAGCCATTTATCACTCCAATCTGATAGTTTGTCGAGATCACTTTGTATGAGTTCGCAGTTTTCTCTAGTATATGCTTTACCGCCTAATTTTGGTGTCATCTGCAAATTTTGATATTTTAGATACAAGTCCGCGAAGGAGGAGGAGGAGGAGGAGGAGGAGGAGGAGGAGGAGGAGGAGGAGGAGGAGGAGGAGGAGGAGGAGGAGGAGGAGGAGGAGGAGGAGGAGGGGGAGGAGGAGGAGGAGGAGGAGGAGGAGGAGGAGGAGGAGGAGGAGGAGGGGAGGGGGAGGGGGGGAGGAGGGGGGAGGAGGAGGGGAGGAGGAGGGGGAGGAGGAGGAGGAAGAGGAAGAGGGGGAGGAGCGGCCTCCCATCAACCCTGCTCAATGGAAAATAAACTTACCCAGGGTAAAAAATTAACGACTTTGAAGTATTGATGGAAGCGAAAAGGCGAGTAGGGGTTTACAGGGAGTTTTACCTAAGTGTTTCGTCCCCAGATTTTGTCAGTTTTTTCGTACACTGTTTGATTTTTTCATCATACCTGGTGTCTTTTTCGTAACTTAGTATCAATTTCAACTTGACCGAGTGTACGAAACGCTAGGTTTTCATATAGACTAAAAAAAAATTTTTTGGGTACGAATTCGGTGTACGAAAAAACTTGTTACGAACTGACCACCCCGCGAGTCGCTACCTGCGATCACCTCTCGTGGCGGGCGGGAGAAAAGGGCGCGGGAAAAGTCGCATATTTCATGACTCTCAACAGTTTATCGTGAATATAATAGATCTTCAGCCTTTTCTTTCGTATGCTGAGAGTACCACGTACACACCACGCACACAGACACACCAAAACCCCAAAACACCCATACCCCCCCCCCCCCCCCCCCCCCCCCCACGCCGTTAAGTGAGCGCTAAGAATGGGGAACCCCTCGTCTCTGTGAAAATTTTTTGTCCCACTCTTGGATTTGCTTGATGGCGCCGCCTTTGTCATAGAAGAGACAGAGACAGAGACAGAAGAGACAGAAGAGAGCCGAGACGAGAGAGAGAAGAGAGACAGAGAGAGAGACATAGAGACAGAGAGAGAGCAGAGAGACGAGAAAAGACAGAGAGACAGGAGAGAGGAGAAAAATGAACACAAATACAACCACAGAAAAAGAAGACTAACAGAGAGACACAATTTCGTGTGTGACGCTGTGTGTGTGTTCCCGCGACGCCTCCACCTCTATTACATCCATCAGCTCCTCACTCCACAGTCCACCACAACCATCACCACCACAACTACCATCAGCAGTCCTACCACATCATTCCACATCACCTACCACCATGCCCCACTCAGCAGTCCTACCACTTACCACACGTTCCCTAAAAACTACCTCACCACTACATTTTACTTTACCCCCATACCACAAACCCACCACCGTACCACAGTTACCACCACCGTACCACAGTTACCACCACCACTACTACCACTACACAACAATCACAGCACCACAAGCCACCACAATCACAACTGAACGCAATGGTCTACTTTCAGGTATAAATCTCACGTAAAGCAACGGGCCCAGAGGAGAGGAAAAAAAAGGTGAATGTGCAGACATCAGAGGTCATATGGGACCAGAGGAGAGGAGAGAAGGGATTTAAACACATCCTGCTCTCTCATTAAGAAGTGACCTGACCCTTGACCCTTGACCCTTGTGACGTTCCCTATGTGACCCCCGATTCACCTTATACTTGCAAATACTCCCTAGATTATGCCCCACACAAGCATCCCTTCCCTCAACCGTACAAACTCACGATCAATATTCACAAAACTCTGTATGGCGAGGGAACGACCAACGGGACCCCTGCCTCGCTAAGACCCGGTGGGAGGAACCAATAGTAATTTTTCCCGTGGCGATTGTGAAGCCATTGTATTTCACGGCATTAATTGGCGTTGGTGGTATTGGTGGGCTCTGCGGCAGGCCGGGATAAGCATAAAATATACAATAAACGGGGAAATGTGACCTTCATGTATGCCAGTTTTATATGCTTGGTGAAAGAGAGAGAGAGAGAGAGAGAGAGAGAGGAGAGAGAGAGAGAGGGAGAGGGGGAGAGAGAGAGGAGAGAGAGAGAGAGAGAGGGGAAAAGAGAGAGAGAGAGAGAGAGAGAGAGAGAGAGAGAAGAGAGAGAGAGAGGGGAGAGAGAGAGAGAGAGAGAGAGAGAGATCTTTCCTTGCTCCTATCTTAAAATACTTAGTAGCATTTGGTTTCTCCAAAGCCAATGGTAATTTTTTTCACATATTTTTTTTTCAAAAGACTTCAGAAATGCTTGAACAAATTCAGAAAAAATACAGAAAATTCTTTGATGAATTAAGAGGCATCAAAATTTCACAGATCAAAAGACTGAAGGAGAAATATGTATATATAAAAAAAACAGTTTCCATACCAACAAAACACTGACTTTGTAGCTAAGTGACGCAGCACGACGCACAACAGCCCTACAATCTTAGCCTTCCTCTCACTGCCCTTCCACCTCCACCTTCTATCTTCCTACACTTACTCACTACACTACACTTCCTATCTCCTACACTTCCTTCTACCCTACTTCTTCCTTCTTCTCTCCTACTACAGCCTTGGCCTTCCTCTCACTACCTTTCCCTCTCCTCACCCTTACTGACTGCAGAAATGACACTCCCTGATATGCAACTCCCAGGGTCTTTCTGTACCGAGTACATTGCGTTGACGATTCCTGTATAGCAAGGGTCCGTGGAACAACGTCTGCTGCTCCTGATAACACCTTGAATAATATGCTTGTAATATACGGGGAAAGGTAAAAGGAGAAAGATATAGATACACCTTATCATCAAGTATGTCTAGTTGAAAATACAGAACGCATGGAAAAACAGGCAAAGCGTGGGACTAAGGTTTTATGTTTCGATTTGTTTTCCTATTAGAAGAGCAAACATTTAGTATGGTGAGCCTCCTCGGTAGTCTCATCCCTTTCGTCCCCTGAGACCTTTAATTTCTCCCTGGCAACGTTGCAGAAATTAAGGTGAGCTGAAATCAGGAAAAGTGAGAGAAAGAAGTAGAGGAGTCAGAAAGCAGGGAGAGTGGAGAAGAGGAGAGGAAAGGAAAATGAAAGAAGCAGAAGAGGAAGGGAAGCAAGGAGAGTAGAAAAGAGGAGAGGAAAGGGGAAATGAAAGAAGCATATGAGGCAGAAAGCAAGGGGAGTAAAGAAGAGGAGAGGAAAAGGGAAATGAAATATGCAGATGAGGCAGGAAGCAAGGAGAGTAGAGAAGAGGAGAGGAAAGGAGAGAAAAGGGAAAATGAAAAGAGAGAATATATTTTTTCCGGGTTAATTTCGTTTACTAGATTAACTTTTACGTCGGCTCTTGTTAAAGGTATACGTTCAAGACCATACCAATCTTTTCTTAATTATATCAACACCTCTGCATTTTTTATAATTACATTAGTATATTTGACCAGATGTTTTAGCGTTTTAGAATCTGATAGTTTCCTTAAAATTAACAACTCGGATATTGATCTAAATTCTACTCTTTACTGTATGTCTTTTATAGGATACGAGTGAACACAAGGTTATAAAGGCTATGATATGAGCTTTGTGGCTTTGTTTGTGTTACGTATGTCGTGTTAAATATTACTAACTGCTGAGGGGAAGTGGCGAGGGGTTCGTATGAGTCGTGTGTTGCTACATGAATACATTAACGTCCAGCAAACTCATGTGAATTTTGAAGTGGCTTGATATTTACCCTTGAGAAAAAGAGACAGAGAGAGAGACAGAGACAGAGAGAGATAAAGACAGAGAGATAGAGACAGAGAGATAGAGACAGAGACAGAGAGAGAGACAGAGAGAGACAGAGAAACAGAGAGAGAGAGAGAGAAAGAGAGAAAGAGATGAACACACACATACACACACAGAAAAAAGAGACTAACAGAGAGACACAAATATGAGCACTGTAAAACGACACACTATTAAAACTGCTCTTCTGCTACACGTTGAGATTCTCCATACAACTGTAATGAATAACCTTACAGAAATCCCTATTAGGTTCTCTTTTACGCCACCACTCTTACTCCACCACTCTTACTTCACCACTCTTACTCCACCACTCTTACTCCACCACTCTTACGCCACCACTTTTACTCCACCACTCTTACTCCACCACTCTTACTCCACCACTCTTACTCCACCACTTTTACGCCACCACTCTTACTCCACCACTCTTACTCCACCACTCTTACTCCACCACTCTTACTCCACCACTCTTACTCCACCACTCTTACTCCACCACTCTTACTCCACCACTTTTACTCCACCACTCTTACTCCACCACTTTTACGCCACCACTCTTACTCCACCACTCTTACTCCACCACTTTTACTCCACCACTCTTACTCCACCACTTTTACGCCAGCACTCTTACACCACCACTCTTACTCCACCACTCTTACTCCACCACTTTTACTCCACCACTTTACTCCACCACTTTTACGCCACACTCTTACTCCACCACTCTTACTCCACCACTTTTACTCCACCACTCTTACTCCACCACTTTTACGCCAGCACTCTTACACCACCACTCTTACTCCACCACTCTTACGCCACCACTTTTACTTCACCACTCTTACTCCACCACTCTTACTCCACCACTCTTACTCCACCACTCTTACGCCACCACTCTTACTCCACCACTCTTACTCCACCACTTTTACGCCACCACTTTTACGCCACCACTCTTACTCCACCACTCTTACTCCACCACTCTTACTCCACCACTCTTACTCTACCACTCTTACTCCACCACTTTTACTCCACCACTCTTACTCCACCACTTTTACGCCACCACTCTTACTCCACCACTCTTACTCCACCACTTTTACTCCACCACTCTTACTCCACCACTTTTACGCCAGCACTCTTACTCCACCACTCTTACTCCACCACTTTTACTCCACCACTCTTACTCCACCACTTTTACGCCACCACTCTTACTCCACCACTCTTACTCCACCACTTTTACGCCACCACTCTTACTCCACCACTCTTACTCCACCACTTTTACTCCACCACTCTTACTCACCACTCTTACTCCACCACTTTACCCACCACTCTTACTCCACCACTTTTACTCCACCACTCTTACTCCACCACTTTTACTCCACCACTTTTACTCCACCACTTTACGCCACCACTCTTACTCCACCACTTTTACTCAACCACTTTTACGCCACCACTCTTACTCCACCACTTTTACTCCACCACTTTTACTCCACCACTCTTACGCCACCACTCTTACTCCACCACTCTTACTCCACCACTTTTGCTCCACCACTTTTACTCCACCATTTTTACGCCACCACTCTTACTCCACCACTCTTACTCCACCACTTTTACTCCACCACTCCTACTCCACCACTCTTACTCACCACTCTTACTCCACCACTCTTAAGCCACCACTCTTACTCCACCACTCTTACTCCACCACTTTTACGCCACCACTCTTACTCCACCACTTTTACGCCACCACTTTTACTCCACCACTTTTACGCCACCACTTTTACTCCACCACTCTTACTCCACCACTTTTAACGCCACCACTCTTACTCCACCACTCTTACTCCACCACTTTTACTCTACCACTTTTACGCCACTACTCTTACTCCACCACTCTTACTCCACCACTCTTACTCCACCACTCTTACTCCACCACTCTTACTCCACCACTCTTACTCACCACTCTTACTCCACCACTCTTACTCCACCACTCTTACTCCACCACTCTTACTCACCCTCTTACTCCACCACTCTTACTCCACCACTCTTACTTCACCACTCTTACTCCACCACTCTTACTCCACCACTCTTACTCCACCACTCTTACTCCACCACGCTTACTCCACCACTTTTATTCCACCACTCTTACTCCACCACTTTTACGCCACCACTCTTACTCCACCACTCTTACTTCACCACTCTTACGCCACCACTCTTACTCCACCACTCTTACTCCACCACTTTTACGCCACCACTCTTAGGCCCAGTTGCAAGAAGTGGTCATTTTCCACCCAGTATACGATAGTGAGTGGGGCGCCCGACCGTCGTGATACTTCATTGATAAGTTTCATGAACGGCTGATTTTGCCCCCATCGGCATGAGGATCCGACGTCGGGAGCCATGGCGAGGTTGGTATGCCGGAGGGGTCACCCACCCTAAGACCAAGACCAGATGCAATAAAAAAACATTGCAATTTGGCGCCAAAGACGGTTCCCGACTCCCCAACTCAGAAAAATGACTTCTTATAAGGTAAATATCGCATGTCTCACCAAGTTTTTAAAATTTTGATGTAAATATGCAGTTTTAACCAATACTCCCTATTGACCAATACTCTCCTGTCATAACGGGGGGGGGGGCCTGCGCCCCTCAAGACCCCCCTGCTAGTTAAATAACTAAACTTGGGCATTGTTTTCGTAACCTAACCTCGCTAGGGGGGTTTTGCCCCCCCAGACCCCCCGCTAGTTAACGCACTGAGCCTGGGCATTGTTTTCTTAACATAACCTCGCAAGGGGGGTTTCGTTCCCCCCAAAACCCCCCCCTGCTAGTTAACTAACCTAACCTAGGCATTGTTTTCTTAACATAACCTCGCAAGGGGGGTTTCGTTCCCCCCCAGACCCCCCCACTAGTTAACTAACCTAACCTAGGCATTGTTTTCTTAACATAACCTCGCAAGGGGGTTTCGTTCCCCCCAGACCCCCCCGCTATTTAACTAACCTAACCTAGGCATTGTTTTCTTAACATAACCTCGCAAGGGGTTTTCGTTCCCCCCCAGACCCCCCCCGCTAGTTAACTAACCTAACTTAGGCATTGTTTTCTTAACATAACCTCGCAAGGGGTTTTCGTTCCCCCCCAGACCCCCCCGCTAGTTAACTAACCTAACCTAGGCATTGTTTTCTTAACATAACCTCGCAAGGGGTTTTCGTTCCCCCCCAGACCCCCGCTAGTTAACTAACCTAGCCTGGACATTGTTTACGTAGTCTAGCCTCGCTAGGGGGTTTTCGCCCCCCCCCCCCAGACCCCCTGCTAATTAAGTTAAGTAACCTAGCCTGGGCAATGTTTTCTTAACATAACCTCGCTAGGGGGGTTTCGCCCCCACCCCAGACCCCCTGCTAGTTGACTAACCTAACCTGGGCGTTGTTTTCGTAATTAACCTCGCTAGGGGAGTTTCGTCCCCCAGCCAGATCCCCCTTGTGTTATTTTCATTTCCGACGGCTGTCTGTGTGTCCAAATCAAGATTGATGGGTGAAAATGGTAAGTAAACAGCGGGAGAACACCGATGGGTATGTTGAGTTGTTGACTGTCTTGACTTGAGTTCTTTCAACGAGACTACCAAGAAACAACTGAAAAGTATGAATTAGCTGCCTTTTAGACTTCGTAACCGCGTTGACTCTTCATCAGAAATGTGTCACATATTGAATATGTTGATTATTGATGTTCAATGGAAGTTTTTAATAATATATGATGCTCATCGATCATCTCGTCGGTAGGGGGTTACCGCCCGACAATTTTTGCCCGATGGGGCCCACGATGGGGATGAAATGGCGCTGTTCTTGAACCAGAGGTGTCGGGCATTTTCACGCCGGGACCCTATAGGGAGCACGATAAGACCTTCCTGCAACTGGGCCTTACGCCACCACTCTTACTCCACCGCTCTTACTCCACCACTCTTACTCCACCACTCTTACTCCACCACTCTTACTCCACCACTCTTACTCCACCACTCTTACTCACCACTCTTACTCCACCACTCTTACTCCACCACACAACTTACAGCCACCACTCTTACTCCACCACTCTTACTCCACCACTCTTACTCCACCACTCTTACTCCACCACACAACTTACAGCCACCACTCTTACTCCACCACTCTTACTCCACCACTCTTACTCCACCACTCTTACTCCATCACTCTTACTCCACCACACAACTTACAGCCACCACTCTTACTCCACCACTCTTACTCCACCACTCTTACTCCACCACTCTTACTCCACCACACAACTTACAGCCACCACTCTTACTCCACCACTCCTACTCCACCACTCCTACTCCACCACTCTTACTCCACCACTCTTACTCCACCACTCTTACTCCATCACTTTTACTCCACCACTCTTACTCCACCACTCTTACTCCACTACTCTTACTCCACCACTCTTACTCCACCACTCTTACTCCACCACTCTTACTCCACCACTCTTACGCCACCACTCTTACGCCACCACTCTTACTCCACCACTCTTACTCCACCACTCTTACTCCATCACTCTTACTCCACCACTCTTACTCCACCACTCTTACTCCACCACTCTTACTCCACCACTCTTACTCCACCACTCCTACTCCACCACTTTTACGCCACCACTCTTACTTCACCACTCTTACTCCACCACTCTTACTCCACCACTCTTACTCCACCACTCTTACGCCACCACTCTTACTCCACCACTTTTACGCCTCCACTCTTACTCCACCACTCTTACGCCACCACTCTTACTCCACCACTTTTACGCCTCCACTCTTACTCCACCACTCTTACTCCACCACTCTTACCACACAACTTACAGCCACCACTCTTACTCCACCACACAAGTTACAGCCACCACTCTTACTCCACCACACAACTTACAGCCACCACTCTTACTCCACCACACAACTTACAGCCACCACTCTTACTCACACTCTTACTCCACCACTCTTACTCCAAACCCCTCTTACGCCACCACTCTTACACCATCACTCTTATCCACCACGCCACCACTCTTACGCACCACTCTTACTCCACCACGCCACCACTCTTACGCCACCACTCTTACTCCACCCGCCACCACTCCTACTCCCCACCCACACTCTTACGCCACACTCTTACTCCACACGCCACACTCTTACCCACCACTCTTACTCCACCACACAACTTACAGCCACCACTCTTACTCCACCACTCTTACTCCACCTCTCTTACTCCACCACTCTTACGCCACCACTCCTACACCACCACTCTTACTCCACCACGCCACACAACTTACAGCCACCACTCCTACTCCACCACACAACTTACAGCCACCATTCTTACTCCACCACGCCACCACTCTTACTCCACCACGCCACCACTCTTACTCCACCACACAACTTTTACGCCACCACTCTTACTCCACCACGCCACCACTCTTACTCCACCACACAACTTACAGCAAAGAATTTCACAGAACTCTTTTTCACGCCGTTTAGCACAAGTTACATTCCTAACCTCTCCTAACCTTTCCTAACCCTCCTAACCTTCCTAACCTTTCCTAACCCTCCTAACCTTCCTAACCTACCTAACCTTTCTAACCTTTCCTAACCTTCCTAACCTTCCTAACCTTTCCTAACCTTCATAACCCTCATAACCCTCATAACCTTCCTAACCCTCCTAACCTTTCCTAACCCTCCTAACCCTCCTAACCTTCCTAACCTTTCCTAACCCTCCTAACATTTCCTAACCTTCCTAACCAACCTTTCTTAACCTTCCTAACCCTCTTAACCAACCTTTCTTAACCCTCCTAACCTTTCTAACCTTTCCTAACCCTCCTAACCTTCCTAACCCTCCTAACCTTTCCTAACCCTCCTAACCCTCCTAACCTTTCCTAACCCTCCTAACCCTCCTAACCTTTCCTAACCCTCCTAACCCTCCTAACCTTCCTAACCCTTCTAACCCTCCTAACCTTTCTAACCTTTCCTAACCCTCCTAACCCTCCTAGCCTTTCCTAACCCTCCTAACCCTCCTAACCTTTCCTAACCCTCCTAACCCTCCTAACCTTCCTAACCCTTCTAACCCTCCTAACCTTTCTAACCTTTCCTAACCCTCCTAACCCTCCTAACCCTCCTAGCCTTTCCTAACCTTCCTAACCCTCCTAACCTTCCTAACCTTTGAGCGGATAACCAAGAAGCCCTGCCAGTAAGGTGTTTGCAGAGTCGCTATTTGGCAGACAAGCGCAGATTTAGTAGTATGTAATCAAGAGTTGGAAGAGGAACAGCGTCGTTTGCGAAATTTGCCTCAATCAATTCCCTGGTGCCGACGTCTTTCTCGCAGATAAGATTCTACATTTTTTGTTTTTTATGAAGACAAAAGATTTACTTGGTGCACAGGGTGGTTATATATTTACATTATGTTTTACAGTTAATTATTAGTTTTATGTTGTCAGTTTTACCGTAGAATGGTGGTGTTATGAAGAACAAAATGTGGCTTTATCAATGAAAATGTCCGTCTATCCGTTTACTGTGATTGATAAGTCGGTAATTTTCGTCTGATTTCAATAGTAAGGTTGCTGTAAAGTGTAAAGAAACTATCGGAAAATCGACCGATATTCTTTCTGTTTATTGTTGTTGTTGTTGTGGTTGGTTGTGGTTGTTGTGGTTGTTGTGGTTGTTGTTGTTGTTGTGGTTGTTGTTGTGGTTGTTGTTGTTGTTGTGGTTGTTGTTGTTGTTGTGGTTGTTGTTGTTGTTGTTGTTGTTGTTGTTGTGGTTGTTGTTGTTGTATACAGCCTCTCGCTACCACCAATACCACAAGCATTAAAAAGACAGTAAATTATAAGAATGTGCTTTGTAGGCTTTGCTTCTAGCAGTGTTGTTGAATTTTTAGATTGAGCTGATAGAAAATGACATACGTACATATTACATGGAAGTATAATTTTAATGGGAAAATAATACTAAGGCGCCGCATCGCTTCCCATATACATTTGTTTTAGACACTTGATACGCGTGTTAATTACTGATTAGAGTAAATTTCTGGTCCATGAGTGAAATGTGGTATATTATGTAATTTCT
>JACEEZ010025877.1:282500-285000 GCA_016584305.1 Chionoecetes opilio | reverse complement strand
GGTCTATTGAAGCTCAGATTCGGTCTATTGAAGCTCAGATTCGATCTATTGAAGCTCAGATTCGGTCTATTGAAGCTCAGATTCGGTCTATTGAAGCCCAGATTCGGTCTATTGAAGCTCAGATTCGGTCTATTGAAGCCCAGATTCGGTCTATTGAAGCTCAGATTCGGTCTATTGAAGCTCAGATTCGGTCTATTGAAGCCCAGATTCGGTCTATTGAAGCTCAGTACCTCCTCCAAAACTTCCACTGCGCTATATGAATAGGGTTGGAATATTAAATTTGTGGAGACTTTGACTGCAAGTTTGTGGAAGACACGCATGCAAATGAGACTTGGCTGAGAAACTTGATACAAGCTCCTGGAAACACGATGATAAGTTTTGGTGTAACATTAGTACCGAAAAAGTTAACAAGTTATTGTATCTATATCCAGTGTAAGATTTGTCTGAATAACAAAACAACGTTATTATGCCAAGAACATTTGATTGTGTTCTACCGAGATAGTTTACCGAGATAGTTTACCGAGATAGTTTACCGAGATAGTTTACCGAGATAGTTTACCGAGATAGTTTACCGAGATAGTTTACCGAGATAGTTTACCGAGATAGTTTTGTGCATTAAATTAAGTGGGTGTTTGAGAATTTTTTACATTTTTCCATAACAGAGCCTATTTATATGTAAGGAAAGGGCTTTATTTTTCTACAACTGCTATTTTTTACACTCTTAGTTAGTGAAAGATCAGTTATACGGAAACAAGCGCTAATGTTCCTTACTAACAGCTTAATAAATGTAGTAGTGAGACAACTAATATATAGAGAAAGAAAAGTATAACAGTAGATACCATTAGGAAAACCGGCAATGATAAGCTATAACTTTTATCTACAACTAAGCAATGAACACCACTTACGTGCCCAACAGTTAAGAATTTCTAAACATTCATAATCGGAAAGAAAAGGACAACAAAAAATAGTTCTTTAAGCCCTTGAGACCCAGAACGTAATTTGCATTGTAATATGGTTACCATTAGACGATTTTTAGTGAATATAAGCAATGTTTTATAGATATGACCTGTTTAGTATCCTCGTCTACTAACTAATTTGGTATATTAAGCTACTTTTTGTGATTTTATGGCTAACAACAGGCAATTATTTTATAGCAAAGGAAAGATCTGGGCGTGAAGAGGTTAAGCTAGTAGCAAGTCTAATATTAGATTACATTATATCTAAAAATTGTTTAAATTACTTTTAAGTAATTACTCACTAAATGTGAGATTATGAGGACTTGGTTTCACCCTATAACGTAAATTTAATTTATTTACAAAACCTCACAGTGTAGCAACGTCTCCCTGTCATCAGTCCCGAATTATCATAAAACTTCTTCCCGAATTCTCACATAACTTCTTCCTCGTTCTCTCAGAATCACAAACTTCCAAGAGACACCAAATTACGAAGTTGCTGTCTATTCGCCGCTTCCTCTTCCTCTATAGTGCCTCGCTGAATATGAAATATGTCGCAGTTCCACAAAGGCCAAGGTGTTGTTACCGCGGCGGCCGACCACAAAGTAACAAGAATTCAGGACATTTGTATCGGAGTTTTATTATCAAACTTTTCGCTTTTATAATTTTTGAAGAATTTCCTTGATTTATATCCTTCGCACAGTGTTAAGAGCGAAACACAGATGGATTTGCTGGTCTCATGAAGCTTCAGGAGTCAGTTGCTGATGTAGGAAGAAGTTCAGGGATTTTCTACGATAATAATAGTAAATTAAGTATACATATAAGTCGGTAAACATCATTGATACAGCTATATTTTATGGCATCATCGTTTTCCTTATTTACTACTGGTCTAACATTTACTTCATACATTTTATTAGTTTTTATCATTTATGAAAACTTTTGTACTATGTCACCGAACTATTTTTGCTCCTGCCTCGCTTTTGGTCAAGCTTTTTTTTTTTTTTTTTTTTGCACTCCTGACAAACTGTTTGGTATCATTCAACTTCGACAAAAATTTGTTCACTTTTTCTTTGGGCTTTACAGTTCAGAGCCTCGATTTGTTTTTGTTTTCTTTTGCAATAAACAATTTTTTTTTTTTGCTACTGGGAGAAACTTTTTTGTATGACACGCGCCAGTCTGACTTTTGTTTTTTCATGTTTTCTTTTTTATGACTATAATTGTAAATATTCACTGCGCCATCTGTGTTCCCTTTGCTGCGTTAATAGTGACTTTTTGTTTTTTACTAATACTTTCATGTATGTTTTATTTGCAATGTATGTTTTAGTCGGTGTTGCTATCGTGAATTCTCTCTCTCAATCTTTCTCTTTCTCTCTCTCCCTCTTCCAGGTACATAGTGAAAATATAAATACCGTCTACAGGTTAAGTAATAGTTGCAGTCACTCCAGTCTAATCTCGACTTCAATAGGAAAGCTCACACGTACATATAAACACTATAGCGCATCCTCACACATATTCTGTACAGGAATATCTACTGTCCACCACCGTTG
>JACEEZ010025877.1:250000-277500 GCA_016584305.1 Chionoecetes opilio | reverse complement strand
AGAGAGAGAGAGAGAGAGAGAGAGAGAGAGAGAGAGAAGAGAGAGAGAGAGAGAGAGAGAGAGAGAGAGAGAGAGAGAGAGAAGTTAGCAGAGAGGGGGGTTGACAGATGGCCTCACTTCCGATCGGGGCTCCAGGAAACGAATTAGAGTTTTGCTGCGTCGTTTTGGCAGAGTTTGGGGAATGAGGGACGAGCGGCGCTAAGACGGAGCAGGTGCGTCCGGCGACCTAGATAAGGAAACGTAATTATGAGGAACGAGGTCATTATGGCTAGGATTTAAGGGGGGAGTAGAGGGATGCGGGGGGATAAAAAAGCTGACATATTGGGTGAGGTGAATAAATCAACGTTTTATATTGTATATGTGTGTGTATTTATCTTATTTGAGGAAGATACGTGGTAATAAAATCGCTGTCATATTGGGTGAGGTAAATAAATCAACGTTTTATATTGTATATGTGTGTGTATTTATCTTATTTGAGGAAGATACGTGGTAATAAAATCGCTGTCATATTGGGTGAGGTAAATATATCAACGTTTTATTATGTGTGTGTGTGTGTGTGTGTTTATAGGAAGACTCATTTAGTATTTCTATTATTTAACAGGGATAAAGGTTAAGGTTATAAAGATGGGGGCATACGCTATGCTGCGTGTGGCCTCGGTGCTCATCTCCGTCGCATTAGCCTTTGAGCCTGTGGTGGGTGAGAACCCGTTACCCCGAGACACAGAGCTAGTGTGACATCCGGGTTACCACAGTTACTTTCCCTAGGTTTTCCCAGGTACCCATTTATCGACCCCGAAAGGAAAGATAAACAGTTGGCTGGGCTGGCCGCCGACTTGCCCTGGCTAGGATTCGAACCAGGGCCCGCAGATTCGTAGCTAGGCACGCTAACACTACACCAGGGAGGCAATAGAGTATGATGATAAACATACAAAAGGGAAACAGGTGGCAAGGGATTAGCATGTTCACCCTCGTTGACTCTGCCTGTTCAGTGCGTGGCGGGGATGCAATGCAGGTGTTTCCCACTGAGGCTGAAGGAGAAGGATGCGCGTCACCCCACGACTGTGCTTGCCTCTGAGTAGGATGTGCCTTGATAATAGTATTGCATGCGGTAAACTGCGGCATAGGAAGTCCACAGCTGTGTTAAGGCGACGTTAAGATCTTACTGGGGCATTGGCTTAAATTCTCGCAATATTTCCCACGAGTAAATAAATATGCAATCAACAAATACGTATATTGATAGAATTTTTTTCTTTATAGATACGTTCAATATATCGTAAGTTATTGATAAGCAAGTCCACAGCTGTGTTAAAGCGACATTTAAGATCTTACTGGGGCATTGACTTAACCCCTTCACGCTCAAATATTTCCTTTGCTATATAAAATCGACAGTAAGCCATTACGAAAAGCAACTTAGTATGCCAAATAAGCTATAAGTTTACAATATATGAACAACTAGCCGCAAAGCCGCCCTCCGGGCGGACTTTTTGGCTAGCTCCTGCGGAGTGCTATTGGTGGGACTGCGGCCCACCACCACCTGTGTTTGGCGGCCCACCAAACACAGGTGGTGGTCTTCACCCTTTTCCCAGTTCACGAATTTACTGAGAAAACTCTGTCCCGGACTAAGGCTGTCGAGGGGGAAAACACTGTCTCCATGTGCTTAAAGTGCGGTGGTAGTGGCGTGTGTTAAGATGTTTACGTGACAGCAAGATTGCATTTCAGCGTGTGTGTGTGTGTGTGTGAGAGAGAGAGAGAGAGAGAGAGAGAGAGAGAGAGAGAGAGAGAGAGAGAGAGAGAGAGAGAGAGAAGAGAGAGAGAGAGAGAGAGAGAGAGAGAGAGAGAGAGAGAGAAGAGAGAGAGAGAGAGGAGAGGAGAGAGAGAGAGAGAGAGAGAGAGAGAGAGAGAGAGAGAGAGAGAGAGAGATAATATAAGAAAATAGTGTACGAGTATATAATCATGTAAAAAGAAATTATTAATATTATCTCATATTATGATAAGTAGTGAAAGAAATATGAATGCTATGTTGATCTGATTACTCTCTCTCTCTCTCTCTCTCTCTCTCTCTCTCTTCTCTCTCTCCTCTCTCTCTCTCTCTCTCTCTCTTCTTCTCTCTCTCTCTCTCTCTCTCTCTCTCTCTCTCTCTCTCTCTCTCTCTCTCTCCTCTCTCTCTCTCTCTCTCTCTCTCTCTCTCTCTCTCTCTCTCTCTCTCTCTCTCTCTCTCTCTCCTCTCTCTCTCTCTCTCTCTCTCTCTCTCTCTCTCTCTCTCTCTCTCTCTCTCTCTCTCTCTCTCTCTCTCTCTCAAGAAATGAAAATATAAACTGGATATAGAAAGTTTCAAGGAATTAAGGATGCAATTCACGCCATTGCAAAAAAAAACACCTACAAATTTCGAGGTAAAAAAAAAAGAATTAAAAAAAGTAAAATAACCATTAAAATAAAAACAGATCCTAAAAGAATTACATAGAGAAAAAATAAAAAAAAATAAAGAATACAAAGCTATGTCAAATCTGAAAATATAACTGAAATAAGCATCCAATATCCTGGCTTTACATTTCATTGCATTAATAAAAAAACGGAAAATGGAAAAAATATATAGGATCTTGGGATAACTGGTGTCATTTTGGTTGTAATTCTAAAGCTTTAGGAAAATTGGAGCTAGGCGAAAAACGGGCCCGAAACCTTAATCCCAGTGATAAGATAAGATACTTTGATCCTATCTAGACACTTTGCAAGTACCAACTACAAGGTTATTGACTATACAAATCGCCACCACGCCAGGACGAACTTGGTGTCAATCCCAGTGAAGTGAGAGGCAATTTGTCGTATATTTATAGGGAAAGAAATATATAGATGACCTAATAGCCTATTTTCTCTAACATCCCGACGGCGACACTGACGAAGGAGAGAAGAGTTTAAAAGTTCCTTGTCTATAATGGAAGGTGTTGGTGGTAACGAGGAGGAGGAGAAGGAAAAGGAGGAGGAAGAGGAGGAGGAGGAGGAGGAGGAGGAGGAGGAGGAGGAGGAGGAGGAGGAGGAGGAGGAGGAGGAGGAGGAGGAGGAGGAGGAGGAGGAGGAGGAGGAGGAGGAGGAGGAGGAGGAGGAGGAGGAGGAGGAGGAGGAGGAGGAGGAGGAGGAGGAGGAGGAGGAGGAGGTTGTTGTTATAGTGTAGATAGGTAGGTAGAAGAGGAAAGTGAAGGGGAAATGAGAGGGAAGAAGGAGGTAAATATAGGAGATTAGATGTGGAGGAGGAGGAGGAGGAGGAGGAGGAGGAGGAGGAGGAGGAGGAGGAGGAGGAGGAGGAGGAGGAGGAGGAGGAGGAGGAGGAGGAGGAGGAGGAGGAAAAGGAGGAGGAGGAAGAAGGTGTGAAGTGGAGGCAGGAGGAGTAGGAGGAATTGTGTGAAGGAAATAATTGGTAAAGGAGGAAAAGAGGAATGCGATTGGAGGGAAGAGGGATAGCTTGATAAAGGAGATAATGTGAGATGATGAGGACTGCAAGAGAAGGCAAAAAAGAGGAGGAAAGGAGTGAGAAATTGGTCAGAATGAAGGCAAGAAACAAGACTAGGCAGAGATAGAAATATAGACAAGGGCTGAGGAAGGATAGTGATTTTTAAAACACGCAAAACACAAGTCTATATTAATCATTGAGTTATGAGTATTGGTAAATATATATTAATAGAAAATACTAGTAAATCTATAGTAATGAGAGAGTAAGTAATAAGTGAAACATTCTATCCCTGAAACTCTCTTATTGGTAAAAAAAATAGTTATTATTTAGGTAAGTTATGTGATATAGAAAGGAATAGAAAAAGAATAACTATTTAAGACACACAAAACACCAATATTTATACAGTAAGTGAAACATATTATAATACTAAAGCCTTTATGTACATAGGTTAGGTTAGGTTAGGTTGGGTTAGGTTAGGTTAGGTTAGGTTAGGTTAGGTTAGGTAAGGTTAGGTTAGGTTAGGTTAGGTTAGGTTAGGTTAGGTTAGGTTAGGTTAGGTTAGGTTAGGTTAGGTTAGGTTAGGTTAGCTCTAACACCCTCTCTATATCAAGGAAAGTTATTGCTGAAGTAATTTATAGTGATGTAGAAAGAGATAGAGGAAGACTAACTATTTAAGGCCCTCAAACCACCAGTATTTCTACAGTAAGTGAGACATATTCTATTACTAAAGCATTGATGTGCCTCTAAAATCTTCTTTATATCAAGGAAAGTTATTGTTTAATTCTTCTTACTTTAATTCTTCTTGTACGTTATATTCGTACGTTAATTCCTATACATTTAATTCTTCTTCTTCTGTAACTCTCCCCACGTTAAACACTACGATCATTACTTGTTCAATACTGGAATTTCACACACTGGTTCCTCCTCTTCCCTTTCCCAGACGCTAATATTGCCTCCTCCTCCCTCGTCCCTACTAATGTATGACAAGAATACATACATGCGATATTAACTCCATTCCTGGGACAGATTCATAAATACACGACCGCGTTTATACAGTGTACTTGGGAGCACATGCATAACTTTGCCTGGGGAAGGAGCAATAGAGTAGAGCATAACAGAAATTGCCACGGTTGCGACACACACACACACACGCACATACACACACACACACACACATACACACGCACATACACACACACACACACACACACACACACACACTCACACATACAGCCTTATTGGAAAGTGTAGGAAATTTGATCTTCCTGTAGATCTTCAAATGGAGTTGTTTAGAAGTACAGTATTACCCGTACTGTTATATGGCTGTGAGGTGTGGGGACATACTGTAAATAGGGAGGTAGAAATTTTACATATGAAGTTTCTCAAACACATGCTTTGTGTGCAGAGAAATACATGTAATGATATTGTTTATGGGGAACTTGGGGCATATCCCATGGCTATTGATGTAAAAGTTAGAATGATAAATTACTGGATTAGACTAATCACCGGAAAACCTGAAAAGTTTTCTTATGTTATGTATCAGTGTTTGCTGCACCTGGACACTGTTGGACGGTACACATCACCTTGGCTAAAGGAGATCAGATCAGTGTTAAATAACTGTGGCTTGTCAGGGGTGTGGTTGAACCAGGAAGTGACTAACCCAGTATGGTTGGCAAGAACTGTGGAACAAAGGCTTAAAGATCAATGGATTACTCTTTGGTATAGAAATCTTATGACAAAGTCTGTTTGTAGTAACTATGTATCTTTTAAGTGTATATTTGGCAGAGAGGAGTATTTAACTAAATTGAAGACCAAATCACGAATTGTTTTTGCTAAACTTAGGACAAACAATAATAGACTGCCAGTAACAGCAGGAAGATACCAAAATGTGCCCAGAGAGGAAAGACTTTGTGATCAATGTGATGGTGCAGCACTAGGGGATGACTACCATGTTGTCTTAGAGTGTAATAATCAGGCAATAAGTCAGCTCAGGCATGACTATATCCCAGAGTATTTCTGGACTAGACCAAGCAGAGAAACATTTATTACATTAATGCAGAGTAATAATGTTAACACATTAAATAGGATAGTATGTTTCCTGGATGTAATATTTAAAATATTCAGATGAAAATATGCTGTTATGTATCTGTAAGATGTATTATGTTGTTTGATATGGATAATGACTTGTTGGCAATTAAGGAGCTGTGCTCCATACTTCTGTTGAAGTCTGAGCAATAAACCTTATTCAATTCAAATTCAATTCAATTCACACACACACATACACACACGTCATGTCACATCACAAACAAGATATGTGTTTATTTCTTGTGATATTTTCAGTGCTGTTTCCACATTTGTTAAGTCCGATTTTATCTCATCTTTATTTCGTGCTATTGGCATTGTGTGTGTGTGTGTGTGTGTGTGTGTGTGTGTGTGTGTGTGTGGTGTGTGTGTGTGGTGTGTGTGTGTGTGTGTGTGTGTGTGTGTGTGTGTGTGTGTGTGTGTGTGTGGTGTTGTGTGTGTATGTGTGTGTGTGTGTGTGTGCGTGGCGCGCGTGGTGTGTGTGTGTGGTGTGTGTGTGTGTGTGTGTGTGTGTTGTGTGTGTGTGTGTGTGTGTGTGTGTGTGTGTGTGTGTGTGTGTGTGCCCTGTTCTTTCCCTGCTCGGCATTATCACAGTACCACAAAAAGACATACTCATCGTTCCCCCAAAAACGATAATCAAAATTAAAAACATCAGGTTGGAAGGGCGACATAAATTTAACCCATCAAGACATGAGATAACACCGGATCCTTTACTCAAGAATATAACACCACCTCAAGAGGTTTCTAACACTACTTGCAAGGAAATGAACCGCATATAATGGGTACCTTATTTCATTGCATATATTCCTCTCCTTGAAAGCCATACCATTTCAGGATCTTATAATCATGTGGTTTTCTTCCTCGCTAACGTTTCTGAAAAGTAAACCAAATACGTAGTGGATAATACATTGTCATATACTTATCACTGTGTATACATCCTACCACACATAAGAAACACACCTACACGAATACCTAGGCCGAATATCCTTCACCAGCGTGCCTTTATCTTCCCCAATAATATGAAAACTGACTCCAGATTCGTGTTCAGCATGCCCGATAAATGCTAGGAACAAATTTTCAAGCAAATTTTCTTCAAAAAATATTGCAAATTTTGCAAGGGGTATAAATAGAAACTTCTAATCGTTGTAACTGAAAACTGACTCCAGATTCGTGTTTAACATGCCCGATAGCTGCTAGGAACAAATTTTCAAGCAAATCTATTTTTTATTCCTTGATTTTTTTTGGAAATCACGTTTTTTTCAATAACTAAAAAACTAGGGCAGATAAGTACAAGAATTATAGAGAAATAAATATGAAGTAGATCAAGGGCTATCATTTGGCGTAAAGCAAAAAAATATTGATTGGTAAATAACGAGAAAATAGCATATTCGTACATTTATACAAAATACCAATTTTCTCAACAACCATGAGGTATTTTGACAAGCCAATCACTGCATCATGTAGAACACCTCAAGATTAACCTTTGTTAATTCGATACGTTTTCTTCTACGACTCATAGTTTTACGGCAAAATAACAAAAACCTGATTTTCGTCAATTTTGGAATATTTTTGAGCAGCCTGAAATCCAAAAGTTATTTTTTCGCTAGATAATTGGAAAGGTCGGAGATAAAATTGTAAATCCATCCATTTACAATAACATTTGATGGGTAAGTGTTGTTGTGTGAAAAACAAGTTGTGAACTGAACGCATTATAGTAAATACAAGCCCTTAATGAGTAATTAGCGTAATGAGTTAATTGGCTGGAACGTGGCTCGCTACCGCGTTCCAGCCGCAAGTACTGAGCCAAAAGCAAAGGGGCCAGAGGCTGGACGCCTATACTTGATAGAAGTTTATTTTTAGCTTGTATGAATATGTACTAGTATCTATGTTTCCATAAACTTTCCACTTTTTTCATCTCTCTCTCTCTCTCTCTCTCTCTCTCTCTCTCTCTCTCTCTCTCTCTCTCTCTCTCTCTCTCTCTCTCTCTCTCTCTCTCTCTCTCTCTCTCTCTCTCTCTCTCTCTCTAATTGATAGCTATAGCCTGTAAGAAACATTTTCACTTCCCTTTTCAACACGGCAGATGCATTTCCTAACCTGTTATTATTTTTTTATACATCTGTAATGTCCTGATCCTTTCATCTTTCACTTCGCCCTTTAACTACACCGAGATTCTACTACACCAACGACGTGCTTCTCTTCCCACCAATTAGCACGCAATCAAACTGAATTTTACACAACTCTCTATCCCTTGCCACTATTTTTCATCAAACTTCGTAATTACACACTCACCATTCATCCCTCTCATTTCGCTCACACCCATGACGAGAGAAAGTCCCTCTGTCACTTATTACAAACTGCTATATTATATAAGCTATGCTAAAATATAAATCTAAAGTGCGGGTAAGGAAAAGGCACTACTCCTATATAGAGAAAATACTGTTTTAAAATAAGTTACATAAAAGGATAAATGTAGTTTAGAACGATATATGGCATAAAATGATATTCAAATCAATCCTTGCATATACCAAGCGATAGTTTGTGATAAGTTCGTCGTCGGTGCATTCGTTGAGGACGTTCCTGCGCTGGCCAAACCTTCTCAGCTGACGGCTGCGTTGGTGTTGATCGGTCTTTTTAATGCCTAAGTTAAGACAAATCACTTATCAAACATATTAAGGATTTTTGGTCTTTGATACAATCTTGCGACAAAATCACGGTTTTTAATAGGGTTAATAGATCTCCTGAACGCCTTCTTCAGGCCGGCGCAACACCCACACTTGGCTTTCTTCTGGTACCGGAGTAATTTATTTTTGTTTTAGACACGTTACATAGCTACTATTAATTATTACTGAATCACGGTTGTGTCGCCCCTCACGGTGCCGTGGTGGCGGTGGCGGTTGCAGTGGCAGCGGCAGTGGTTCTGGCAACCCCTGTGGTCGTGGCAGTGGTTGTCGTGACAGTGGCAGGGCGAACACTTCTTGCGGGGCGATGTTGCTGCCGCTGTTGTTGGTGTTGCCGCCACTGCTGACGCTATTGACGCTGTTGTTGCCACTGTTGACGCTGCTGTTGCCACTGCAGCCGCTGTTGTCGCTGCTGTTCCCGCCGCTGCTGCGCCACCTGCAGACGAGTGGCGATGGTGTCCTTGACGGCCGCCACCTGGGCTGGCGGGCCCCTGATGGTGACGGTCTTGGTGGTGGTGTCGGTGGGGGGCGGCACCGTCACCCTCACGCCAGGGTATTCCTGCGCCAGCTTCAGGAGCGCCGCGCCGCCAGGACCCACCACGTGGCGCCTCAGGTCCGTGGCAACCTCCACCACCGCCACGCACGCCGCTTGCCTCTGCCGCCGACGTTCGGCGGCCTCGCGAGTCTTGGCCTCGATGTCCTGCAGGTGCCGCGTCAGCTCCTTGGCGGCAGCGGACACCTGGCTCTTGAGGCCCTGCAGCACCACCTCCTGCGACAGAGTGTCGTGAGGGGGAGGCACGCGCACTGCCAACGACGGGTATTTTTGACACAACTTGTCCACCGTC
The DNA here is from genome assembly GCA_016584305.1 of Chionoecetes opilio. Classification (NCBI taxonomy): domain Eukaryota; kingdom Metazoa; phylum Arthropoda; class Malacostraca; order Decapoda; family Majidae; genus Chionoecetes; species Chionoecetes opilio. The sequence continues at coordinate 268,453 of JACEEZ010025877.1, read as the reverse complement.
TCGCCGCGCGGGCCGATCACGTGTCGGCGCATGTTTGGGGGCACGACAAGGACCGCGTCCACTGTGTCTTCTAGCCACGACTGCCCCACCGCGTCCCGGGGGACGTGTGGGGGAGGGACGGGGGCGCGGCGCCGCCTCCTGCCCTTGGCCTTGACTGTCGTGACCTCCGGGGCGGCGATGTCCTCCGGGGCGGCGTTGGCCTCCGAAATGGTGGCCTGCACGACCTTAGCCGGCTGCTTTTCAACACTGACCTTTTCAACAGTTTTCTTCTGCTTCTTGCGGCAGACGACTTGCCAACCGAGGCCGTCGTCTTGTTCTTTGTCGTCACGAACACGGCGGCGGCGGCGACGCACCTTCTTGCGCTGCGGCTGCTGGACGTGAGTCCCGGGAAGGTGGTCGCCGTTGTCCACGGATTCCATCAACGCTTGAGGCTCCAACGCTGCCTCTTGTGGGGCGTCGAGGAGCGGTTCAGGAAGGCAGGTTTCCTGCAGCACCACCAGGCAGGGCTCGGACAGAACCTCCGCACTGTGCTCCTGGTGGTGGTTCGAGTGCTCCTCCGGCAGGGAGGGCGATCCCTGCTGCTCCGTCTTGACGTTGAGCACGAGCACCTCGACGCTTTCCACGGCGTCTTTGCGGCGTCTGTTGCCGCAGCCGCAGCACTTCCTGCGGCACAGCTTGGCGAGGGTCCTGAACGCCTTCTTCAAGCCGGCGCAACACCCACACTTAGCTTCCTTGGCTTCCTGGGTCTCTTCAGTAACACGCTTCTCTTCAGTCTTGGGAGTCATGACCTAGACTTTCTATACCAACCAGTGTACGCAGGTCCCCAATAATAAAAATTCCCTACAAACAGTTTGGAGTTAGCAAATAGGAACAAATCCTTTTTTGGCACACACTCATCATCACACACATCTTCACTACTAGTGTTTCTAACTCCAAGCTCACGCTGATTGGCTACTACAGTGTCTGCCTAGATCCAAGCTGGCGTCAGTAAGTGTCCCGGGGTTCCAATATGCTCAACTCCAACCTCGCGTCAAGGGGCCTCTCACGCCACCGCCATCATCATCATCATCAGCATCACCACATTATTGCCCTATACTCATGCAGCACTGAACGCATCCTTCCCCAGTGCAATACAGGACAATATTCCCAAGGTGTTATTCTCTCTCTCTCTCTCTCTCTCTCTCTCTCTCTCTCTCTCTCTCTCTCTCTCTCTCTCTCTCTCTCTCTCTCTCTCTCTCTCTCTCTCTCTCTCTCTCTCTCTCTCTCTCTCTCTACTACTGCTTCTTCATTTTTTTTCCCCTTTTTTGTTGTCATTATTAAAAATTTTGTTATTATTATTACTTCTATCATTATCATTAGTAGTAGCAGTAGTAGTAGTCATGCTAGGGCAAATATTGAGTAGATGAATATTATATGTAAATAAGATAGGCTGAGGAATAGTTTAACAGCAGTAGCTCCTTTATAATAGCAGTGATATTATAATATCAATTGCACGGCCAGTGACGTATACTTTTGTGTGACCAGTTTGTACCTGTCCTCTGGCGTCTGTGTGATAAATTAAACAGAGAGAGAGAGAGAGAGAGAGAGAGAGAGAGAGAGAGAGAGAGAGAGAGAGAGAGAGAGAGAGAGAGAGAGAGAGAGAGAGAGAGAGAGAGAGAGAGAGAGAGAGAGAGAGAGAGAGAGAGAGAGAGAGAGAGAGAGAGAGAAAATAGCCCCGTTTCTAGCACAGTATCTTAGTGGAGTGGAAAGTACTGTTCTTTGTATAGGTGAATACAAGTGCTTGTGGGCCCTTCGGACCCAGGTATTAATGTTTGTAGTAGTATACGTATATTAGACAACATGTGATTGCAAACTCCGATCGTGTTGTTGCTGTCGTTGGTCACTGGTCAAAGTGCCTCGGGGTAGACCACGTTCCGTGTGATTCCAACCCTTTGTGTTCCGTGTGATTCCAGCACACACAAACTCACACACGCACACAAACGTCCATGAGTTTACTGAGTTTGTGGAATGCGGCAAGATGTTACTGCAGAGTTTTTCATGTAATCTAATACTCCTAAAGTGTTTTTAGCCCAAAAGCCCCTTCAAAATGATTCAATCGACATGGAACCAAGCCGCTTACCACCTACGATTTATTTGCGATTTTTTTTAGCCTACTCTCATCAAAATTGAATTTACAGTTTCGGCTACCCAAAACAGACAGACAGACAGACACACACACACACACACACGGCTACTCCTATAGTATATTAGATATAAGTTTATAATTCAGAAACCGTTCATGATAGGTCAGTGTTATGCAGAGACCAGTGTTGCCACCTCAGTGCAGGGGAAGGGACTAACTCTATATGATTTTCACGCATAAGTAATATATCATACTTCTAATTTAAAGCAGTTTTACTTTGAAAATCGCAAGTTAGACTGAACCTAAGAACAAAGAATAGAAATTGCAACCCAGCATATTTTATTAACATCTACATACATACATACATACATACATACATACATACATACATACATACATACATACATACATACATACATACATACATACATACATACATACATACATACATCTACATACATACATACATACATACAAACATACAACATACATACAACATACATACATAAACATACATACATACAATACATACATACATACTACATACATACATACATAATACATAACATACTACATACAACATACATACAATACATACATACATACATACAACATACATACATACATACATACAATACATACATACATACATACATACATACAATACATACATATACATACATACATACAACATACAATACATACATACATACATACAACATACATACATACAACTAACATCACATACATAATACATAATACATACTACATACATACATACATACATACATACATACATACATACATACATACATACATACATACATACATACCATACATACAATACATACATACATACATACATACATACATACATACATACATACATACATACATACATCTACAACATACATACATACATACATACATACATACATACATACATACATACAACATACAACATACATACAACATACATACATACATACATACAACAACATACATCATACATAAAACATACATACATACAACATACATACATACTACATACATACATACATACATACAACATCATACACACATACATACAATACACATACATACAATACATACATACATACATACATACATACATACATACATACATACATACAATACATACATACATACTACATACATTACATAATACATTACATACAACATACATACATACAATACATACATACATACATACATACATACATACATACATACATACATACAACATACATACATACACAATCATACATACATACATACAATCATACATATACATACACTTACATACATACAACATACTACATACATACATACATACATACTACATACATATACATACATACAACTACATACATCTACAACATACATACATACTAATACATACATACATACATACATACATACATACATACATACTACTACATACATTACATACATACATACTCATCATACATACTCAACATACAATACATACTTCATACATCAACATCATCATACACTGCATCTCACATCTATACCATAATACATCTAATACATGCTACATACAACATCAATACTAACTCCTACACAGACTCATCTCATATACATATCCCTTCGACATCTCAGTCACATACTACTCTTAAAACATTCGACGTCCAACATACCTACGTGAATTCCAACTATCGATTCTTTTCCAACTTCTATAACATGGATTTCACTATTTTTTTCTTGACCCCAAAATTTTACAATGCCTTTTTTTTTTTTTTTACCATGGCCTTACGCACTCATTAACCCCTTGAGGCCCAGAACGTATTTCCATTGTAATTTGGGTTCCATTCGACGATTTTTAGTGAATATAAGCAATATCTTATAGATGTGACCTGTTTAGTATCCTTGTAGACTAACTAATTTGGCATATTAAGCTACTTTTCGTAATTTCATGGCTAACAACAGACGATCTTTATAGCAAATGAAAGATCTGGGCGTGAAGGTGTGAATGTGAAGTCTGTAACTTACGCATGGAATAATCACTGAAAAATATTCCTAGGGTCACTTCTTAGGGTCTTTGCCATGTTTCTGTGGCATAGTTCGCCTAAAAATGCCCTCAAAGGATAGGCAAAGATTCACCATGCGTCTCTGCTCCGGTGCAACCCTCAGGTAAAACCCATTCAAGCTTAAATTTTTCCGTCTATGGAGATTTAAGTTTACAGGAATGGAGCAAGGGAGAAGGGGAAAGAGGGGGTAAAAAGGAGGGTGATAGACGATAAAGGAAAGAGAGGGAGAGAAAGGAAGGAAGGGGAATGGAAGGGGAAAAGGATAAGAGTGTACCACGAGGAAGAAAGGAAAAAAATATAGCAGTTCGTTCGGTGAGAAGGAAAAAAAGGGGAGAAAGAATTTGGGGTGAAGGGAAAAATATGATTATGATGATGACGATGATGATGGGAATAAAAGAAGAAATGGAGGCAGAGAAAGGAATGGAAGGGAGAAAAGGACACGGAAAAGAAAAAAAGATAGATTTGAGGTGGTGTATAGGGGAAAAGATGAAGAGGAAGAGAGGAATAAATCAAAGGTTGATTGTAAAGTGTTGAAGAATATTTCGATTGCATGAGTGAGTGGAAGGGAGCAGAGAGAGAGCGAGAGAGAGAGAGAGAGAGAGAGAGAGAGAGAGAGAGAGAGAGAGAGAGAGAGAGAGAGAGAGAGAGAGAGAGAGAGAGAGAGAGAGAGAGAGAGAGAGAGAGAGAGAGAGAGAGAGAAGAGAGAGAAGAAGAGAGAGAAAAGAGACAGACACAAATATAGAGAGACAGACAGACAGACACAAATATAGAGAGACAGACAGACAGACACAAATATAGAGACAGACAGACAGACAGAGACAGAGACAAATATAGAGACAGAGAGACAGACACAAATATAGAGAGACAGACAGACAGACACAAATATAGAGAGACAGACAGACAGACACAAATATAGAGAGACAGACAGACAGACACAAATATAGAGAGACAGAACAGTAAGAACAGAAGACGACAAATATAGAGAGACAGACAGACCAGAGACAGAGACAAATATAGAGGACAGACGAGACAGACACAAATATAGAGAGACAGACAGACAGACAAGACAAAATATAGAGAGACAGACAGACAGACACAAATATAGAGGACAGACAGACAGACACAAATATAGAGAGACAGACAGACAGACACAAATATAGAGAGACAGACAGACAGACACAAATATAGAGAGACAGACAGACAGAGACAGAGACAAATATAGAGAGACAGACAGACAGACACAAATATAGAGAGACAGACAGACAGAGACAAATATAGAGAGACAGACAGACAGACACAAATAAGAAGACGACAGACAGACAAATATAGAGAGACAGACAGACAGACACAAATATAGAGAACAGACAGACAAAGAGACAGAGCACAAATATAGAGACAGACAGACAGACACAAATATAGAGAGACAGACGAAGACAATGAGAGAGACAGAGACAAATATAGAGAGACAGAGAGACAGACACAAATATAGAGAGACAGACAGACAGACACAAATATAGAGAGACAGACAGACAGACACAAATATAGAGACAGACAGACAGACACAAATATAGAGACAGACAGACAGACACAAATATAGAGAGACAGACAGACAGAGACAGAGACAAATATAGAGACAGACAGACAGAGACAGAGACAAATATAGAGAAGCAGAGAGACAGACACAAATATAGAGAGACAGACAGACAAGAACAGACAAATATAGAGAGACAGACAGACAGAGACAAAATTAGAGAGACATGACAGGACAGAGACACAAATATAGAGACAGACAGACAGACACAAATATAGGAGACAGACAGACAGACAAACAAATATAGAGAGACAGACAGACAAGACAGAGACAAATATAGAGAGACAGACAGACAGAACACAAATATAGAGAGACAGACAGACAGAACACAAATATAGAGACAGAGAGACAGACACAAATATAGAGACAGACAGACAGACACAAATATAGAGAGACAGACAGACAGAGACAAATATAGAGACAGACAGACAGACACAAATATAGAGAGACAGACAGACAGAGACAGAGACAAATATAGAGAGACAGACAGACTATGAGACAGAAGCGACAAATATAGAGAGACAGACAGAACACAAGAGACAGAGACAAAATATAGAGAGACAGAGACAGACAGACGACAGACACAAATATAGAGAGACAGACAGACAGAGACACAAATATAGAGAGACAGACAGACAGAGACACAAATATAGAGAGACAGACAGACAGACACAAATATAAGCAGACAGACGACAGACAGACAGAAGAGACAAAATATAGAGAGACAGACAGACAACAAATATAGAGAGACAGACAGACAGACAAATATAGAGAGACAGACAGACAGACACAAATATAGAGAGACAGACAGACAGACACAAATATAGAGAGACAGACAGACAGACACAAATATAGAGAGACAGACAGACAGACACAAATATAGAGAGACAGACAGACAGACACAAATATAGAGAGACAGACAGACCAGAGACAGACAGACACAAATATAGAGAGACAGACAGACAGACACAAATATAGAGAGACAGACAGACAGACACAAATATAGAGAGACAGACAGACAGACACAAATATAGAGAGACAGACAGACAGAGACAGAGACAAATATAGAGAGACAGACACAAATATAGAGAGACAGACAGACAAGACACAATATAGAGAGACAGACAGACAAGACAGACAAATATAGAGAGACAGACACAGACAGACAGAGACAAATATAGAGAGACAGACAACAGGACAAAGAGACAGACGACAAAATATAGAGAGACAGAGACAGACAGGAGACAGACACAAATATAGAGAGACAGACAGACACAGACACAAATATAGAGAGACAGACAGACAGAGCAGAGACAAATATAGAGAGACAGACAGACAGAACAGCAAATATAGAGAGACAGACAGAGACAGACAGACAAATATAGAAGAGAGACAGACAGACAATGAGAACAACAAATATAGAGAGACAGAGACAGACAGAGACACAAATATAGAGAGACAGACAGACAGACAGAACAAATATAGAGAGACAGACAGACAGAGGACACAAACTATAAGAGAGACAGACAGACAGAGACACAAATATAGAGAGACAGACAGACAGACACAAATATAGAGAGACAGACAGACAGAGACACAAATATAGAGAGACAGACAGACAGAGACACAAATATAGAGAGACAGACAGACAGAGACACAAATATAGAGAGACAGACAGACAGACACAGAGACAAATATAGAGAGACAGACACAAATATAGAGAGGACAGACAGACAGAGACAAATATAGAGAGACAGACAGACAGACACAAATATAGAGAGACGACAGACAACAAATATAGAGAGACAGACAGACAGACAGACACAAAGAGAAGACAGACAAAATATAGAGAGACAGACACAGAAAAAAGAGAGACAAGAAGACAAAATATAGAGAGACAGACAGACGACAAATATAGAGAGACAGACAGACAGACAGAGACAAATATAGAGACAGAGAGACAGAGACAAATATAGAGAGACAGACAGACAGACAGAGACAAATATAGAGACAGAGAGACAGAGACAAATATAGAGACAGACACACAGAGACAAATATAGAGAGACAGACAGACAGAGACAGAGACAAATATAGAGACAGAGAGACAGAGACAAATATAGAGAGACAGACAGACAGAGACAGAGACAAATATAAAGAGACAGACAGACAGAGACAGAGACAAATATAGAGACAGAGAGACAGAGACAAATATAGAGAGACAGACAGAGACAGAGACAAATATAGAGACAGACAGACAGACACAAATATAGAGAGACAGACAGACAGAGACAGAGACAAATATAGAGAGACAGACAGACAGAGACAGAGACAAATATAGAGAGACAGACAGACAGAGACAGAGACAAATATAGAGAGACAGACAGACAGAGACAGAGACAAATATAGAGAGACAGACAGACAGAGACAGAGACAAATATAGAGAGACAGACAGACAGAGACAGAGACAAATATAGAGAGACAGACAGACAGAGACAGAAACAAATATAGAGAGACAGACAGACAGAGACAGAGACAAATATAGAGAGACAGACAGACAGAGACAGAGACAAATATAGAGAGACAGAAAGAGAGAGACACACAGAGATATAGATACACAGTAACTATCAAACAACCAAGTTTTCTTCAATCCTGTGGGGAAAGTCAGGATTTTTACGCCCCGGTACAATAACTGTGCAAACTGATACTAACTGCAAAAACAAACTGGCGGAACAGAGGGAGATACGGGAGTGGCAGAAGGCAATACAATGAATGTGTGAGTGTGTGGTGTGTGTGTGTGTGTGGTGTGTGGTGTGTGGTGTGTGTGGTGTGTGGTGTGTGTGGTGTGTGTGGTGTGTGTGTGGTGTGTGTGTTGTGTGTGTGTGATGTGTGGTGTGTGTGCGTGTGGTGTGTGTGTGTGATGTGTGTGTGTGGTGTGTGTGTTGTGTGTGGTGTGTGTGTGTGTGTGGTGTGTGGTGTGTGTGGTGTGTGTGGTGTGTGTGGTGTGTGTGGGGTGTGGTGTGTGTGGTGTGTGTGGTGTGTGTGTGGTGTGTGTGTGTGTGGTGTGTGTGTGTGTGTGGTGTGTGTGGTGTGGTGTGTGTGGGGGGGGGGTGTGGTGGTGTGGTGTGTGTGTGTGTGTGTGTGTGTGTGTGTGTGTGTGTGTGTGTGTGGTGTGTGAGATGTGCCAAAAAACACGACATTTCAAAGTACTGGAGAGCATATACAGTACATGCAGGATTCCTAGAAGCTATAATCTGGTCTCTCGAGTTTTTGGATATCACGGTCGCATTCTTTTTCTTCTTGTGACTTTATGATGCGAAGTTTAGTTATAGTCTATTTTTTTTAACAAGGCAAAAAATTCATTCTATTTGAAGGTCTCATGCTTAAAATGATGCCTCTGTTTACCTGATAATATGGTTAACTATGATAAAATACAGCTGAAATGTAGAAGAAGCGTAGTATTCCCTTATCCTGGCATCAAATATCAGTCAGTAAGCAGCAAGGGGGCAGGATTTTTTGCCTTGTTAAAAAAAGTAGACTATAGAGAGCAGCACTATTTCTTCAAACTTGATGGTGAAAGAAACGTTGTATGCGAAGTTTGAAGTTTATGAAATGATATGGTATGTTATTTGTTAATTTTCTGACGTATGGTATATTTGCATTGAAGTATATAAAAGAAAGAGGAAAAAAAAGCTATAATCTTAAAGTAAATTCTCAAAACGTTAAGATTTTATTATTTGAACAGAAAATAAGTCACTTTCAAATGACTTTCTTGTTTATATTTACTCTAGACACAATTTTTGAGTGATATATATAATGCATGGCAAGTTTCCATTTATTTTTTCATTGATGTAGTAATAGAACACATGTTTTTGAGTGACCCGATCAAAACAAAAACTGTAGCCATGTTTTTCACGCGATGTATTTATAAACTCAGCACTCTCACATGCAACAAATATGAGTTTGCATTTTTTTATATTCATGATGCAAAAAGGAAAACATGGAAGTGAAAATAATTATTAGACATACACTAAAATTCCACTAAAAGCATCTATCGTAGGCGAGTTATTCACAGTTGCTACCACTCAATGTTATTCACTGACACCGGAATGTAAAAAATAATATAAAAATGAAAATAATAATATTATAGACCATACTATGCTATGAAGACATTCCACTAACAAGCATCTCATCGTAGGCGAGTTATTTCTCACCGAGTTGGCATCCACCCCCCAATGTTGTTAGTCAGCTGGAACCGTGGAGTCGAAATGAATAATAAAAAATAACAAAATACACGCCCTGTTAAGACCCGGAGTACTGTATATCTTTTAAGCCTCCGTTATCTCTCACCTATCCTAATCTCTCCCGTGCCTCGCCAGTGTTCACCAGTCATCAGTCTCGGCTTTCATCGCCTTTTATAAATGGATTCTTCTGAGAGGCAGACAGTTAGAGCTCAACCACTGTACCACCAACAACTGCTCTCTCCAATAAACCAACCATCAACCCTGGGTGTCTGTTTATCAACCATGTAGAGACAAGGTCACTACAGTACTTTTTTTTTTTTTACGTTGGAGCCTATAGCGCCTGTAGGCTATTTTATTTTTACTCTGCCTTGGTAAGGCAACAATAAAACGCGTCATTAGGTACTTGTGTGTTGCCTATGTAATCAAAACGTTATGTGAATTAAACTGCAGTGAAAGAGAGAGGAATACAAAGAATGATTGCTCTGTGTAGGGGGGGGTTACCTGATTTTTTGTTTCTGGTTAAAACAACATGTACGTATATAAACCAACGCCTGGAACAAAATGACAGAAAAGTACGTCGTATATTAACAAACACCTGGAACAAAATGACAGAAAAGTAAGAATATTAACAAACGCCTGGAACAAAATGACAGAAAAGTACGATATTAACAAACCGCTTGAACTATACATTGACAAAAAATACGATTTAACCAAACGCTTGAACGAAAAGAAATGACCAAATAGTTATAACAACGCATATGAACAAAATGACAGAAAAGTACGAATTTAACAAGTTGAAGCTAAGTGACAGAAAGACGAATATTAAAATACGTTGGCAAAAGGACGTAAAAGTACGGCATAACAAAAGCTTACAAAAATTAAGAAAACGTCGCTGATTACGAAGCTGGAATAAATGTGACGGCAAGTACGGGTATTGAAGCGTGGACTGATGGACAGATGAAGACGTAATTATACAACGCTTGGACAAAGAAGAAAATGTGTCGTATTTACAACGCCTGGTACGTAAATGTTGAGGAAGTCGTATTGTAGTCTTGTGAGCAATGACGTATAAGGTGACGATTTACTAACGCTTTGGGGGACTGTGCAGAGGTAGTTTTTTATACATAGCTTGTAATAAATGACAGAAATACGAATATGACCACAACCTTCGAACAAAATTGTACGAAATAGTATCTATAAAGTTGAAGCGCCTGTGGTATCAAGTGAGTGGAGCTGTAAAGTGGGTTCGATTTTAGTGCTAGTACGTTGGGTAGTGAAATGTCAGTATGTCGAGTAGTTCAAACGCGTGTGGACGAATTTGGACAGGAATGTTGTACGGATGTTAAGCGGCTGGTAAATGATGACAGATAGTATTGTTTGTATAAGTCGTTGGTAGCAAATGCAGAAGTACCGATATTACCAAACCGTCTTGCGAACAAATGACCCTAAGTAGTATATTACACAGCTTTGCAACAAATTTACTGAATAGAGGCGATGATTATTACAACGCCTGGAACCAAAAACAGTAATACGTTGATTAACAACGCTTGGACAAAATGAGAAAAGTACGAATATTAACAAACGCTTGGAACAAAATGACAGAAAAGTACGTATATTAACAAACGCCTGGAACAAAATGACAGAAAAGTACGAATATTAACAAACGCTTGGAACAAAATGACAGAAAAGTACGAATATTAACAAACGCTTGGAACAAAATGACAGAAAAGTACGAATATTAACAAACGCTTGGAACAAAATGACAGAAAAGTACGAATATTAACAAACGCCTGGAACAAAATGACAGAAAAGTACGTAGTATATTAACAAACGCTTGGAACAAAATGACAGAAAAGTATGTAGTATATCAACAAACGCCTGGAACAAAATGACAGAAAAGTACGAATATTAACAAACGTCTGGAACAAAATGACAGAAAAGTACGTGTATTAATTAACCCCTTCACGCCCATATCTTTCCTTTGCTATAAAAAATATCTGTTGTTAGCCATAAAATTACGAAAAAGTAACTTGATATACCAAATTAGTTAGTCGACAAGAATACTAAACAAATCATATCTATAAACTATTGCTTGTATCTATTAAAGTGTCTAATGGTAGTCAAATTAGGACAATGAAAATTACGTTCTGGGCCTCAAGGGGTTAACATTGGCCCTGAACAAAATTACAGAAAAGTCTAAATCAACCTCGCGGAGTGGACGTGATGATGAGGTGTGGGTGCTGGATGGGGTGTGAGTGCGTGGTGGCTTTGGCGGGAACAGTGATGGACGGTGACATTATACAGCGAGAGGGAGAGGAAGAAAAGTGTGTGTGTGTGTGTGTGTGTCTCTCTGTGTGTGTGTGTGTGTGTGTGTGTGTCTGTGTGTGTGTGTGTGTGTGTGTGCGTATGTGTGTGTGTGTGTGTGTGTGTGTGTATTCATCTAGTTGTATTTTACAGGGCATGAGCTACACTCGTATGGCCCCGTCTCCATATCTACATTTTTGTATCATTCATCCTTAGTGTGTGTGTGTGTGTGTGTGTGTGTGTGTGTGTGTGTGTGTGTGTGTGTGTGTGTGTGTGTGTGTGTGTGTGTGTGTGTGTGTGTGTGTGTGTGTGTGTGTGTGTGTGTGTGTGTGTATCCCGGTAACCCAAACCTCTTCACTCTCTCCTTGTAGCCCCTTTAGTATATTCTTACACTGTTTACATAACAAGATTATACTTGAATAGAGGCTGTGATGGAGTGTGTACGTACCTCCCTTGGTAGATCCCAACACTTGTTTGCATTAGATTACGTTGAATGGCGCGCTATGATGGAGGAGAGACGAGCGGTTGTGGTGATAGTGGTGGTCGTGTCTCTCTCGTTGGCTTCGGTCCGTGTAAGCTTCTTTTTTTTACAACAGAAAGGCCAAGGGCAAAAAAAAGAGGTAACAAAAAGGCCGCTAAGTTGCCAGTCCCATAAAGAAGACAGTCAGAGAATATAAAAATGGGTGATGGGGCACTTGAGTTCAGGAGGTGTCTTGTTACTCCTCTCTTGAATATATTGAAGTCGTAGTAAGGAGGAAAAATATAAACAGAAAGAAAGTTCCAGAGTTTACTAGTGATGAAAGAGTAAAGATACTGATTAACTCTTGCATTAGGAAGATGGACAGTGAAGGGGATGAAAGAGTGAATGATGAAAGGATGATGATGAGTGAAGGTTGAAAGATAGTGGCGATGGTATAAGTTTTTGAGAGTTAAAACGATGCTGGGGTTTATAGTGGACGGTGTTATCATGTGTTGGTGACTCAATAGTTATCAAAATAAGAACATAAGAACATAAGGAAGCTACAAGAGGTTGTGAGACCTACACGTGGTAGTTCCTGTTACTTAACACTACCTACATCCACCTTTCATCGCCATCCATGAATTTATCCAGCCTCCTTTTAAAACTCCCTTTTGACTCCGCACTAACCATCTGATGACTGAGTCCATTCCAATCAACCACCACCCTATTTGTGAACCAGTTTATCCCAATTTTTTTTTCTACGCTTTTCCAGCTTGAATCCGTCACTTCTTTGTTTACTTCCTGATTGTTTACTTACTTTACTTTGTTTACTTCATAATTACTAGCCGTAAAAATAGAGAAGGAAAAGGCGTGAGAGGGTGTAAAGGATGGTGATCTGATTATGGTGATGATGTAACATATGCTTAGTGGTGAGAATGAATTATCTAACTTTTTAAATAGTCAATGAATGAATTAACAAACCTAGAAGGGATGTCCCCTATTCCAAATTTATGAGAAAAAAGAAGGTATGAAATATGAGCGAATGTGGAACCAACAAAGAGAGAGAGAGAGAGAGAGAGAGAGAGAGAGAGAGAGAGAGAGAGAGAGAGAGAGAGAGAGAGAGAGAGAGAGAGAGAGAGAGAGAGAGAGAGAGAGAGAGAGAGAGAGAGAGAAGAGAGAGAGAGAGAGAGAGAGAGAGAGAGAGAGAGGAGAGATATGGAATCAAGTAAGGACCAAGTATTTCAATAATGGAATTTACTAATGGTAGAGAGGGTAGACCTCTCAACCTCAGTAATGGCTTTATTCTGTTCCTCTCAGTCCGTTCACAGCTCCATGGAGACGCTATGCCCTAAAGCTGAACATTAACCTCGGTATCCGGTAAATTGCTCGAAAAATAATTTCTCGAACTACCAATTGCTCGAAAGGCAGATTGCTCGAAAATAGTGGTTTAATGAAGAATATTCAAAACTGAGATTAAAAAACCACAATTTTATTATTGTTAAATGAACAGATAAAATTAAGAAAGGGTACATTTCTATTATACAACAGTTCTTAAATATTCTTCTACTTTGTTTGTTTCGTCATAGTTTAAAATAAGAACGGTTACATTTTTATTATTTTTGTTGTTCTTCATACTTAAAAAATAAAAAAAAAAAAATGTGTTATTGTTAATATTTACTCTATTAGTATGAAATATTGTATGCAACAGTTCTTAAATATTCTTCTACATTGCTTGTTTCGTCATAGTTTGATACAATATTCTTTAATCGCATTGCACAGTCACGGTACTTTTTTCTGCCCCCAGCTGTACTCACTCCTCCCACATGTTGTTCTATTCGCAATTCTTGTAAACTTTGTTCTCTCTTTAGTCCATCTATAAACTTCCAAATAGACGGATGACGAGCACTTATTTGATGTGCAAAACTGTTGTGCCACCCTTCAATTGCATTGTTTGTTTTCGCCATTCCTTCTACAACATTATCGAAACAGTTCCACATTTCATGTTTAAACAAAGGAGCACGTCTACGGCTGCGTCTATACGGCCGCCCAATCCACGTGTCTTCAATATAATCCACTACTCTTTGAAGTTCATCCGGAAAAATTTCATTTTCAACTAGAAATTGAAATGTTTCCACAACATTGGGTACAGGTATAAATGCCAACGCAGATAAGAGACGAACTTTAAGAGCAAATTCAGCATTGGTGTCGTACATTACCCTAAGGCCACTTGCTTGAATTTTTCGATAAAGGCTTTGACTTTTTTTGAAAATTGATTTCGAGCAATTTACTTTCGAGCAATTGATAGTTCGAGAAATTATTTTTCGAGCAATTGATTTCGAACAATTTACTTTCGAGCAATTGCTTTCGAGAAATTTACCTAGATTCTTAGCCTCGCTGCGCAAGACTTTCTACTCATTTTCATCCCCATTCTGTCCATCTCCCTAATGCAAGAGTCAACCAGTATCTTCACTCTTTCAGCCCCTTCACTGGTAAACTCTGGAACTCTCTTTCTGTTTCTATTTTTCCTTCTTTCTACGACTTATTTTCGAATTTTTTCAAGAGAGGAGTAACAAGACACCTCCCGAGCTAAATTGGCCCACCCCTTTTTTTATAATTATTCTCTTACTGTCTTCTTTATAGGGACTGGCAACGGAACGGACTTTTTATTGTTTCTTTTGTTTTGCCCTTGGCCTTTGCCCTTGGCCAGTTCTTTGAGATGTTAACAAAAATATTTAAACCTACTTTTTTACTAGTTTTACTTTACTTTTTTTATTTTTTTATGTTTTTTTGTGGCGTCGGTAACCTTGCATTCGTCACATTTACCCTAGGAATTAAACAGCAAAACTAGTCTTATTTATACGATGTGAAAAACTAGTCTTAATCTAACGTTGTGAAAATTTCAAATACCTCGATTGTGGAGTATTTTCTGTACAATACAAGGATGTTTTACGATCTTTTGACATTCGTAATATATATTCTATACTGTATATAAGCTTTTGATATTATTTGCATTTGAAAACACTCGTATATCAATAGAAGAGAATGTCTATCAAACACACGCTGCGTTTAACCCTTGAGGCCCAGAACGTAATTTCCATTGTACTTTGGGTATACCATGACACGATTTTAGTTAATATAAGCAACGTGTTATAGATATGACCTGTTTAATATCCTTGTGCACTAGCTAATTTGGTATATTAAGCTATTTTTCAATATTTTATAGCTAACAACAGACGATTCTATATATTAATGGAAAGATCTGGGCCTGAAGGGGTTAAGAGTCTCAAAAAAACGTATGAAATGACCCAATTCCCTCCTGTCAACTAATAAAAAGTCTGAACCTTCCACATCTATAAAAAAAAAAATTCTTAAAGTGGGAGGGAGGAGAGGTAAACGTTCTGAGCGGCAAATTCCCATCAGCGCTCACCCTTACCTAACAGGAAATAAGGTTTTGATGGCGTTTGAGCAAGATGGATGAACGGCCCATAAGAGTAGCGTAAAGGCGGATGTTAAACGAGAGAATATTATGGCCGACAGAGAGAGAGAGAGAGAGAGAGAGAGAGAGAGAGAGAGAGAGAGAGAGAGAGAGAGAGAGAGAGAGAGAGAGAGAGAGAGAGAGAGAGAGAGACACAGACATAGACACAGACAGACAGAGAGACAGACAGAGAGAGAAGCAGTGAGGCAGAGAGACATAAACAGTAACAGAGAGACAGAGACACTAACAGAGAGACAGAGATACTAACAGAGAGACAGAGACAGACACTAACAGAGAGACAGAGACACTAACACAGAGACAGACACTAACAGAGAGACAGAGACACTAACAGAGAGACAGAGACACTAACAGAGAGACAGAGACACTAACAGAGGGACAGAAACAGTAACAGAGAGACAGACAATAACAGAGAGACAGAAACAGAGACACAGAGACAGAGACAGAGAAAGAGATAGAGAGAGAGAGACACCCACCCTCACACTCACATATTCAGAACGAGAGAGGAGGGTGACAAGGGTCGGCAAAGGGAGTCTGACATCGACGTATAGCTCATAGTTAGTTAGGTTAGTTAGTTAGGTTAGTTAGTTATTTAGTTAGTGAGGTTAGTTAGTTAGGTTAGTTAGTTAGGTTAGTTAGTTAGGTTAGTTAGTTAGGTTAGTTAGTTAGGTTAGTTAGTTAGGTTAGTTAGTTAGGTTAGTTAGTTAGGTTAGTTAGTTAGGTTAGTTAGTTAGGTTAGTTAGGTTAGTTAGTTAGGTTAGTTAGTTAGGTTAGTTAGTTAGGTTAGTTAGTTAGGTTAGTTAGTTAGGTTAGTTAGTTAGGTTAGTTAGTTAGGTTAGTTAGTTAGGTTAGTTAGTTAGGTTAGTTAGTTAGGTTAGTTAGTTAGGTTAGTTAGTTAGGTTAGTTAGTTAGGTTAGTTAGTTAGGTTAGTTAGTTAGGTTAGTTAGTTAGGTTAGTTCATCTCCAACTGTTGAAGGAGTTTGGGTGGAGGACTTCGGGTGTATGAAGCTAGAGGCAAGCAAACCCACCATTAGCCTGCTGTTGCCTCGCCTCAAGGCCTCAATACCACCTGCTCTAAACGTGTTGGAGGGAAAGGCAGATTTAAATAGAAAATAGGGAAAAACTGGTTCACAAATAGGGTGGTAAAGGATTGGAATGGACTCAGTCGTCATGTAGTTAGTGTGGAGTCAATAGGAAGCTTTAAAAGGAGGCTAGACAATTTCAGGGATGGGGATGAAAGGTGGATGTAGGTAGTATTAAGTAACAGGAACTACCCCGTGTAGGTCTTCCCAGCCTCTTGTAGCTTCCTTATTTTCTTATGTTCTTATGTTCTAATGATTTCTCCTGAGAGGTGTGGAGGCTTCGAGCGAATTGGTTGATGGTGGAAAGGAGAGGTGGGAAAATGATGTTAGAAAATGAGGGCTGAGGAAATTAAAGGTGATGAAATGTGGGATTATGAGAGAAGGAAGGAGGGAAGGAGGGATATATTCTGTTTTCTTAGTGTAGATAAATGCAAGTTGTTGATTTTCGTTGTCTTTTTTGCTATTATCATTCTCTCTCTCTCTCTCTCTCTCTCTCTCTCTCTCTCTCTCTCTCTCTCTCTCTCTCTCTCTCTCTCTCTCTCTCTCTCTCTCTCTCTCTCTCTCTCTCTCTCTCTCTCTCTCTCTCTCTCTCTCTCTCTCTCTCTCTCTCTCTCTCTCTCTCAAGTTACATCAATAGACATCTATACCTTTTGTTCGATGTTCAAACCACCACAATCTCTTCAGACGGAAAAAATACGATCAAAATGAAGCGGGAACAACACAAGGAAATTTACGCCTTGAACACTATTGGATTTGCCTTAAGGAAATTTGACGCTCCAGAAAGTATTAATGGAAATCCGTGAATAAGAGATAAGATAAGAATACTTAGTGATGATGGATTAAAGAAAAAGTGATGGATGGGTATCTGGCAACACTACTGACCTAACATGAGTGCCAAAGACAAAAAAAAGAACAGTTTGTGATAATAAAGTAATGATGTTGACGTCATTTCTTTTTAAACCAACGATCAATTTCTCTGTCATCTAAATTTCTTCCGCCTCATTATTCACAGGAAGGACGTGAGAGGCGAGAAAAATGTGGAAAAGTAGGATGAACAAGGATGTAAGGAAGAAATTAATGGAGGGAAA
>JACEEZ010025877.1:245000-247500 GCA_016584305.1 Chionoecetes opilio | reverse complement strand
ATATTTCCACGCCTGCGCCCGTTCATCGAGGGCGGCGTGAGCCCTGACGGAGGCCACCCGACGTGCCTCGGGTGTCGCGAGGATGTTACCGGGAACCCCGCGCTTCTTAAGTTTCTCCAGTTTTGTCTTGGAGGCATATTTCCACGCGTGTGCCCGTTCATCAAGGGCGGCGCGAGCCCTGACGGAAGCCACCCGACGTGCCTCTGGCGTCGGGAGCATGTGGCCGAACGCCCTCCACTTCCTGGTTTTGCCAAGGCATGGGCGGGCAGCAGTCTTCTTCGCGGGGTGGCGTTGACTGCCTGCCGCCTGCTGCCTGGCCGCGGCCCCTCCATGCTGCCGTGGTGACACCATTTTCTGGGTTAGTTTGAAGCTCTCAGTTATCGCTGTAGCTTCTATCTACAGCCTTGAAAGTCTGGCGGGCAACTCCACTGGGATGCGAACATGTTGAGGTGTGGCGGCCTCGCGTGTTCGCCACTCCGCCAACAAGTTCTTGAGGGCGACGTGGCACTCCAGCACGTTGTTCTTGGCGGCCTTGATGTGCAGCCTTTGGCGTCCTAGATCCACGAGGATGAGGACACTTCCTGCCTCCTGCTGAGGAAGGGCCAGCTCTCCAACCTCCTCGAGCACGTCCTCCACCTCAGTGTGTTTGACCTGTGAGGCTGCTGTTTTCTGCAGGAGAGGCTCGTCCTGCCCTGCCTTGCTTCCTTTCTCGTGGTGGCGCGCCAGGGTATGCCGTGCCCAGGAGCGCCCCGCCACCAGGACCACACACACAACCTCCACCACCACACACACGGCACACACGAAGCAGAACACAAACGACTTGTGTTCCTGCTCGGCCTTCTGGATCTGCCTCTCCAGGCAGGCCAGACGTTCCTTGCTGCCCACCATCATGGACAGCACCTCCCCCCAGCTGTCACCCAGGGGTAAGCCGCACTCCGCAAGGGGGTCCCTTGGGGGAGGCCAACCACGAGGCGGCCACCAGGTGCCCCCGCACCTTCCCCAGCAGGGTGGTGTGGGGCCCTGCGTCCCGCCAGGCCCTCATCACCCGACGCAGCTCGTCGGCCTCCAGCACCAAGCCCACCAGCACGAGGGTGATCGCCACCCTCATCACCAACACCACCACCAGGCGGAAGCATCTCAAGCTGACAAAGTTTTGCATTTTTATATGAAATTATAATTGTGAAGAAAGAAGTAAAAGGAACCGCGGCGAGGTGGAAGTACAAAAGGGGATGGTAGTGGAGGGCGATCTCCTCGTCACCACCACTTTAACTGTTAAACCAAATTATTCAAGGAAAGGGAAATCGTCAAACTTGGGTAAATTCTTTATATACATGTATATTATTGATGTTATTGTGGATTCATTGGTGATATGCGTATATCATTCATTATATAAAACTGAGTAGTATCAGATTTTGTAACAGAGAATCTTATTTGAAAACATTTAATGCTTGCTTTTAACAATCTCTCGGTTTATTCTTTCTTCCTGAAAACAAACACGTAATACCATACTTAGATATTATAATTCAATCCCATTTCTCTAAATAATTGGAAGTAATCTACAAAAAATCCTTTAAACATTTCGTAATTCACATACTGCTGTCGTAACATAATTAGATTTAGTTTTAAATTATGCATTTTTTTGTGTGTTAATTTAGTAATGTGGGAAATAAGAGTCACATCAAATTTGACATCTGATGAACAATTCGATAGTCAACTAATGTCATGTTAATTTTTGGCAGCATTTATAGCATAAGGTTTGTAAGTGATTGTTTTACGTTAATGCCAAAGTTTAAAAGCCAGGTTATAGTACATGAAACTCCAATTGTTTAGCATTTGTACTGCACTGAAGGGAAATCAAAGTTTATACTCGACTTATGCGAGTAGATGGTTGGCAGAAATATAGTTTGAACGTAGTTATATTTGCCCTTCACATTCATGCATATTATCATGTTTAACTTGTTATTACGAACGAAAATGTTGCGTATTGCTAATATGCTTGCGCTGGAAATTTCAAGAGTCGAATAATGCTTAAATGAACAACAGAAAGAATGCCAATGGAAACAACTACACGGATAAGGTAGGTGACATAAGGAGGCGATAGTAACCGAAAATGAGCTGGGAGAAAAGAGTATGTTTATGGCAAGGAACGCTGTACAATGTATTTACCTAGTAACGTACAGAACTTAACAATGTTCGTGCTATGTGTGTGTGTGTGTGTGTATGCGTGTGTGTGTGTGTGTATGTGTGTGTGCGTGTGTGTGTATGTGTGTGTGTGTGTGTGTATGTGTGTGTGCGTGTGTGTATTCGCACGTATGTTATTGTGTGTGTATGTGTATGTGTGTGTGTGTGTGCTACACTACGGGAACTCCGTAGTGTAGTGGTTAGCACGCTCGGCTTACAACCGAGAAGTCCCGGGTTCGATCCCCGGGCGGAGCGAAAGATAGATGGGTGGTCTTTCTTAAATCCCTAGCCCCTGTCCACCCAGCAGTGAATGGGTACC
>JACEEZ010025877.1:240000-242500 GCA_016584305.1 Chionoecetes opilio | reverse complement strand
TGTGTGTGTGTGTGTGTGTGTGTGTGTGTGTGTGTGTGTGTGTGTGTGTGTGTGTGTGTGTGTGTGTGTTCGCGTAAACCTGCAATTACTAGAGTTTTAAGTTTGTTGGGGAGAGCGAAAGGTGGGGGGAGGCTGTGTTGGGGGAGGGGGTGGTAAGGATTAATATTGGGGTTACAGCTGGAGAGGTGGGGAGGGTGGTAGTGGTAGTGGAGGGGAGGAAAGATACTCCCTTCAAGACCTGCAAGGAGGATTTCGACATCGGGTAGCGTGACGAAACCACCAGCAGCCTTGTTAGGAAGAAGTCATAGCGAGTTACCTTATCTGCCGCAACAGTTCGTCTGGCCGGGCGGGCAGAATCAAGATGGAGTGCTGAGGATGAAAGTGCTGAGGATGTGACAGCCTGAGAGACAGGCTTGAGCGTGAGCTTATTAGAAAACTCCCCATTGTTGTGGTGGTGATGATGGTGGTGGTAGAAACAAGTGGTGGTGATTGCGGTGGTTGGGTGGTGGGAAAGATGTGAGGAAAGATTTTATAGATTTTAAAGCATTTAAGAAATTTTTAATGGGTGGTATTAGGAGAGAGAGAGAGAGAGAGAGAGAGAGAGAGAGAGAGAGAGAGAGAGAGAGAGAGAGAGAGAGAGAGAGAGAGGAGAGAGAGAGAGAGAGAGAGAGAGAGAGTGGGTGCGGAATGATAATGTCTTTTTTGTATGAGATGAATAGTAGTGGTGGTGGTGGTGGTGGTGGGGTTGGTGGTGGTGGGGGTGGTGGTGGTATGCACACTTAGAAAAAATGACATTACGGTAGACTAAAAGTTGACATACGGTAGGTAGCGCGGTAGACTTCATACTAAAGTAGAAGCAGCCGGTAGACCGCATACTAAGGTAGAAACAGAACGGTAGAACGCATACTAAAGTAGCACCAATATTTCTCTGTCCAGTTGTGGGAAGGTAGGGAGGTATGGAGGAAGGGAGATGGAGAGAGGGAGATGGAGAGAGGGAGGGAGGGAGGGAGGGAGGGAGGGATAGTGGAAGGGATGGAGAGGAGGAGGGAGGGAGGGAAAAAGGGAGGAAGGACAATGTATACATAGCAGAGGTGGGCGAGAGCGATACTTAGTGCGATACTATCGCACCGCCAAAAAAGTATCGCAGTATCGTAGTATCGTAAAGCATTAAAAAATAGCGGAGTATAAGTATCGCAACTCAACTATCGCTTAAATTTCCCGCGAAACTTTAAAAGACTTATATTTTAAATAAAATTTGTCAGTTTAAAAATAAATATATTACAATGTTTTAATGTGCCTAAACTGTAGTTTAAGTAAAATAGATCTTTTTTTGGCTAATACAATTTTTTCTTAGGTAGCAAAGTATCGCAAAGCTAAATTTTTGGTATCGCAGTATCGCTGCGATACTATCGCTTTAAGAAAAAAGTATCGGTAGTGGAGTATCGCAGTATCGCGTATTGTTTTAAGAAAATCCGAAAAAGTAGCGGAGTATCGCGTATCGAACTAGCGGGAAAAAAGTATCGCAGTATCGTTATCGCACTACCAAAAAAAAGTATTGCGCCCACCTCTGGTAGATAGAGAGAAGAGATGGAGGAAGGAACGTGTTTTAGGGCTTGTGTGTTGCTAAGAACGTGATATTAATTATATGCATCGTGCCAAGGTAAACAGTTAATCATCACTGTGTCTTTCATTAGCTCCCACACTCCCTGCACTGCTTCCATTAACCTGATTTAAGTCACTAATATACTACAAGGCTTGATTAATAAACGCGTGCAGATCAGATGATGTTGTTGGGTGTTGCCTTCCTGTAGCGGCAGCCCATTGGTTTTGTTTTCTATGTTTTCTATTATTTTGTTTTCTTTTATTTTGTTGTTGCTGCTTTTATTACTGTTATTGCTGCTTTTATTACTGTTGTTGCTGCTTTTATTACTGTTATTGCTGCTTTTATTACTGTTGCTGCTGCTTTAGACCTAGCCAGTGCCATAAGATGACTCACCACCTCGGCAACAGTGTGTCATCTCCCTGCCAAACGCACAATAAACTTAACTTGAAATTTTGAAGCTCCACCCTACTCCTTAAACTGAACACGGAGTGTCGACGGATCACATCCAGATTGTTCACCTCGTTCCTAGCGAAAGCCAGGGACAAGCTGCACCACCTGGGCAGCCCCAGAAGCCTCTTAAGGATGTCATTGTGACAGACCTTAAGGCGGTTCATAGTGGCCACCTTGTACCGCGACCACAGCGAGTTGCAGTATATAGAGTAGCAGTGACTCCTGAATAACTCCATCTTCACCTCTCTGCTACAGTAGGAGAATTTCCTCTGTAGAGTATTTCGCAATGTTCCTTACTCAATCCTTTTTTCTTTTATCTAGAAACCTTTATCTCCCCATTAATGTTCAACAAACCTTCATTGATAACGATTCCATTACTTATACATCATTACGTTAACGCTCCACAAATCTCTCTCTCTCTCTCTCTCTCTCTCTCTCTCTCTCTCT
>JACEEZ010025877.1:202500-232500 GCA_016584305.1 Chionoecetes opilio | reverse complement strand
ATAATGGTAGAATATGTATTAATGGTTCAAATAATGGTTCAAATAATGGTAATATCTGTAATAATGGTTCAAATAATGGTAAAATATGTAATAAGGATTCAAATAATGGCAAAATAATGGTAAAATAATGGTCAAAATGTAATAAAGGTTCAAATAATGGTAAAATCTGTAATAATGGTTAAGGAGAAAAATATAAGGGGGTGAAAAAGCATATAATATAGGAGGAGAAAGATGCAACGATGAATAGAGATGAATAGCTAGGTGATGATGCAAGGATGAATAGATAATGATGCAACGATGAATAGATAATGATGCAACGATGAATAGAGATGAATAGCTAGGTGATGATGCAAGGATGAATAGAGATGAATAGCTGATGATGCAAGGATGAATAGAGATGAATAGCTAGGTGATGATGCAAGGATGAATAGAGATGAATACTGGGTTGATATGCAAGTTGAATAGAGATGAATAGCTGATGATGAAAAGGATGAATAGAGATGAATAGATGATGATGCAAGGATGAATAGAGATGAATAGCTAGGTGATGATGCAAGGATGAATAGAGATGAATAGATATATGCAAGGATGAATAAGATGAATAGCTGATGATGCAAGGATGAATAGAGATGAATACTAGTATGTGCAAGGGATGAATAGAGATGATAGCTGTGATGCAAGGATGAAAAAGAAGATGAATAGCTAGGTGAGATGGCAAGGATGAATAAGATAAATAGCTAGGTGATGATGCAAGGATGATTAGAGATGATAGCTAGGTGATATGCAAGGATGAATAGAGATGATAGCTGATGATGCAAGGATAAATAGAGATGATAGCTAGGTGATGATGAAAGGATGAATAGAGTGAATAATGATGATGCAAGGATGAATAGAGATGAATAGATGATGATGCAAGGATGAATGAGATGAATACTGGGTTGATGATGCAAGGATGAATAGAGATGAATAGATGATGATGCAAGGATGAATAGAGATGAATAGCTAGGTGATGATGCAAGGATGAATAGAGATGAATAGCTAGGTGATGATGCAAGGATGAATAGAGATGAATAGCTAGGTGATGATGCAAGGATGAATAGAGATGAATAGCTAGGTGATGATGCAAGGATGAATAGAGATGAATAGCTAGGTGATGATGCAAGGATGAATAGATAATGATGCAACGATGAATAAAGATGAATAGATGATGATGCAACGATGAATAGAGATGAATAGCTAGGTGATGATGCAAGGATGAATAGAGATTAATAGATGATGATGCAACGATGAATAGAGATGAATAGATAGATGATGATGCAACGACGAATAGAGATGAATAGATAATGATGCAACGATGAATAGAGATGAATAGATAGATGATGATGCAAGGATGAATAGAGATGAATAGGTGATGATGCAAGGATGAATATTGAATAGAGATGAATAGACCAGTAAGACGCCTTAGTCGGCGAAGGACGAGCGAGCCCGTAGAACCCCGATAGCAAGGAAATTTGTCTGCTGTCATCTAAACTCCATTTACCTTTGCCTTTTTACGCTGAAACTGTTGTGTTATATATTTGCCTAATTCAACTTTTTTCCACCACTCTGCTTAGTTACTCACCTGAGACTTTCTGTGGCATTAGTTAACAACACAGTCCGCCGCGTGAAGGCTGCCACAATGGACTGCACCGTCGCTTTTTGTTAACCCAGAAGGAGGTCCCGGCAAGTGGCGGAAAGTTAGCACCGAAGCTTGCCGAGTGAAGAAACTGGGACCGGATAGGATGGTCAGGTCTGCAGTTAGGTGGATCTCAGCAAGCGAAGGAGCAGGTTGTCAATCTCCCGTCGCTTGTGCTCTCCGTCACTGTTGTTGATCTTGCAGAAGCGGGCCCACTGGACACTGGCAGGGTCGGCTGGGCTGAGCAGGATCCCCGTAGTGACGTGGCTCGGCTCAGCGCCACAAACGTCAGCCCGAGCGCAAACTCCTTGGTGCCGATGTCCACGCTGATGGTTGGTCTGGTCCAGCCCTGGCTCTTGTGGATGGTGACCGAGAATGGCTGTTTTATTATGAAGCGGGATTCCAAAGATATAAGCTCCTGAAAAGCTTGATGGTCGGTCGGGTCGGATCGGCCGCTTATATTTGAGAAAAATCCCGTATCCAGTGAGGACTCTCGATAGCAAGGAAATTTGTCTGCTGTCATCTAAACTCCATTTACCTTTGCCCTTTTACGCTGAAACGGTAGGGATTAAATGGGGCTATCAGATGGCGAAGACTGCTTGTCAATCGGAAGCGGGATTCCAAAGATATAAGCTCCTGAAAAGCGTATGGTCGGTCGGGTCGGGTCGGCCGCTTATCCCGGAAAAATCCCGCATCAGTGAGGACTCACGAGCGCTTCGCGCTCGCTCGTAATGATGATGCAACGATAAATAAAGATGAATAGATGATGATGCAACGATGAATAGAGATGAATAGATGATGATGCAACGATGAATAGAGATGAATAGATGATGATGCACAGATGAAATAGGTATAGGAGTATATAAGTATAGGAGGAGTATATAAGTATAGGTATATAAGTATACGTAGGTATAGGAGTATATAAGTATAAGTATAGGTATATAAGTATAGGAGGAGTATATAAGTATAGGTATATAAGTATAGGAGAAAGATGCTACAAGGACATAGATGAGTTATTTAGGAAGGGAAAGGAAAAGAAAATTGGGTGATTGCGTTTCGATCAGAAGCAGGAACCTTCGGGGAAATTAGGCGACAAGACCTTTAATCATTATTTGTGTGGTTGAGGAAGATAGAAGGGAAGGAGGAGGGAATGAAGAGTGTGGGGGAAAAGGGGAATAAACTCTCTCTCTCCTCCCCTCTCTCCTCCTCTCTCCTCTCCCCTCTCTCCTCTCTCCTCTCTCTCTCTCTCAATCTCCCCCTCCCCCTTCTCATCTCCCCTCTCTCTCTCTCTCCTTTTCCTCTTCTTTTCTCTCCTCTCTCTTTTCTCTCTCTCTCCTCTCTCCTCTTTTCTCTCTCTCTCTCTCTCTCTCTCTCTCTCCCCTCTCTCTCTCTCTCTCTCTCTCTCTCTCTCTCTCTCTCCCCCTCCGGTCTCTCTCTTTTCTCCCCTCTCTCTCTCTCTCTCTCTCTCTCTCCCCTCTCTCTCTCTCTCCTCTCTCTCTCCTCTCTCTCTCTCCCCCTTTTCCCCCTCTCTCTCTCTTCTCTCTCTCTCTCCTCTCTCCTCTCTCTTCTCTCTCTCTCCCCTCTCCTCTCTCTCTCTCTCTCCCCCTCTCTCTCATCCCCTCTCTCTCTCCCTCTCCCCTTCCCTCCTCTCTCCTTCTCCTCTCTCTCTCTTCGCAGGGGTGTGTGATTTAGAAGACGATCCATCACGCTAAACTTGCCCGATCGAGGATGCTTTTGAAACTTTGTCCCTCCTTCCAGATGAAGAGGAGGATCTTCCACGGATATATACAGGGTGCACTAAAGCTTTTAATGATGAAAAAGAAGCTGGACAGGAGCAAGACAAGAACTTTAGTAACAGTGTCTTCTTCTACTAATTAACTTGTACGAGTCTGACTTCTCCATAAGCACTTCACATTATCCTGAACGACTTTATTTTCTTCACCCACCCCTCGATCTTCTCTTATTTTTTTTTATCTCTCTCTCTCTCTACCCTCGGAACACTCTCAATTGCCCTTGATAAGCAGCCGATAACACCACGCTGCCTCCTCCATCGCGCCGGTAATAGCTTTGGGATCCCATTAAAACTTCATAATATTACTCTGCAAAACTTTCTTCTCCGGATACACTGTAGGAAAAAAGAACAGGGAATATTTTGCGCGTTTTCTTGTGCGAATATGTTAAGAAGACTGAAAAGATGTGTTTTTCTTAGATTTTACGTGCGAAAAATGGTCTCTTGTTTTTTTAGTGTTCTGTTGATCATAAATAAAATAAAGTGGGGAATATTTTGCTCGTTTTCTTGTGCGAATATGCTAATTAAGAAGACAATGAAAATGTTTTTCTTAAATTATACATAGGAAAAATGGTATATTGTTTTTTCTTAGTGTTCTGTTGATTATGAGTTACGTATATACAAGGCTATAATTACGTCATTTCGTGTCGTTTTCTGTGAATTTTTGTCTGCGAATATGTTAGATTTAAGACTAGAAGTAGACTTTATTTCTAGTCTTTGTTTTCATCTCATGTTTTCGATTAGAAGTGAAAAAATAAAAGATCTGAGATGTGTTACTCAAATTACTACCATTTATATTCTACAGCTATGGCCTACGTAATTTCAGCAGTGTTTTAATTGATAACATGAAATGCTATGAAAGTTTAGGCCGTGACTGTGACTAATGAAACAATTCGTCAGTGTTAAATGTACCTAGAGGATTCGGTGTGCACACATATATTGGGAAAAAACACGTCTGTTCATGCATACACGCACACACATACACGCACACACACACACAGTTCCAGATTAGGGAACTCCGTAGTGTAAGGGTTAGCACGCTCGGCTCACAACCGAGAAGTCCCGGGTTCGATCCCCGGGTGGAGCGAAGACAGACGGGCGGTCTTCTTAAAATCTGAGCCCCTGTCCACCCAGTAGTGAATGGGTACCGGGTGTTAGCCGGGGGTTGGTGACCCGCCTCCGGGGGTGGTGGTTTCGGCCAACACTAAGGATGAATGAGAAAAATAAATGTTGATATGGAGACGGGGCCATACGAGCATTGCTCTGGCCCTGTAAAATACAACTAGATGAATACACGCACTTTAGTATGCACCATAACCTGGTTCCGGCCACTTTCATTTCACGGTTCCGGACACAACTTTGCAAAACTATCCGAACTAACTTTCCTTGAATGGTTAATATTTCTATTAAAAAAAAAAATTAAAAAAAAAATAAAAAATAAAAAAATAAAAAATATGGTATGACCATAGTATTTCCAAAAGCATTTATTGACCACTAATGTATTTATCTAGCTATTTATTCACCTATTTGTTTTTTAGATAGTTCGATTATGACTAAAAACACCTAATTTAAAAGCACCTAATGCCTACCACATTAATTAGTATAAGATCCTCTAATTAAGAATGTTCTGATATATACAATAATCTATTTTTCTTAAAGTAATCGTCCAGACCCAAATTTTTTTTGCCGAATTATGTTGAATGTACATTCAAAACACCTAATCCACCAAAAATAATTGATTTCCAGGCCTTATTTCCGTAAAAACACGACTTTTGTAAAAAGCGCGCGAAAAAAAAAATCTTCCCTCCAACAGGGCTACGACTGTTATTGATGACGTCAGAACAGGGACGCCCGCAGACACTCTGTCTGACACCTGTCTGCAAATGTTATGATGAGCGATTGTACTTCGGTGTCAGACAGTGAATCTGTCGCTGTGACATCTAGAGAACGATGCTCAATCTGATACCGAAAGAAATGACGCTGGTCGCGTATACTATGAGGAAAACGAACCTCAGATTGTCATGGAATCCTATGTTTGAGCCCGAGTACGAGGTGGATGAACAGGTGTTAGCAGAGCCTGAGGTTCAGCAGGAGGACCTGGCACTTCTCCAAAACATGGATTGGTAAATAAGGTTAAACCATGTGTGTGTGGGAATCACAATGCAGGTACTTTCGAGAAAATCCTAGGGTTATTTTGGAGCTACGTCAAACGTCTTTCCCGGGAAACCCATATAGCTTTAAACTCAGCATAGAGTTGGAAAATATGCGGGCGGAAGGCAGAAAGTATGAAAAACCACCAAACAGGTCTCTCCCGCAGGGGCCCCACCCACAACTGGTTTATTTGGTTATTTAAAGAGGCAAAGCCTCCAGCGTGGTGGTCCACCGCTGCTCCCCAGTCCTGCGTCCTGTCAAAAGGGCCACCTGGTCGGTAATGTTGGACTGAGTAGTCTTAGGGGGGGGCGCCTTTTTCAACCAATGCTCGCCCCAACACACTATAGGGTGTATCACCCACACACCCACCCCTTTCCGTGTGCAAACTTTCTCGAAAGGCACGCGTCTTGCTGCACTCAAAAAGGATGCATACATTTTGGCATTAGAAAAAAAAATCTATCAGAAACCCCCAAAAATATTTTAAAGTACTAATTTTTCTCTGTGTTTACGTGCCTCTCTGATCAGCGCGGGAAGTGAGCCTCCTATGGACGTCACCGACCCTGAGCCTGAGCGTCTGAAAAACCTTGAGAGCGT
The DNA here is from genome assembly GCA_016584305.1 of Chionoecetes opilio. Taxonomy (NCBI): domain Eukaryota; kingdom Metazoa; phylum Arthropoda; class Malacostraca; order Decapoda; family Majidae; genus Chionoecetes; species Chionoecetes opilio. The sequence goes on along the minus strand of JACEEZ010025877.1, from coordinate 226,291 downwards.
TTTAAAAACTCGGGAATTTGAGATTTTTTTGGGATTATTTAAAAACGGCTGACGGGATACAAAAAGTGACGACGGTTGTTGATATACTCGTTAATGGCATGTTTTGATTGCATTAAATCAGGAATGAAAAATTGGGTCGGACGATTACTTTAACGAGGGAAAATTAAAATTCAATATAAGTTCATGCTTAAAATGAGCCTATTTTTACCGAAAATTGGTTAACTATGATAAAATACAGCTAAATTTTAGAAGAACTTTTAGTTTCCCCTTCTCTGGCATCAAAAATCATCTAAGCGCAAGGGGCGGGTTTTTCACCTCGTTATAAAAATTAAGTATAGTGGTAGCAGTGCTTTTTTTTTACTCACAACTGGGCGCCAAAAATGTTCCCTGAGGAAACTTCGCCCAGTAAGAACAATTTTAAGCTATGGCGACAAAATATTTTTCATAAAAACCTTCCTGGATCAAGGTTCTCTTACTGTTGGGGTTAGATCCGAAGTGCATTTTTATTACTGCATTGATCTTTTTTTTCACAACCTACAAAAAGGGTAAGTTGATGTTCCAAAAAAACTATATTTTAAAAGGTAGGGGCCTTTTGAATCCAAAAAGTCGCCCAGTAAAATTTTCTTAAAATGCCTGATAGGTACCGGCCCTTGCCATCGATTTTCGGGGGAACTTATCAAACCTTTTTAAGTAAATATTTCACTGCTGTGGTTTTACTTGATACATTTCCTGGGAATCAAAAGCTACAAAAAAATGCACATCTTTTTTTGAAATAAGGTTTCCTTTTCCTGTTCAATACTTTTAATACCCTTGTTTAGAGATACTATTGCAAAAACACCTTTGTTTAGAGATACTATTGCAAAAAATCCCTTGTTTAGAGATACTATTGCAAAAACTCCCCTTTTTTAGAGATACTATTTCAAAAACTACCCTTTTTAAATACTATTGCAAAAAAAATACCCCTTTTTTAGAGATACAATGCAAAAACACCTTGTTTGAGATACTATTGCAAAAACTACCCTTGTTTAGAGATACTATTGCAAAAACTACCCTTGTTTAGAGATACTATTGCAAAAACTACCCTTGTTTAGAGATACTATTGCAACAAATTATGGTTGTTGCTGATACTCTCATACATTATATTAGCACATTAATTCTCATTCTGAAGCTTTCACTCTTAACTTCTTCTCTAAAAACAATATGCTTAATGCAGAGATTAGTGTCAAGGGTCAGATTAATTCTTATTCTAATAGTACTATAAAAGCATTGCTAAAATAAAGACGTAGTACTTAATGCACAGATTAGTGACAATGGTGTGATGGCAAGAAGAGATGGAGGTGCATGGGTGTCTACAGAGCAAGCTTTATCCTACTGGCTGATGGAAATGTTTCTCTCAACAGTGAAAAAACAAAAAAAGACAACGAAATTCAACAACTTGCATTTCTCAGCAGCACTAAGAAAACAGAGAATATATCCCTCCTTCCCACTCTCATAATCCCACATTTCATCACCTTTCATATCCTTAAACCTCATTTTAGAACATCATTTTCCCACCGCTCCTTCCCACCACCAACCAATTCGTTCCAAGCCTCCACACCTCTCAGGAGAAATCATAAGCACATAAGAAAGCTACACGTGGTAGTTCCTGTTACTTAACTCTACCTACATCCACCTTTCATCCCCATCCATGAATTTATCCAGACTCCTTTTAAAGACCCCAATAGACTCCGCATCGCATAGTCTTCGCATGAAAAGTAGGTGTCTAACGTAAACAAGATTGCTGATAAAGATAGAAGCCAGATTGACTTACAATACGTTATTTGTACTTCTTCAATGCCTCATTCTTCTAAGGAGCTTTAACAAATAGACACCAAAAGATGATTAGATTTTTCTTCCTGCTATATTTCAGTTCCATTTGTAGCCTACATCTTACTGTTACTTCTTAAGAACATGCAGGGTGGCAGCTACATAATGTCTTCCCACCTTAACACTCACATTCACTAACACCCCACCTTACCACTCACAGTCACTAACACCCCACCTTAACACTCAGTCACTAACACCCCACCTTAACACTCACAGTCACTAACACCCCACCTTAACACTCACATTCACTAACACCCCACCTTAACACTCACAGTCACTAACACCCCACCTTAACACTCACATTCACTAACACCCCACCTTAACACTCACAGTCACTAACACCCCACCTTAACACTCACAGTCACTAACACCCCACCTTACACTCACATTCACTAACACCCCCACCTTAACACTCACAGTCACTACAACACCCACCTTAACACTCACAGTCACTAACACCCCACCTTAACACTCACAGTCACTAACACCCCACCTTAACACTCACATTCACTAACATCCCACCTTAACACTCACAGTCACTAACATCCCACCTTACCACTCACATTCACTAACATCCCACCTTACCACTCACATTCACTAACACCCCACCTTAACACTCACAGTCACTAACACCCCACCTTAACACTCACAGTCAACTAACACCCCACCTTACCACTCACATTCACTAACACCCCACCTTAACACTCAGTCACTAACACACCACACCTTAACACTCACATTCACTAACACCCCACCTTACCACTCACATTCACTACCAACCCCACCTTAACACTCAGTCCTAACACCCCACCTTAACACTCACAGTCACTAACATCCCACCTTAACCACTCACATTCCCTAACACCCCACTTAACACTCACATTCCCAACACCCCACCTTAACACTCACATTCCCTAACACCCCACCTTAACACTCACATTCACTAACACCCCACCTTAACACTCACATTCCCTAACACCCCACCTTAACACTCACAGTCACTAACACCCCACCTTAACACTCACATTCACTAACACCCCACCTTAACACTCACAGTCACTAACACCCCACCTTAACACTCAAGTCACTAACATCCCACCTTAACACTCACATTCACTAACACCCCACCTTAACACTCACAGTCACTAACACCCCACCTTAACACTCACAGGTCACTAACACCCCACCTTAACACTCACATTCACTAACACCCCACCTTAACATTCACAGTCACTAACACCCCACCTTAACACTCACAGTCACTAACACCCCACCTTAACACTCACATTCACTAACACCCCACCTTAACACTCACAGTCACTACACCCCCACCTTAACACTCACATTCCTAACACCCCACCTTAACACTCACAGTCACTAACACCCCACCTTAACACTCACATTCACTAACAACCCACACTTAAAACACTCACAGTCACTAACACCCCACCTTAACACTCACATTCACTAACACCCCACCTTAACACTCACAGTCACTAACATCCCACCTTAACACTCAACAGTCACTAACACCCCACCTTAACACTCACAGTCACTAACACCCCACCTTAACACTCACATTTACTAACACCCCACCTTAACACTCACAGTCACTAACACCCCACCTTAACACTCACATTCACTAACACCCCACCTTAACACTCACATTCACTAACACCCCACCTTAACACATCACAGTCACTAACACCCCACCTTAACACTCACATTCACTACACCCCACCTTAACACTCACAGTTACTAACATCCCACCTTAACACTCACAGTCACTAACACCCCACCTTAACAATCACAGTCACTAACACCCCACCTTAACACTCACATTCACTAACACCCCACCTTAACACTCACAGTCACTAACACCCCACCTTAACACTCACATTCACTAACACCCCACCTTAACACTCACAGTCACTAACACCACACCTTAACACTCACAGTCACTAACACCCCACCTTAACACTCACAGTCACTAACACCCCACCTTAACACTCACATTCACTAACACCCCACCTTAACACTCACAGTCACTAACACCACACCTTAACACTCACCACTACCTCCCCCAAGCTGTCGTCAGCCCCCTACAAGCAGTGTTTAACCCCTTGGTGTACTGCTATCCTACACATCCGACTGTCCTCACAAACAGCCGGATTCACTCGTCCTTATTAATCCCTTCACACCCAGATGTTTTCTTTGCTATGTGAAAAATCGTCTGTTGTTAACCATAAAATTACGAAAAGTAACTAAATATACCAAATAAGCTACCTAGTCGACATGGATACTAAACAGGTCATATCTATAAAATATTGCTTATATTCGCTAAAAAGCGTCTAATGGTACCCAAATTACAATGGAAATTACGTTCTGGGACTCAAGGGGTTAAGAGTTAATAGCATACCTGAGCTACCCAGTCTATATGAGGCGTCTAGAGTCATAAGGGCGAGCCCGCCATTTTGGCCATTTTCAGGTTCCATCCGGCCACTATACGCGAAACCCTTCTCTGTGTTCTGGGATAGGAGTCAAAGCAATATCTGATCATCTAACCCCACCACCGAGAGGCTAAAGTCACTCTATTTATAGCCAGATTTTGTGATGCATTGTCGTGGTTCTGAGAGAGAGAAGGGCAACCGTGCCGTCCAATGAGACCGCGGGATACCCACACGCCCATCACCCAGCCAATCACAGCGCCCCGCCCAAGGCTACGCAGCACCTCACGTGTGTCCAGTCCTTCCCGCGTTCCCAGCTTCAGATAAAATACCCTTCACCAGTGAAACTGTCACCTGAGAAACTTAAGGATGTCCAGGACCTCATGCAGTATGTTATTAAAAATGATCCTGTCTCTCCACAAAGTTCTTTGAGGACCTTATCAAGGATCAGGAAGCTGAGATGGGGGTCGTGCCCCGGCCTGCAGAGGAGGATCCGGACGACGACTTCCTTGGCTTTTAACCCCAAACCCCCCCCCCCCCCCCCCCCCCGCTGCTCTCAACCCCTTCAAACATTAAACCACCATCAAGCTTGATGAGGGTTCTCTTTGTTATTAAGGATAATCTATAATAATCCTCAGTGTTATATTCATAAATAAGTCCAAAATCAGAAGAAAAAAATATAAAAATCAACGAAACAAAATACAGGTTCACAATCTTTTATCCGAAATTCTGAAAATCGAAAAGCTCCGAAAACCGAACATTTTTTCCAGACTATCTGTCGTCTGCATACCAAAGCTCGCGTTTGGCGCCAAACTTGACCCGAAACGCCCAACGGTCAACCCAGGACACGCAGTGTTGTCTCAGTGCTCCTGCTAGTCAGGCGCACGGCGCTCTAAAGCTCACTGATATTTTGTACATTTTTGCAATCTTTTTTACTTTGAAGACCGTGAAAATGTCAAAAAGAGCTGCAAATTCCCCTATGGATAACAGTGAGAAGCAGAAAAGGAAGCGCCTGTCATTATCGATAGCACAGAAAGTAGTTATTACAGAAGCTTGATCGTGGTGTATCTGCGCGGCGTCGTCCACCGAAGACGATAGTCACCATAACAACGATGACGACATTGATTCTCCAGAATCCTCACACTAGTTGTTTTGTGCTTTTACTGCATGTAAGTATATTTTCTTGTGTTTAGCTTAGTTTGAGCCAGTTTATGTTTAAAGTTTTACTTAATGTTTTATCTTTTTTTATTATTTATTCGGTGGATTCAAGAATCCCCGAGCTAGGACACCTAAGGCCATGTAGCCCCGCTAGGGTGACAAGAGAGTGCTGCCACCTTCTTCACCGAGTAACTGCCGGGATTGAGGCGCAAACTCGCGACCTTGGGGCCACGAGCCGAGCACACTACCACTGAGCCACCCGTTCCCCTTGTAATGTTTTATCTAAAAAGCTTTAAAATCTACGCTAAAAATCTTCCATTCTGAAATCCGAAAAATTCCGAAATCCGAAAAATGTCTGGTCCCAAGATTTTTGGATAAGAGATTGTGAACCTGTACAGAAAAAATAGTAACTGTCATCCAAGCTGAAAAATATTAACAGGGTACTTGTTTTATTACCTTGCCTTTCATCTGATTGTGTTGTTATCTCCCTAAAATAATGACATTATGTACATGTACAATGTACCCTAGGATAGTACTGAATACAAAAAAAAACTTATTAAAAACCTTTTTCTTTATTTTTGGTAAATGTGTTAGGCATGGCTAGACAATCATCTTGGTGTGTAATACATTGGTTTTTTATAATGGTGTTTTATAGTAGTGCCGACCGGGGTAATTTGGTCCTAGTTTTGACAAACTTTGATCTAGTTTCCATATCTATTGAAATAAACAAACAAAAAGTTAATACAATCATAGGAGGGTCACTACCTATATGTCATTAAAGTTTGAACAAATTTTCATTACAGCTCTGTTAGCAATACACTGTGAAGTGCGGACCGCATTGTTACACTAAATGGGGTAAATCGGACCTAACTCTGGGGTAAATTGGTCATATATATATATAAAAAAACTTTTTTTCTTCAAAATTTGACAAACCTCCAAAAACTTAAACAACATGTCATACCATGCCCATGGACACTATCAAACATTCTGTGAGCTGTTCTTCACATTCTCTGGGAGGACGGAAAAGATGACCAACACGCACACGTTTGGGTTCCAGTCTTTGAGTTCCTAGTCTTTCTTCTTTTTCTAGGTCTATGTTAGTATTCTTTTATAATTTCTAAGCATTGTTACTTAATTTAGTAATATTTTACACTAGGGCCAGAATTCCCTACACAATTGGGAGTATGGTTTCTGTTTACCTTAATGGATTCTAGGAAACATTCTCTCTATGAGTTTCCATCACAAGGCACTTCTTTCGGAAATATAAGATGTTTTTAATAGGAAGGAGATCCGAGTGTATAGGAGATATGAAAATTAAACTAACCTAACCCCACCTTTTAACTCACTAACCTAACCTAATCTAAGCTAACCCACGCTTTAACCTCCAAACTAAAGTCAAATCTGCATTAAAAAAGTGTCCGCGGCAAGGGAAGAACAGAGGCGATGCAGGTCACAAGAGGAAGAAGAGTCAGGCGCACGTAAACACTTGGCTCTCGCCTCCCTATGAACATGTCATTATCTTCGAAAGTAATGATTTGCCACGGAAACTCATAGAGAAAAAGTTTCCTAGAATTCAATAAGGTAAACAGAACCACACTCCCAATTGTGTAGGGAATTTCGGTCCTAATGTAAAATAATACCTTTAGGTTACGTAATCAATGCCCACGTTAGGTTAGTTAACTAGCAGGGAGGTATGAGAGGGCATAGCCCCCCAGTTATGTCAGGAGAGTATTGGTTTATAGGAAGTATGGGTTGAAACTGCACATTTACCGTATCCATTAAGGTAAACAGAAATAATTCTCCCAATTGTGTAGAGAATTCTGGTCCTTGAGTAAAAATTTACCCTTAATTTATATACCAGCACCCTTAAACTAATTCCATATTAGCATTCAACAACCTGAAACAAGAGAAACTAGTGCAAATAAGCAGTTAGTTAATCCTCACCGTGATAAGCCGTGTGGGGTACATTACACTGGGTCCAATTTACCCCGCGAGTGTTTTTGTCACCGGGGTAAATACGGACCCAAACTGAGCATTGATCATACGAAAATGAGACAAGATAGAGCATTTCTGATATGTGCATGTTAAAGTAGAGGAAAAACACTCTATATACGCTTATTTACAAGAATGTACTCCATCTCGTATTTGAATCCCATGAAAATTCGCCAAATCAGCTGATTTTGTAAACAAACTTCGCCGCAACTTTTTTTTGCTGTCATTTTACTCTTTTTCTATTTTGGTTCCTGGGTTCAGTTACATATTGATATTTATATTCATATTAATACTAGAAATGTTAAAATGGTTGTTTTACTACATGGGATATTCAAAACTGTTACACTCTTATTTATATTAAAACAAACACCAAAGCAAAGATGGCGGTCCGAATAGAACCGGTCCGTTGGAAGGACCAAATTACCCCGGTCGGCACTAATTACACCCCCAACTTAAAACGCAATTATCTCAAAACTATGATTTGGCGGGCTGGCCCTTATGACTCTAGACGCCTCATATGGTCATTATGCTGGGATGGATTGAACAGAAACTTATTGATTTTCTGCCTTTCAGTGTCTCCTCAACCCCCGAAACAAGAGGTGGGGTGAGGAAGGACATTCAAGTCGACCTCCAGACACTTCTATCTTGTATATGTAAGGATAGACAATGAACTCTATTACAACAAAGGTCTTGAATCATGCTTCTATATGGTAAGGAAAAGGCAAGATTCTAAAGGGTAACTTTTTTTTAGGCAACACTGAACTGCCATATTTGCTTTACAGAATGTAGCAAGAAGTGAGCTTGGGGGAGTGTGGGAAATAGGGATTGTTGGGTGAGGGAGGTACTGCCAACCCAACAACTGCTGGGGCCATTACTCCCTCACAGAACACAAGGGCACGGCTGCCACCACACATGTAACACACTGCCCACCACCATCACCACCACCACCCAATGTCACACAGGACACACTCCCAAAGGCACGGGTACAACAACACTTGTCCACACAACACACCACCTCAAAAGTGGATCTTCACGTGCCTGGTAATAGCAGGTTTTGTCTTGAAACACTTCTTACAAACATCACACTTGAACTTCCTCAAGTCTGTGTGTCTAAATCTGTGTTGGTGAAGGTCAGAACTGGTAGCAAACCTTTTCTCACACTCCAGACATTCATAATTTTTAACACCACTGTGTGTGAGGGAGTGTGTGGTGAAATTCCACTTTGTCGTAAATTTTTTCCCACACTCCAAGCATTCATAATTCTTAACATCACTGTGTGTCAGGGTGTGTCTGGTGAGATTGTTACTGGTACAAAACCATTTCCCACATTCCAGACATTCATAATTTTTAATACCACTGTGTTTCAGGGTGTGCATAGTGAGGTTACCCTTTGTAGTATATCTTTTCCCACACTCTAGACATTCATAATTTTTAGCACCACTGTGTTGCACTAAATGTGTCTTGAGCCTACTCTTGCATTTGAATGTTTTGTCACACTGCTGGCACTTCAGCTCACTCTTTGCTTTGTGGTTTGAGCTGCCTGCCCCCAGGTGAATCTTGGCATCCCTCCTGTGCTTCCTCACACTATAAATTTTAATACCACGGTGTTTCAGGGTGTGTGTAGTGAGGTTACCCTTTGTAGTATATCTTTTCCCACACTCTAGACATTTATAATTTTTAGCACCACTGTGTTCCACTAAATGTGTCTTGAGCCTACTCTTGCATTTGAATGTTTTAGCACACTGCTGGCACTTCAGCTCACTCTTTGCTTTGTGTCCTGAGCTGCCTGCTTCCAGGTGAATCTTGCCATCACTCCTGTGCCTCACCACACCTGAGGCAGACAGATCCTGCTGCTCCCGGCCACTCATGCTGCTGCCCGGCCCCAAAACCTCAAACGCAGCAATACTGGCAGCGACGGCCGGTCCTGCGGGAACCCTCGGGGATGCCGGAGTGAGCCAGGTCAATGCTGGGTGGAGCAGCCGGCTTGGACTGTGACCTCAGCACCTGCAACAATGATGACAGTCAGGACACAGAAAACCACACGCTGCCCTGACACTCTGTTCCTGCCTGCGCGGCCCACACCCTGCTTCCTGCCTCCCTAACCAATAGATTTGACAGTTTCTCAGGATTACATGAGAACATAAGAACATAAGAAAATAAGGAAGCTACAAGAGGCCGTGAGACCTACACGAGGTAGTTCCTGTTACTTAACACTACCTACATCCACCTTTCATCCCCATCCATGAATTTATCTAGCCTCCCTTAGATGTTGTGTCAGGATTCTCTTAAAAATAAAACAATACTATAATAAGGACCACAAAGGTTATTCCTGCAAGGACTATTTATTTGATGACTGGTCTGTATTCTGGGACTGAGAGTGCTGTGAAGTGTGGGGCAGGTGTATCCAGCTTCTTTCCTGCGAATACAGGAGTGAGGCAAGGGTGCGTCCTTGCCCCATCACTTTTTAACGCTTGTATGGACTGGGTATTGGACAAGGTTGTAGATCAAAGTGATTGTGGAGCATCCGTCGGCAACACCAAGATCACTGATCTTGTTTTTGCCGATGATGCAGTAATCTTTGCAGAGTCGCTGGAGGTCCTGGTGATGGCTCTCGAGGTGCTGCACGAGGAGGCAAAGCCTTTGGGACTTGAGGTCTCCTGGCTTAAGACCAAGGTCCAGGTGTTTGGAGACTTACTAGATGAAGCAGTATAGTCTGTTCATGTGTGTGGCGAGGACATTGAGATCTTGGAAAGTTTTACATACCTTGGTAGTGCAGTCCATAATGACGGCGGGTCACGTCAAGAAGTCTTACGGCGGATTGGCATAGCCCACGGTGTTATGGACTCGCTCAGCGGGAGTATTTGGCGTTGTCGGTACCTGTGCAGGAGGACAAAGATCCGGATCTTCAAGTCGCTTGTGATCCCTGTCTTACTCTATGGTTATGAGACATGGACACTAAATAGTGACTTGAAGAGACGAATCAATGCCTTTGGTAATAAATGTCTTCGCAGAATCATGGGGTATCGCTGGGATGATTACGTGTCAAATCAGCGATTGCACCGTGAGACTGAATCGAGGCCTATTACCTGCATAGTCCGTCAGCGCCAACTTCGGCTATATGGGCATGTGGCACGCTACCCTGAAACCGATCCTTCCCATCGGGTTGTATCTGTAAGAGACAATCCGGCGTGGAGGAGGCCAAGGGGGCGCTCACAAGGCTCGCGGCTGGGGCAAGTTGATGTTTCTTGTCGAGAGCTGCTTGGTATAGGAAAGGAGCCTGCATGGGAACTCGCGCGTGGTGACCCCCGGGAGTGGCGTCGTAGGGTGGGCGAGGCGACGCGCCCCCCGGCGTATGCCCCTAATGATCGATTGATTGAACCTATACCTAACCTAACCTTTACTTTACCTAACCTAACCTAACCTTTACCTAACTGTAAAAAATGTAAAAAAAATAACCTTTATCCAACTTTAAAAAAAAAAAAAAAAAAAAAAAAAAAAAATTGCGACAGAAACAGTGGTTATAATGGACGAGAGTTTCGCGGTCGTTTTCAGAGACACCCGACTATTTTTTCTTGGCCTACAATAGGGGCTTGTTCTAATGGAGATAGTTTTATTTTGCGCAAACCCATAATTTTTTTTTTTTTAAAGGTATACTTTGTGGTTAAGGTTAGGTTAGGTTTCATTAAAACCTATAAGGTTAGGTTAGGTTTCATTAAAACCTTTACGGTTAGGTTAAGTTTAATTAAAACCTATAAGGTTAGGTTAAGTTTTATTTTTTTTCATATTTTTTTTTTTTTTTGCACAAAATAAAACTATCTCCATTAGAACAAGCACCTATTATAGGCCAAGAAAAAATAGTCGGTGTCTCTGAAAACGACCGCGAAATTCTCGGCCATTATTACCGGAGATGTTTTATTTTGCGCAAAAAAAAAAAAAAAAAAAAAAATTGAAAAATGAAACTTAACCTAACATTATAGGTTTTAATGAAACCTAACCTAACCTTAACCAAAGTATACCTTTTTTTTTTCTCTTCTTTTTTTTTATGGAGTGCAAGTAGAGTAGCAGTGTACAGTATACTGAGGGGAAAAAAATACAGAAAACGTGAGTAATAAGGTCTGTAGCGAACGTGAAACTCTCGTCCATTATAACCGAAACAGTTAGCAGTGATTAACTGAAAAAGACCGTGAAACTCGTCCATTATTACCGTGATGAATTCAAAACACATCAAAACTCGCCAGAAAAAAATACTTTCGTCCACCAAAGTGAATTCGGTGTTCATCTGGAATAATACCGACACGATAATCTGAGGTAACAACACACAGGTTTATGGAACGTGGAAATGTTAACCTAACCTGGACATTGGCACGTAAATTAACCTACCTGATCAATCTATTGCTGGTATTTCATCCCTGAATGCAGAAACACTGATTAAACCTGATTAAAAGTATATCAGTCATGTTATATCAATAATTGGAACACTCGACGACGGCGGCGATAGTTCCCGCCACACACCTACGTCTCGCCGCCTCCCAGCCATTATAAATCCACATTGCTTACTATGTCCTTCACCTAACATGTTTTGCTACCCCTACACATGTAAACCAGTACCTATATAACTACCAGTCAGTCTGCCAGTCACCTCCTGTGCCTCAGTGTAGATATTTAACCTCTTTATGAACACTGCCTGCTTGTACCTTCCTTGCACTGTGCACAAGACGCTTTAAAAATATAGTAAATCTGGCAACTCGACCATCTATCTGATATAAACAAACCCGGTGCGTGGAATATATATATATATTATGAAGAACACAGTATAATATAAATTTTATGGCAGAGAAAATGTTCAATATTGACTGATTTTATAGCATTTCGTTTTCACTTCTATTCTTTCGATATCGATTACTTTCAGAGAAGCTATACAGCGAAGTAGGCATGTTTAAAAAGAACTCTGCGGTGACGTCTTGCCTTATTTCACTATCCGTAGAGTCTAGCCCTGTGCTTTTTACCCTGGGGGGCGTGGGTAATTACCTAGGGGGGCGTGACCCGAGAGAGAGAAAGAGAGAAGTGTCAAGTATTCAACTATTAGCTCGGCCTTTGCTTTAACATGAAGCTCGCTGCGAGGGTGAGCGAAGAAAGTCGGTACAGAAGCAAGTGTGGCTGAAAAACTCTGCGGTGATGCCTTGTCAGATTTCACTTACTCCGTAGACTCAAACAATATATATATATATTTTATTATTATTACTATTTACTCTTGGAACAGTATGTCACGTTTATTCTTGAACACGTTAGGTTGGGTTACGTTAGGTTTTGGTTAGGTTTGCAATGTTTTGCGTTGATTATTATTTCGGCTCCTACGCTTGTGTTTTTGTCGCAGAAACCAATCGCGTCAAAAAACGGTCTTCGTATCCAAGACGGTGCTTGGACGACAGAAACACGGTTCAAATACCCAGCAGATACGTGTAGTGTACTCTTTCGTTCTCTTTATTTCGTTCAGTTCAGTTCAGTTCAGTTGTAGGTCGGGAGTCAGGCCTTTTTCAACGGCACTCCCTGACATGTTTCTTCTTGCTGTCTGGGTCTTTAATTTGTTTTCTTCTCTTATTCTATCTTATTAGTTTCTTTCTTTTTCTTTCTTCTTATTTTCTCTGGTCATCCAAAAACTGTTGATTGTTCTTTTTGTTCGCCACTCGTTTGTTTATTTAATCCTGATCTTAATATGAAAGCTCAACCTATCCTCAGGGGTGGAAGAACTGCAGACGGGGCTGTTCTTGATGGATTCATGTGTACTTTATATATCTACTGTAATGATTCGGGATATATCATGTGTATTTGAAATTCGTAAGCCTTGTCATGTTAAAATCATTCATCCAGTCTTTAATTTTTTTTCTTTTTTCTAACAAGTCCCTGAGTATCACAACACGGTGCTGCCAGTATGGACAGGACGAGTAGCATAAAGGTAGGTGCCTCTCTGCCTCTGTCACATGTGTATCCGAATCCATGGACAAAATTTAAAGCTGCCTCTATTGTCAGTGTTATAGAGCGCGATGGTGTGAGGGACAGAAGAAGGAAAGGTAACGGGCATACACGAAGGGCAGGACAGGAGCACTGACAGACGCGGGGAAACGAAAACAAGGTCCCAAGGGAGGAGGATCTAAATGGTAAAATTTCGGTAGTGGAGATTCACCGATTTCGAGGCCGAAACTTGGGTATTATTTTACACTAGGGTAAAGATTTGTTTTACCTCCCCTGCCTTATCTCGCTTACTACCGTAGATAACACTAAAGTCGCCAGGACAGCGTTTTTTTCGATGTACAGACGTGTGGTGGCGTTAATACTTACATATCTACATCCATGATTTCAGGAAAGTTAGCAGGGGCTATCTGGAGAGTGTCATTTTGTGTTCATCTGTGTCATATTATGGCTATAAATGAACAAATTACCAAAGTATCAACCGAGTGGCGACCTACACTAAGATCGCCAGCTATTGTTTATGTTCTGAGTGTCCTCCCGCCGTCGTCTTCGCCCGAAGAAAAAAACGAGTAACGAAATTTGAAACCGTATATACTTGCAGAAAACAACAGTGAAACAGGGTAGATTATACAGTCATGATGTAAACTACTGTGTATCATCTTCAGTGGCACATAAAAATCAGTAGTGATGCTATAATTCGTACTATATGGCGGCTGGCGATATTAGTGCAGGTGGCAACTAAAGTGTTATCTACTGTACCTTATGAAGGCCTAAACTTTTGTCATACACGTCTTCTACTTACTTTCAAACCTCGGTAAATTGGTACTTTCAACCCGTAATTGAGTACGAGGTCAAAAGTACTCTTTTTTTTTTTTCCCAAGTATTTTATGTGTTAAGATTAAGAATGATGGTCATATTCAAAATGCCTCATTTTGCAGTTATCTTCCTTTTCATAACTAACCTGGGGACACGTCGGGAACGACGGTTTTGGGTGGGGAAAATGGCAACTAGTTTTGTACTGATTGTATATTATGTGGATGACGTACAATATATCCGGTAAAGACTCTATGGGATGACATAAGGCCGAAAATATATCAAAACATATAACTAACCGATAAAGTCAACGGGAATTACTTCTATATTCCTGGAAAAATCTAGTTAAATCTTTAACTACAAAGGTAAAAAACTGAAGTTGGTAAATCTTAAGAACAAGGGCTCTACCCCTTATCTTTTTCTTCTTCTTATAGCCAACAAGCTTGGGGACATGGTGGGAAACCGGAGTTTTTGGGTGGGGGAGCACACACATAAGGGAAATGTGGCCCCTACAAAAAATCCATAAACTAGAGAAATTTCCCTAGTTCATACTTTATCGGGGCCATATTTCCCTTATGTGTGTGCTCCCCGACCCAAAAACCCCGGTTTCTCACCATGTCCCCAAGCTTGTTGGCTAGAAGAAGAAGAAGAAGATAGGAAGTTGAGCCTTTATTCTAAAGATGACAAAACTCTACAGACCTAACCTAGCTTCCCTCCTCGAGCCCCACGTGCTGTGCACTAACCTAACCTAACCTGACCTGACCTAACCTAACCTAACCTAACCCTACTGGACTTCTCAAGAACCTGAAATTTAATATCGGCCATGTAGACAAAGTAAGGATCGGCACTCATTAAAATCTAAACAGATGTGTTAAGGACAGTAAGTATAACACGTAGAGCCAACTTTTGGGTCAGCTTAGCGTGGAGCCCTTGTTCTTAAGATTTTCCCTGAAGGTAGTTTAATACAATACATGGGCATTAGTTACGTACCCTGACATAACTGGGAGGGCTGCGCCCACCAGACCCCCTGCTAGTTCACTGACCTAACCTGGACGTTGGTTGAGAGCCTAACCTTAAGCAGGGATAACTTCAAAATTATGCATTTCCGACGATTTTGAATGTGACCATCATTCTTAATACATCAAAATACATAGGAAAAGAGTACGGTAAAATTCTAGAGTCCTTTCCCGTCCTTATTAGTGGGGTTTTTTCCTCCAGACCTTCACAGGTCCCTTCAGATACCTCTAAAACGTAATTATAAAGGGGGAGATAATAATAAGCAAAAATGATACAAACCTAACCTAACCTGGTAAAATTCTAGTTCTTTCTCGCTGTTAGGTCTCACTAGGAGGGGTATTATTCTAGTGTTTGCGCATACTCCCCCCTCTTCCCCAAAACAAGCTTGGGGACCTGGTGGAATGCAGGATATTTAGCTGGGGTACAAAATATGCGTCGCAACCACATAAGCCGTGTTTTTGTCGTCCAAGCACCGTCTTGGATTACGAATCCCAATCCAATAACTCTTGCTGAAATGTGTGTTATACTACTTTGTGATATTGTTTGCAATGTTTTGCATTGATTATTATTTCGGCTCCTACCAAGCTTGTTGTTTTTGTCGTAGAAACCAATCCTTTTTCAATTGCGACAAAAAATGGTCTTCGTATCCAAGACTGCTTGGACGACAAAAACACGGCTATAGTTTTTGAATTAGAGTATTGTAAAAATTCCCTAGATCTAGGGAAAATGGATATGATTTGAATTCCAAAGACGTGTTAACTTGACAATCCTCACAAACAGAATAATGACCAGTGTCAAAACCCCCCCTTCCCCCTTGCTAAGAGGTAAGGTAAAATTTTGTCAGGTTACCGGGGGGTCGAGGGAGGGAGGAGCCCCCACTGTTAGAAAGTTAGGTTAGAGTATCTGGGAGGGCGAGGGGGGCAACCATCCGCTAGGTTGGGTTAAATTAGGTTAGGTTAGGTTAGATTACCGGGAGGGGGTTGAGAGGCGGAGGTTAGGTAAAAATTTATTTGGTTAGGTAAATTCTCCTAGATCTAAGGAAATTACCCTAGATCTAGGGACTGTTGGTTCCCCTACATAACTCCAAAAATGCCTGTTCCCAACGCATTATTTGCTCCCCACCCGAAAACCCCGCATTCCCACATATCCCCAAGCTTGTTGGAGAGTATGGGCAAATGCTAGAAATTTACCGGTTATTGGTTAGGTTAGGTCAGGGGTCCCCAACCCGCAGAGTACCGCGGGCCGCATCGACAAGTCCGAGAGGGCCCGAGGGCCGCACCAATAAAAAACTGAAAACCACATATACAGAACAAAAAATTCAAAGAATTTATTAATGAGACACCTGGTGACATTTCTCAGCACAAAGCTTATCAAAATCAGGGGTAATGGAACTAACACTCAGCAAGAGAACGTCGTCCAAGTGGTCATCTGTGAGCTGTGCACGGGTCTTCAATTTTGTCAGTTTCATCTTGCTAAACAGCTGTTCACACAAGTATGTTGATCCAAACATCGACGACACTTTCGTTGCGTTCTGTACCAGGGCCGGTAATTGACGTGTGCGAACTTGAGACTGCCAGAAAGTGAGGGGGGAGGATCCGTTGAACTTTGAGCACAGCTCGTCGGAACACTGGAGCTCAATGAGCTCGAGCTGGAGGTCAGCGGGGGCACACTCTGGGTCTGCGTCGAAGGGTGCGCTGAACAGATTCAGCTCTGGGGTGTAGCCGCGTACATCAGCAAAACGGCTGGCAAACTCTTTCCTCAAGTCCCCAACGACGTCCACGTATTTCTCTGTGCTGGTGGTGGTGCTGTGCTGTGAATGATGGAGGGCCGCACTGATGACCAAAAGGAAATAATCTGGCGGGCCGCATGTGGGCCGCGGGGTGGGGACCCCTGGGTTAGGTTATAGTGATGTTAGGTTAGAAATTTTATTTTTGGGGTCCAGGGTGGGGGTAATATAGGGGGTAGGGGGGTTGAAGGGGGCATGTCTCCCCCATTCTATAATTACGTTCTAGAGGTATCTGAAGGGATTTGTAAAGGTCTGGAGAAAATAAAACCACTAATAAAGGTGGGAAAGGACTCTAGAATTTTACCAAGAGGACTTTCAACCTCGTACTCAATTACTGGTTGAAAGTACCAAAATGCCCAAACCTCTTCGCAAGCTGTTACATTGTTCAAATTCATGGACAAAATGATCTAATAAGAATAAATAAGTTGCTACTCCGCCGTCGCCATCAGCACAGTCTAGACCGTGGGACGGGCGGCATATTCCCGTTTTCTGGAAGAGTATGTGGCGTTTACTCATGAACACGTCGGGTTAGGTTATGGACAGAGCTGGGCAGTATTTAAATACATTTGTGTATTTAGAAATGTATTTATAAATACATTGGTTGTCATGTATTTAAATACAGTATTTAAATACATTGTATCTAAATACATTTAATATAAAAATGTAAATACTTTTTGATCAGTAAATTTGGCCTTAAACCCGCCCAACTATCTGGCAACCCTGATGTTACAGTGAACCAGTGTTTCCACTGGCAAGGAAATGTCCTGATTTCAAGGAAATTTAGGCCTGAGAAGGAAATTTCTATGAAAACCCAAAATCTAAAGAAGTCCTAAGGAAATTATTTTTTTTCGGACATTTTAGTTTATTTTTGTGTACTATTTAAAATGTATTTACAAATGTATTTAAATACAAGTGATGTATTTAGTATTTAAATACATTCGTAAAATGTATTTAGTATTTAAATACATTCGTAAAATGTATTTAGTATTTAGTATTTAAATACATTTCTCCCATATATTTAGTATTTAGTATTTAAATACATCCCATGTATTTAGTGCCCAGCTGTGGTTACGGATAGGGTAGGTTAGGTTTTCCTGGCATTATGGTTATATTACATTGTGTAACTTTGTGTGGGAATCACAATGAGGGTATTTTCGAGAAAATCTTATGGTTGTGCAGCTTCAGCCAAGCGTCTTCACTCGGAAACCACATACTCACATAGAGAACGGGAATATGCGGATGGGCGAGGCACCCATCCCCATCGATCCCAGCCCTCCCTCACAGACAGCAGCGAGGGTAGGTTAAGGTTAAGGTTAAGTTTTGTTTTATTTTAAAATAAAATAAACCTAACCTTAACCTAAGTAAGGTTTAAGTAAATAAGGTTAAGTGGCTGCTATACGTGAGGGAGGGGTTGGCCCCTGCTCGCTGACTGTGCTGATGGTGACGGCGGAGTTGCACCTATTTATTCTTATTATATAATTTTTGTCCGTGGTTTTGACCAAAGTAACAGCTTGCCAAGAGGTTTGAAGGTTAGTAGAAGACGTGTATGACAAAAGATTAGTCCTTCATAAGGTAGTAAGGTTCATAAGGTGTGCCTCGCTCTTATTCCTCTTGTGACCTGCATCGCCTCTGTAAGCTCTGTTTCTCCCTTGCCACTGACACTGAGGATTTGGCTTTAGTTAGGAGGTTAAACGTGGGGTTAGGTTAGTGTGTCTAAAAGTAGGGTTAGGTTAGTTCATTTTCATAATCCTATACACGCTCCTTCCTACTACAAGCATCACCAGTATCCTGTTTTAATCTACGGTTACTGTATGTAACACCAACAATTCTATTAATGTGTTTCTTTGATGATAAGTCGTCCTGAATTATTACTCCAAAATCCTTTTCTTCACTTGCTTTATTGACTGTCACTTCCCAATTTGTAATTCCATCTGATCCTTTTCGCACTTACCAAATTCTAATAAGTCTTTTATTCTAATTCTAACAATCTTTTTTGGGGTATCTTATGAAATGCTTTCTTTAGATCCAAGGAAGCACAATCCACCCATCCATCTCTTTCTTGTACTACGTCAATCACCCTTGAGTAGAAGCATTGCAGGTTTGATGTACAGGAACTCCCAGCTCTGAATCCAAAGTGTCTGTCTGATAGGATACTCATTTTCTCAAGATACTTAACCCATCTGTCTCTTACTATCTTCTCACAAAGCCTTCCTATTACACTATAGTCTATTTTTTTTATTATGGTCAAAATGCACTAAGGAAGCCACGCCCCCTGCCTGCCCTTCTATTCTACGGGGCAGCTGATTGGTGCATTCCTCGTATCATCACTACCAATCACAGTATCTTCACTACTTAACAGCGGCGTGACCACTGGGTTAGACATCTTCACTACAGAGGGTGACAAAATCAAAAATCCCTCTGTAGTGAAGATTGCTCTCTCCAGTGGTCACGCCGCTGTTAAGTAGTGAAGATACTGTGATTGGTAGTGATGATACGAGGAATGCACCAATCAGCTGCCCCGTAGAATAGAAGGGCAGGCAGGGGGCGTGGCTTCCTTAGTGCATTTTGACCATAATAAAAAAAATAGACACTAGTCCAGGAGACCGGCCTGTGATTCAGCGGTGCCTCCTTGCTTGCCCCTTTATATATGGGGACAATAATTTGATGCTCTTTTCTATGCTTGGGGAACTTGACCCTCATTTAGGGAACATGTAACTAGACTGTATACTTTGTCCACCAGCTGCTCCCCACAGTCCTTCAAGATCCAGTTTGAGACTCCCTCCAGACCTGGTGCTTTATGTTCTTCTTGGGCTTCCAATAATTTCATAATTTCTTGCTTTTCCACTTCTATACCACTTAGTAGTGTGCTTTTTTTCTACCCTCTCCTTCCAGGAATTCCTTTTCTTCATTGAAAACTTTTTAAAAACACTCATTCATGACTTGGACTTGTGCTACTGGTTCTTCATAGACTGTCCCTTGCACTTTTAGCTCATTAATCCTATAATTTTCTGATGCGCCTTATGTTTTTCTGGTGTTTTTTTATGTGTGTTTGAATGAATCTGCTAACCGTTTCTGTCGCAATTTATTTATTTATTATTATTTATTTTATTTATTTTTTTTTTTTTTTTTTTTTTTTTTTTTTTTTTTTTTTTTTAGGTAGATAAAGGTTAGGTTTTTGGGTTTTTTTTTTAGTTAGGTTAGGTTTAGGTTTTTTTTTTTTTTTTTTTTTTTTTTTTTTTTATTTAAATAAATTGCAACAGAAACGGGTAGCAGATTCATTCAAAACACATAAAAACACACCAGAAAATCGTTGGTTGGGTGAAACTATAAATTGACCCTTTTCTTTGCCAGCAAGTTTCCATGTCTTGTTCATGTAACATGGAATCGAAATTTCCCCTTGATCGGCCTTGCTCCACTTTCCTCGGCCTTGCTCCACCTTCATCGGCCTTGCTCCACCTTCCTCGGCCTTGCTCCACCTTCATCGGCCTTGCTCCACCTTCATCGGCCTTGCTCCACCTTCCTCGGCCTTGCTCCACCTTCATCGGCCTTGCTCCACCTTCCTCGGCCTTGCTCCACCTTCATCGGCCTTGCTCCACCTTCATCGGCCTTGCTCCACCTTCCTCGGCCTTGCTCCACCTTCATCGGCCTTGCTCCACCTTCCTCGGCCTTGCTCCACCTTCATCGGCCTTGCTCCACCTTCATCGGCCTTGCTCCACCTTCTCGGCCTTGCTCCACCTTCATCGGCCTTGCTCCACCTTCCTCGGCCTTGCTCCACCTTCATCGGCCTTGCTCCACCTTCACCGGCCTTGCTCCACCTTCACCGGCCTTGCTCCACCTTCACCGGCCTTGCTCCACCTTCATCGGCCTTGCTCCACCTTCCTCGGCCTTGCTCCACCTTCAAACTTACCCAGGCGATAAATTTCTTCTATTTCATCTTGGGCTAGTATATTTTCCTCCAATACGGTTGACATAATTTCCTTCACCACCGCAAGTTCAACCTTCTCTCTCTCTCTCTCTCTCTCTCTCTCTCTCTCTCTCTCTCTCTCTCTCTCTCTCTCTTCTCTCTCTCTCTCTCTCTCCCCTTCTCTCTCTCTCTCTCTCTCTCTCTCTTCTCTCTCCATCTCTCTCTCCGTCTCTCTCTCTCTCTCTCTCGTGCTCTCTCTCTTCTCCTCCTCTCTCTCTCTCCTCTCTCTCTCTCTCTCTCTCTCTCTCTCTCTCTCTCTCTCTCTCCTCTCTTTCTTCTTAGCATGATGTCTCCTTTAATCCTGTTATAACTAAACATATCTTTTTGTCAGCTGCATCTTGTATTAAAAGTCCTTGGTCTTTAGAACCCTAACAACAGGCTTTTCTACATTTTCTTGATTCTCCTTTAATTGCCGTTGAGTTTCCGTAAAGCTCATCTTTTGCTCCTCGTGCAACTTTTTCCATCCTTTTTCTCCTTAATTTCATCCAACTTTTTCTCATGAACCAGCACCTTCTCATTCAACCTTAGTTCTTCTTTCATTTTCTCTCTCTCCTCCACTGTATTTACCTATAGTCTATTTATTTTATTGAGGCAAAAATTCCATTCTATCCTAAGGTCTCATGCTTAAAATGATGTCTATGTTTACCTGATAATGTGGTTAACTCTGATAAAATACAGCTGAAATGTAGAAGAACTGTAGTATTCCCTTCTCCTGGCATCACATATCAGTCAGTAAGCAGCAAGGGGGCAGGATTTTTGCCTTGTTAAAAAAAATAGACTATAGTTACCTAGTTGAGTTTTACAGGGCCCTGAGCTACACTCGTGTGGTCCCGTCTCCGTATCTACATTTCTCCAGATTAAAAGTTTTAAAAGCCTTAGTCTTAATTTTGTAGCTTTGATTCATACTGCATTGTAATTCAGTAATGTGTAGGGACTTTGTGTCTGGAATATTATACAACACATTATCATCGTTACAAAGGAAATAAATCATAATAAGTGAATGAAATTTCCTAACGTAGTTCATAGCCTAGGTACCTTTTAATGAAAAGGGTTTTCCTTAACCCTCATATATAATATATTTTATACAAACTTACATGGTAAATAAGAGTGAATTTGAGCACCTAGTACACCTAGAATAGACGCTGTTATCAAGTATTTAGTGCAGAGACGATGGGATGTTTTGAGAAAAGACAAAACAAACATGGAAGGGATGAAAAATGGATGTAGTTGATGTATACGTATTACAGGAACTACCACGTGTATGTCTCTATACCAGCCTCTTGCTGCTTCCTTATGTTCTGATGTACTAGTGTCTGACAACACAGCAATGAAACATACGTGACACAGAACAGATGAACGAGAAGGTGTCCTTCCCAAACTATTTAGTATTACCTTAATAAATCCTTATGATCCTTATTGTTGTTATCTACAGAATCAACATTGCTAGCATGTTCAGAGAAATGCCTCAGCTCTTTTCTGTGAGTTTTCTTGGATCGCAGGCTGGTGGTACATTAATAAATTCAAGATAGATGTATTTGACCTTAACTCATGTACTCAACAACTAAAAGCGACACCCTCTCATCCTTACTAGAGCATGGACTCCGAGCGTGAGAAATTCCGCACCTACATTGAGAAGACGGGAGTGATGTCTGCGTTGACAGATGCTCTAGTACAATTGTATGAGGAGCAGGAAAGGCCCACAGATGCCCTTGGCCATATTAAGAAGACCTTAGGGTCCTTCACTCCCTCCACTCAACACTGCCACATGCTGGAGGAGAAAGTAAGTGAGATAAATAGACATGATAAGGTAACAATTAGTAGCAAAAATGTAGCAGCAGCAGTAATAGTAATGGTAGTAGTAGTTATAGTAGTAATAGTAATGGTAGTAGTAGTTATAGTAGTAATAGTAATGGTAGTAGTAGTTATAGTAGTAATAGTAATGGTAGTAGTAGTTATAGTAGTAATAGTAATGGTAGTAGTAGTTATAGTAGTAATAGTAATGGTAGTAGTAGTTATAGTAGTAATAGTAATGGTAGTAGTAGTTATAGTAGTAATAGTAATGGTAGTAGTAGTAATAGTAGTAGTACAGGGATGTCAATTTTCCGCAGATTCGCGGATTTCAGAGTATTTTATTGCCAGCTGGGTCATTTATGTGAATCGTGTAGATTCGGGTTAAAAATTTAGGGGGGGGGTGTACATAGTTGGCTAGCCCACAGCCGAACCTGACCCTGGCCACTGATCCAGCACAGACCATAAAACATTTTTTTGGCTGCCTAGCGGGAAGTTAATACTAGGCTGACGATATCTCCTGACTCCACTGCTACAAGTTTGCTCAGGAGGCAGTATGTTGGGGGTGGAATACAGCAGCCACAGCCAGTATGTTGGGGGTGGATTACAGCAGCACAGCCAGGTGAGATAGCTCTGGTGATCCAGGGTCTGGTATCGATTGGCACACTGCCCTCACTGTGTCAAGTTTGCAGGCTCCAGGCCTGGAGAGTTCAATGCAGGGATGCCACAGCAGGAGGCAAGCCAGATTGGCTAGAGGGTGCCAATATCAATGTATCACATAGGGTATATATATATCACTGTAGCACGTGCGCGCACTGTTTTGGTAAATAAATGATTGAAGCATTACATCACCAGTGAGTCAGAGATTATTATAGATATAACCAAGGACCTCTCAGAAGCTCTCTCAGAGCATGACATTTACAAAAAATCTCGCCCGAACCCCCAGCTGGGAGGTTCCCTCGCTACGCTCGGTCAGCCTCGCTGCGCTCGGAT